>JAZEWT010000016.1:3720516-3740643 GCA_036362905.1 Mordacia mordax
GAACCGCCTCGGGCTGTAAAATCAATCAGTGAGCTAGGCTGTTACCACTGCGTCAATGTAATCTGCATGGACTGTATGTGGAGGAGGCAAAGGGGCAGCCCTACAATTCCTCGCTCATTCCACCGCTGATAGGATAGCCTCCACTGGTGCTCCCCCCAGACGTGAATGTTGCCGCGCTCTCTTACCCCGGTCAGAGAGGCCGCACGTCGCTACATTCGTTTGTACGAACGCGTGCCGTGTCCGTTCCAAACGACGCGTTTCGAATTGACGTCGATTGTTTTAAGATTGCCCGCGGGTGTTTGCATTAATTTCGCCCCGAGCGGTTCGAGACACGCGCATTCCCTTCGCGGTGGAGAGCACAAAGTGTGCGCGTTATTTAAAATGTTTGACCGCTGCTATAGCCCGACCTGGATAACATCCAGCGTAATTGTGAGGTCGAGCTGTTCCCTGGTGCTTACACAGAGCACGGTCGCTGCGGCGGCGGCGGCGCGTGGGGAGGTTTGTAGGACGGGCCCGGCTGCGGTTTTTTTTTTTAAAGCTCCTTAGCAATTGTGACTCATTTTGATCCCCCTTGTCAACCGTTTGTTAGCGTTTAGTCTTGGGAAACGGGAGAGACCTGGCTTGTTTTAAACGCGCGCTCGAATTCCACACGCAATGAAAAACTAAAAACAATCATCTGGTAGGAACAAACCGTCGTATTCGTTGTTGGGATATTTTTTTTTTCTAAAATGTTTTTTTTTCTTCTGATTTCATTTCCTCTTGGCTCGCAATTTATTATGCCAGCCAGCCTGCCAAGCAGCCAGCCTACCATCAAGCCTGCCAGCCCATGCCCGAACGCAATCACTTCAATGCATTGTTGATGCGTGATGCGATTGTGGTGACAGCAAAACTTCAATATAATGGACACCTCTATTCAACGGATTTCGGTAGCAATGGACGCTGCAACTTCCAATACTTCATTGGAAATAATAAAAAACATATTTTCTATTGGAGTGTTTTTACTGCTGTTGTTACAGACATGTCTATCTCTTTGAATGGTGTTCGTAATATATAATTTTTATATGATATGGTCATTGCTGTTTGTATAAGATCGTCATATAAAAACATTCGGATTTAACAGACTCCTGGATACATTTTCCCTTCTGTTAGGGGAAGTATGATTCCCCAATAGCTCGCCGTGACGTCACATCGCACGGCGAGGCATTCGTCTAGCAGTGGATCGAAAGCGTGCAGCACGGCACACCCGCGCACTACGCTCATCGCCTTTGGACTGTGGGAGGAAAACTAAGTACCCGGGCAACGCGCAAACCGCACAGAACGGTGGCACCCGAGTCAGGAATCGAGCCGAGGATCTTCTTGCTGTGAGGCAGCAGTGCTACGCGGTGCTGCTCAAGTAGCAGGCGGTAGAGGAACCACTGCTGACTTCAGACCGCAGGACAATATGCTGGGATGAAGCCATCCTACGAACTTGTCAATGCGAGTTGGACTCCAGGACACAGCGAGCGGTATCTGAACAGATGTCGCTTTCCAGGACCTTCTCTCCTCACAAACCGGCACTGAGCAGCCCAACGTACGCGTTTCCCTTGAAAGTGATTGGCCGAGAACAGAAACAGCCTTGTTGTGGCCTAGTCTCATCATTGTTTGGCCTAGTCTTACCAGTATTGTGACCTAGTCTCATCAGTGTTTGGCCTAGACTTTCCAGTGTTGTGGCCTCATCTCACCCAGTGTTTCATCTAGTCTTACCAGTATTGTGGCCTAGTCTCATCAGTATTGTAGCCTCGTCTCACCCAGTTTTGTGGCCTCGTCTTACCAGTGTTTGGCCTAGTCCTACTTGTGTTGTGGCCTAGTCTCACCCAGTGTTGTGGCCTAGTCTCACCAGTATTGTGGCATAGTCTCACCAGTATTGTGGTCTAGTCTCACCAGTGTTGTGGCCTAGTCACACCAGTGTTTGGTCTCGTCTCACCAGTATTGTGGCCTAGTCTCATCAGTATTATGGCCTAGTCTCATTAGTATTATGGCCTAGTCTCACCAGTATTGTAGTCTAGTCTCACCAGTATTGTAGTCTAGTCTCACCAGTGTTAGCTGGGTGTTGCCAAAAGGCAAGTAGCTCAGAACAACGCAGATGTTAATGCATTCATAGCTCAGGTCAAGCTGTTATAATTATCGACACCTTTTTTCCCCAGTTCACAGATGATGTAAAGAGAGAAAAGGGTTTACCCTTTCTGGCTATAATACAAATGTCAAGATATTTAAATATCAAATATACACCTTTAACACTTGTGTTGTGGCCAGAATTTGTTACTACTCAATTAAAATTATATTTATCTAAGTCAGTCAGAGCACCTGTAAACAAAGCAACTTCCTCAGGGCGTTGACTTCCTTGACTCAGCCTGGTCACCAATAATTTCACAGCGACACCACAAATCATCCAGTCTGTCGCTGAAAATTAAACAAATATTTCTATCGCTATGTGACGACAGCACCTTGCAGGGCATATAAAACACATTCCCCTTCCACCCAGTGCGGATTAATATTTGATCCTCTCCAAAAATTAACGTTGATGATTGCTTACCAAAGCTTTTGTTTCGGGGTAGTGGTGTCGAGCGTTCCCCCACTCTCCTTCGCGACGTTTCGCTTCCCACGTTGGAGGTATCATCAGACTGTCTCAGTGCGTCATTGAACATAAAGTAGTATGATCATGGGTATGACACGACTCGAGGGAGTGCGGGTGAGCCAGGGAATTGCCTTTGACATAAATAGCGCAGCACATTCACATTTGACGCAATCTCAGAACGATTGAAGAGATGCCTCCAATGTGGAGCGAGGAGATATGAAGGAAACAGATTGAACACTCGACGAGACGTTGGTAAACAATAATCGAGCCGGTGGAACTTACATCAGCACATTAAAATTGTGTGGGTTTTTTTTTAAATCCGGCGGTATCTATAATCACGTTCGCGTTAAAATAAAACAAAACCGCACGGCACGGCATCGTCTCAGCGAAATCCGAGACGAATTATAATTTCATCGACGGGGGAATACGTCTCGGGCGGTTTGAGCCAAGAGCGAGCGCCGTTCGGGTTCAAACTCCGGCGCGTGTCTTTTCACCAGAAGCTCGCCGTTGCTTGCGAGTGGGCGGAAAGGCTGTGAGAATTGGTGCCGCGTACGGGCGCGCTGCGTTGAAATCAGCCTCGGGCTTCGTGAATATACATTTTGTCGCCCGGATTGGGCCACGGGGGAAATTCGATTGCACGTGTGCGAGATGCGCAGCCATCGTGTTTCTCGGCTCGCGGCGTTGCGTTTTGTACACACGTGTTATTCGGAAACGTCTCTTCCAGAGAAAGGCCGAGAGTGATTTTTATTTATGTTTGATTTGGGTGGTTTTTTTTTCTCTCAGCTCAATATAGTTATTTTCCCCCCAAATTACAATCCGACAGAGCCGTTAGCCTTACTTACATCAGTACACGGACACGCACGCGAGCTGAGTTATTCTGAACTCTTAGCCGGACGCTCTATGTGGGAATGTTCCCAGGAATTAAAGTGACAATACACTTATCCTTAAGAGTCTCTCACAGTTTCCTCCCATTGTCCAAAGACACGCTGCTGCTGCTGCTGTCTTGGTTAATCGGCCCGCTGAGTGAATTGCCCCAAACACGTGTGCCCTGCGATGGACTGGCGTCACATTCAGGGTATACCCCCGCCTTGCGCCCTCTGTCTGCCGAGATAGACTCCAGCCTCTTCGCGACCCTGTATATTATTAAGCTGGTATTGATAATGAATGCATTTTCGAAAGGCCCAACAGAGGCTGTGATCAACAGTATAGAGACAAGTGTAAAAAAAAAAAATATAACTATATATAACGTGCACAGTATTCGCTCAGGGCGGCACGGTGGCCCAGTGGTTAGCGCTGTCGCCTCACAGCAAGAAGGTCCCGGGTTCGAAACTCTCGGCTCGGTTGCCTTTCTGTGTGGAGTTTGCATGCTCTCCCCGTGTCCGCGTGGGTTTTCGCCGGGCACTCCGTTTTCCTCCCACAGTCCAAAAGCATGCTGCTGTATAGGTTAATTGGCTCGCAGGCTAAATTGCCCCGCAGTGCCCGGCGATGGACTGGCGTCCCATCGTCGGTATATCCTTGCCTTGCGCCCTGTGTCTGCGGGGATAGGCTCCGGCTTCACCGTTACCCTGTATAGGACTAAGCGGTTTCAGACAATGAGATAAGAAATGAGTATTCGCTCAATGTCGAAGAGATCATGACTCAGACACGAGCAAACCGCTGCCTTCTCTCTGCCAGATGGGTATGGAGAAGGCAGCCACGTTATTAGGCGGCGCCAAGATTTACCAGACACTGGCTCCCGTATATTACCGATGTTATCAGCCGGGAGAACACGTGCATTCCACACAGCAAGGCGCTCGCTCGTTCGTGGTGGGGAATCGAACCGTCTCGAGCAGCACCTGATACCTGCGAGGCCTCGCCGATCTCTGGGCAAAGAATGTTCGTCTCGTGGCGATAGCATCTCATCTCTCATCTCACTGTCTGAAACCGCTTAGTCCTATACAGGGTCACGGTGAAGCCGGAGCCTATCCCGCAGGCACAGGGCGCAAGGCAAGGATATATCGACGATGGGACGCCAGTCCATCGCCGGGCACTGCGGGGCAATTTTAGCCTGCGAGCCAATCAACCTATGTAGCAGCATGCTTTTTGGACTGTGGGAGGAAACCGGAGTGCCCGGCGAAAACCCACGCGGACACGGGGAGAGCATGCAAACTCCACACAGAAAGGCTCCGGAGCCGAGAGATTCGAACCCGGGTCCTTCTTGCTGTGAGGCGACAGCGCTAACCACTGGGCCACCGCGCCGCCCGGCGATAGCATCGACATTGGAATTCCCACGTCTGAATAAAATGTTAAATTACGCGACAAATCATACTAAACGTGGTGGATTTTTTTACCCCTTTCATTATGATTACGACACACTTTTGTTTAATTTCGCCTTGTACGTACTTATTTTATATTTAAATATTTAGTTTAACATCTTTCATTTTTATTAGTGTTGTGATTAAAAGTGGGCGGCTCCGTATTTTCATTATAATATAAGTCCTGGTTTTATATACATATATCATGATGCATCTTAAATGGAAAATGTGCATTTGCAGCCACGCGCTCGTATTGGCCGCACCAAACATTATATAGAGCTTAATAGACAAACCACTTTGTTTTCTACTTATAAGTATCCTGAGCAACTTGTATCCTGAACAACTTTTTTGTGCTTATTTTACAGTCACCACGCAGCGATCGGTGAGCAGTGTGAGTGAGATCAGCGACTCACTGCGCTACCCCCAGGAACTCGGCTGGCCTTCGCGGTACTTGTTTCTCACGAGGTCAGTTCCAAATACAACTACAAGGAGCGACGAGCTGGTCACGACCCCCACTCCCACTCCGCATCCCTCTTCCCCCTCCGCTTGCAGGAACACAATATTTACAGCCGACTGTAGCGGTACAAGCCTGTCACAAACACGAGTGGGTTTTTGACACGTGTCAGTCGTCAATTGAATTGATTGAATACAGCTCGAGGGCGGCGCGACGGTGCAGTGAATAGCGCTGTTGCCTCACAGTAAGAAGGACCCGGGTTCGCTCCCCGGCTCGGGTGCCTTTCTGTGTGGAGTTTGCATGCTCTCCCCGTGTCCGCGTGGGTTTTCGCCGGGCACTCCGGTTTCCTCCCACAGTCCAAAAGCATGCTGCTGCATAGGTTAATTGGCTCGCAGGCAAAATTGCCCCGCAGTGCCCGGCGATGGACTGACGTCCCATCGTCGTTATATCCTTGCCTTGCGCCCTGTGTCTGCCGGGATAGGTTCCGGCTCACCGCGACCCTGTATAGGACTAAGCGGTTTCAGACAATGAGATGAGATGAGTAAATAAAGCGGGCACTGATACTGAACTGAATAATACAACTTGATTGTCGGTGCCCCGAGATATTTCACCTGCTTACCCCTCTCTACTAGACAACTCTCAATTACATAGTTCAACGTTTACTTACAGCTTAAATGAAAACCTACTTAGTACATACAAACCTCTTCCCTTCACCTATCACAACACTACACACTATACCATGCACTACACACGCAATACACAAATCCCCTCCATCCAACCATCTCGAGCCGTTCTCCACATGTCAGCATGTGAGGCATGATTATTTTGGGACACGCCATATCTAATAGCTCCGCTGGAGATGTGATAACAGGGCCTCTTCAAAATTACGTTGGGGCCTTGTCTGTGACTTGTCATAACAAATGTTGTCACAAGTCCCCTCCGAGCCTTCCTCGGGCAGGATTGGCGCGGTCGTGTTGAGATCTGGCACGGGCGTGTGTCACGTCTGATCGGATTAAGCCGTGACGCCGGCAAATGGTAGCGCAGCAAGCAGGTCGACAGCCGGGCGAGCCGTGGATTTTTTTTTCTCTCTCTCTCTCTTCTTTATTCCCTCGATCTTAGTTCGTTACGGTGCGTTTGCGATTTCTGGGATCGGGGGGGTTGCCACCCGTCCCGATTTTCTCGGACTCGTCCTTATGAACAAGTCATTATTCAGAGTCTGGGTGATGCCAGTGGCCTGGAACACATCCGTCCATCTCTCTGATCCTGTTCGCCCCGTGCGCTAAACGATCCGAGGTGGCAACTCTGCCCTTGGTCGAAAGCCGCTTTAGGAACGTACATTTTTATTGACAAACGAGAGATGGCACCGTTATCCACAGACCAAGCCCAGATGCATTTGTCACCGAACACAATGTCTGCTGTCAAAACGCTGCTGTTCTCTGTAACAAACGTCAGCGCAGTGGCGGGGAAAGATTTCGGTGGAAATAAATTCCCGTCACCCGAACACAGATCCCAACTCCTGCACAGTCCTTGTCAAACCCGGACAGGCGGCAACTCTGCGATATTTGAGATATTCATTTTCGAGACTGACGAAATGTTACAGAGACCCTTTTGCCATTTGAACACCTTACTGGCGACAACAAAAAAGATTCCCATACTTATAACCAGCTCGATTGGGAGCCTCATTTCAATGAGTACCTGGTTGTGGTGGTGACTGCCCAGGCATATGTGCTGAAAGAAATCGGAGATTAGGGCTGGTGATTTGCAGTGTTGCCACGAGGTAACGTGTCTTGAGGGCCACGTGAAGTTTATGCATGGGTTCAGTGGCCTGATGCTGCTCCCAGTCGCGTACCCAACAACAACCGCCGTCCGCCACTGGCGGTGACGTCAACACGGCGCCTTTGCCAGGCCAGGTGCACCTTGAGGCCACGTGCAAGGTCACCGACAGGAGGTCATGGGACAGACCCGGGCGTTATGGGTTGCCTGACTGAAATGATTGCCGGACGCACCACCCGTATTCCCTACGGTGCCGCTGTCTTGGCGAAGTGTACCCAGACACAGGGTCACAGACACTTTCACGGAGTTTCCAGATGCGAGGAGACCCTGACTCGCGAAGTTTAACTCAAATCTGAGTGGGCACCGGAACCGCTCACACCTCGCCAGGTGCCCCCAGACACGAGGAACCGGTGCGAGGAGCGCGGGGGGAGTGAGACGGTCTAAGAGCCGGCTTCATCCGCTTTAAACGTTGTCCTGAGCCACTTGCCTTGCGGCAACACCTGGCTATCGACACTGGTGAGACGAAGCTGTAAAGAAAGTCGAGTGCGGGGAAAAATCTCTTTCAAGGACAATGCATACATCATCAAAGCATTTTATTTGCATGTTTAGCCACAAGCGCATGCATTTGGTTTGCAAACTTGACATTTTAAAAGATGTCTGGTGTTTTCAGATCTTAACACTTACATAATTGCCAGAAAGTGCAAAACCTTTTTTTTTCTCTCTATTCATATCAAGGCTCTTCTTTGTAAATGAACCCCATATTATTATTATTATTAAAGTGTCGCTGAGAATGTATGTTTTAAATTTAAATTCAAAATCAAAAACACTTCTCCCTTCGACATTATAAAAGAATATTAAATCCACGCACCAGACCTCTGCAAGTTAAAAATAAACAGGCAACACATTGTCTTATGGCTGCGTGGTTGATTGCTTACAGATGTAGCAGTTTGCGCGTGTGTTACGCCAACAAATGATTTGATTAGCGCATCACACATACGTAATGTGTTAGTGTCAAATCAGGCTCTTAACCATACTGCGTACACAGCAAATGGTGGCCTTCAACTAGCAGTGGATTGATTGGCTCAGAAAAAGTAAAATATTTTTTTTTTAAACATCTACGCCTCGCAGAAAGAAAGTCCTGCCGTATGTGGTTCGATTCCCGTCTCAGGTGCCGTTCTGTGTGACGTTTGTGCGTTCTCCCCCAGTTCCGCATGGATGTCCTCCGGGTTCTCCGGTTTCCTCCCACAACTTAAACAACAACAAAAAACCCCCCCTCGATCAATAATTGGGTCGATAACATCACAACGCCACAGGCCGCCAGCGTCTGGCAAATGCTGGCTCCGGCTAGCCGCGTGCCCGGCTCTCCGCTCTCATTCCCCGCTCATCTCTCGGAACAAACACCTTCGGCATTGAACGAATCCCGTGGGCGTCACGTGACGAGTCCGGCATGACGCGTCCTGCCGAGGAGATGGAGCGGATTCTCGGTGGAATCAGTACGGCGCGGCATCGTGAGAGGTCGCGGCGACGTTCCCCCGGGGGAGGGGGGGGGCGTAAATCCAGCGGCGGATCGATCGTGGCTGCCGGCGACGGCGGCGACGATGCTGATGCTGAGATCTGAGAATTGCTCTCCGAAGCTGCTCTTTCGGGATAGCAGTGTCCAGCGCTCCTTCTCTATCCTTCGCGACGTATCGCCTCGCACGTTGGAGGGATCTTCAGGTATTCTGAGACTACTATCTCACTGTGACATCAAACATGAGACTCTGCTCTTTTCCACCTAGTGCTTTGTCCTAACGGTGGAAATTCTACGTTACTATGCCAGGGGCAGTTTAACTGTACGACAACCAATGATGATTTCTCCAAAAGCTGCGATACACATTTTATCGGCTGTGGACGAATTTTGTGGAAATGATCCGCAATGCAATTTCGCAAATCTTCTGTTGTTTAAAAGAAAACGGACAGACACATATTGGGACTCAACTAAAATCGTGGCACTTCCTTAAAACGGGGAGTTTTTTTTTTAAGTGCAGGCGATTGCAGCGTCTGCAATTTTGTTAAATGGCTTATTATTGATTTTTGGAATGAACATGTTTTCAAAATCAGTAATCAAAGTGGACGTTTGTCGTTACATTTTCATGGGCATCTCTATGAATAGTTCGGCGCGGTACCGCAGTGAGTAGCGCTGTCTTCTCACAACAAGAAGGACCTGGGTTTCTTCCCCGGTTCGGGTGCCTTTCTCTGTGGAGTTTGCGTGCGTTTTCGCCGCGTACTCCGGTTTCCTCCCACCGTCCAAACACACGCTGCTGCCTAGGTTCATTGGCCTCATGAATCAATTGCCCTTAAAAAAAAAGTGCCCTGCGGTGTACTGGCGTCACATCCTGGGCTTTGCCCCGCCTTGTGCCTTTTGTTTACCGGGATAGGCTCCGCTGCCCCGTGATCTGGTACAGGATTAAGCGGTTGCTGATACCGAACTGATCTCCATGAATGTGTTTCAATCTCTATGTGCAGACTGGTGGGGTGGGGTGGCGGGCGAGTGGGTGAGTGGTTGGGTTTTGACTGTGGGAGGATACCGGAGTAAATGGCGAATCATTTGCGCAAGCCTCGACAGCATGGTCGATAAAATGAGTATCGCCATCCAAGTGCAGGTGAACTGTTCCTATACAAGCAGCTTTGAGAATCTACACAGTTCTTTTTAACGGTTGTCCAGTGGGGCCGGGTAAGCAAGTTACAACATCTCGTGACACCGCTGGCCAATTTAGTTAGGACAATTAACCTACGCCGCGTGTCTTTGGATTGTGGGATGAAAACGGAGTACCCAGCGAAAACCCACGCGGACACGGGTTAGAACATGCAATTTCCACACGGAAAGGCACCCGAGGCAGGAATCGAACCGGGATTTTTTTTATTTACCGTGAGGTCACCTCGCCACCGCGCGTGTTTGCTCCATGAAGCCGAGGTGCTCTCGGCTTTCAGAGATTTCCTTGCCACAGCTGCATCATTCGTCAGACTCGGCACGGCCATCCCGGAACGCTCAGCCACGGGGAGCAAACTGCGACGGGCGCGCGGCGGCGGTTTGACGACAAGCACGATGGTCTTATTCTTTACTGGAACGGGGGGTTCCTCGCACGAATCCGCGACGAGACAGCGAGGCGTAATGGCCAGGCGTGATTCACTCCGCTGGAAAACGCATCGACTGTTCGCGTTGTTACGCGCTATTAATTTAAAACGCAGCCAAGCTCTTTATCGCGCAACGCGACGTACCGCCGATTATTGCCTCCACTAATTCTTGTCGTGGCTGTTGCCACCACCAACACTACCACCACCACCACCACCAACCACGTTGCCCGTTAATAGATTTCCTCCCAGAGCGCGTTCGTCTGCTACATTTTTACGGCCGAGCACACGGCGTACCGAGCGTTCTACTCCTCCTCCTCCTCCTCTTCTCTCTCCTCTCCTCTCTCGTAAACATAGCTTTAATAAACCCACAGGAGGTCTTGACATTAACGCGATGCGTTCATACCCCCTGGGGCGCGGACTTTCCCCGGCACGAGCGGTGGAGAGGGGGTGAGGAATTGGGAGGGGGGGGGGCGCTGGACACTGAACCACCTTTGCGCTGAAATCGCTAATGAGCGGAGGGAGAATGCTTTAAAGCAACAAAAACAGCCACGTTTCCCACTTGAATTCGTCGCGAGTCTGAATTTGGACGTCGTTTGCCGTTTGGTTCGTCCGACAAAGCGGAGGAGGTGGGAATGAGGTTGAGTCGAGGAGGAGATGGAGGGGAGGTGGAATAAGAGAGAGTGGTGGGGGCGCTGTAAGCGGGTGTGAGTCGGTGAGATTGGGTTCCACGGGAGGCGGGGGCGGGGGTTGGGGAGCGCTGCGGACATTGATGGATGGCGCTTTTTTTGCGAGAGCGCACGAGAAAGAGAGAAATAATTGCTTGGAGAGCAAGTGAGGTCATCATCAGACACGCCGGCCGAGGAAAATTACGTCGGCGCAAGTCTTTGGCTGAGCCAGTTTGGTGCGAGTCACGCTGCTCAATCGCTCGCAGCGGTGATGTCTGTTATCTCTCTTTTTTCATTTTCACTTTGTGGGCGGCACGGCGGCACGGTGGCCCAGTGGGTAGCGCTGTCGCCTTCGCACAGCAAGAAAGTCCCGGGTTCGAAGCTCGGCTCGGGTGCCTTTCTGTGTGGAGTTTGCATGCTCTCCCCGTGTCCGCGTGGGTTTTCGCCGGGTACTCCGGTTTCCTCCCACAGTACAAAAGCATGCTCCTGGATAGGTTGATTGGCTCGCAGACTAAAATTGTCCCGCATTGCTCGGCGATGGACTGGCGTCCCGTCGTCGGGTGTATCCCTGCCTTGCGCCCTGTGTTTCCGGGATAGGCTCCGGCTCACCGTGACCCTATATAGGATTAAGCGGTTTCAGATAATGAGATGAGATTATTATTATAGGTGCCCGCTGACTGTACTTGACCGTGCCGTCTGATAAGGCTATACGCAGGATCTTTTTCTTTACCTTTGTCTTGAGCAACTCAGTCGCCCATGGCCCTGTTGATGCGGCTCACTGTCGTCGTGCCAGGATGATGGCTCGCTACCAACCCATGCCTGCTCAGGAATACTTGTTCCTTCTTTCGTTTGTTGGACAATGATTTTTATCGCTCATTTTATGTCCTTCTCTAAATTATGGCCATTATCTGACTTTCATTTGAACTGCTCTGATGTTGTTGTTTGCTGACATGCCGTTCTCACCATAGCTCTGTGCAGCGCTTTGTGACCCTCGGGTGAAAGGCGCTCAATACCCGACTCTGGTGTCCCCTTCCCGTGTGGACTTGACGTGTTGTCTCCCCCGTGTCCGTGTTGGTTTTCACGGGGTACTCCGGTTTCTTCCCACGTCTCGAAGACGTCCCGCTAAGTTGGTTAATTGTCCTGCTAAACACACTTCCCCCGGCGCCCCGAATATTTCATAATTTAAGAGTAATTTTTTAATTATCTTAACGTTTTGCATTTCCATCGCGCCGTTCACCCGAGGGTTACAAAGCGCCGCAACCCCCTCCCAGCAGGACAACTGTTAAAAAGCGCTACACAGCGCCACGCTTTCCTCCAGCTTCGTTAGGCCATTTCATTGAGCACCGCAGAATTTCTTGCTCGCATTTCCCAACGCAATTCCTGCGGCTCATCTCATCTCATTGTCTGAAACTGCTTAGTCCGATACAGGGTCACGGTGAAGCCGGAGCCTATCCCGGCAGACACAGGGCGCAAGGCAAGGATATACCGACGATGGGACGCCAGTCCATCGCCGGGCACTGCGGGGCAATTTAGCCTGCGAGCCAATCAACCTATGTAGCAGCATGCTTTTTGGACTGTGGGAGGAAACCGGAGTGCCCGGCGAAAACCCACGCGGACACGGGGAGAGCATGCAAACTCCACACAGAAAGGCACCCGAGCCGAGAGATTCGAACCCGGGACCTTCTTGCTGTGAGGCGACAGCGCTAACCACTGGGCCACCGCGCCGCCCAATTCCTGCGGCTCGATTTATTTATTTACTTATGATTAACGAAGTGTGAAACTCACATCGATTGTTTGCGACTCAGCAGACCACGTCGGGCAAACAAGGGCGATGGAATTGGGAACGGAGCCATACAATCTAGTAATATAATAATTAATAATAACAACAATACATATATAAGATTACAACAGGTTTTACCGTATCTGGCGATTATGCGGGTGTAAGATCTTAACACCTGATCTGCAGGTGTTAAGATCTTAACATCTGATCTTAACACCTGCATAATCGCCAGATTCGGTAAAACCTGTTGTACTCTTATACATGTATACTGGCAAAAAAGTACCCATAGCGTTAACAGCCCCACCTAAGCTATAAAGCATTAATACTGCATTGTCCTGAACTGACTGCCTTTTGGCAGCGACTGACACCGGCAAATAGGCTCAAAAGGAAGCCACTGCCAGGTGAAGGTCGGTCAGTTGAAGGACAATGCATAGGTTATCAAAGCTACCTGTTTGCATACTTTGCCACTAGTATGTGTGGCTTTTGCAAACTGGACGCATTGTAAAATGTGTCTATTGTGGTATTTGGGATCTTAACACCTGCATAATTGCCTGGCAATTATGCAGGGGTTAAGATCTTAACACCTGCATAATCGCCAGATACGGTAAAACCTGTTGTACTCTTATACGGTAAAACCTGTTGTAATCTTATATATGTATACTGGCAAAAAAAGTACCCATAGAGCAACAATAATACAATTCATAACGCAGAGGGGGGGGGAGGGGGAAGGCAGCCGTGCAGTCAGCCGACGCCAACCCGCCAGACGCTGCTTCCTATGTATTATGATGTTGTCGGCCAATTTATTAATGAGTGTTTTTTTTTCTGGGATGATATCGGAGAGCCCTGAGGAAAACCCGCGCAGAACAGCGGGAGAACATGCAAACTCCGCACAGAAAGGCACCCGAAGCAGGAACTGAACCGCTGTGAGACCCGGAATTTAAACTGCGCACAGCCACCCTGGATTGTGAGGACATTGTGCCGGCTTGGTGGAGAATTTCATCTAGCGGTGGATAGATCACTGCCGAAAAATACGAACTTCCAATGATAGCACCCAGAAGTCCTGAATCGTTGTGTAATTACGGTTTTTTTTTCACGCAAAAGCTGTGCTTCCCAGCATTATAAACTTCCAGGAAACATATTTTTAACGGCGGGTAATTGGTCCCAAAAGCTTCCACTGTGCTCGACAAAACAATTTATTGTGGGTTTTATATATTTTTTTCCTTGTACAGGAGTTATTTTTTTTTCGTCTGAAGGATTTTTAACCCCGATGGCGTTTTCAGAAGTGATCGTTGAAATACATTGACCGCTGACCCAGCAATAGGTCACCTGGAATCGGGATTAACACAGCCAGACTCGATTATAATACTCGTGGCATGGGAGGAAATCGGAGAATCTTGTTTTTCACGTATCCACGTGAGTATTCTCGGAGTTGTCCGGTTTTCCCACCACCATTTAAAGACACGCTGCTGCCGCTCACCCATTCACCCACTCACTCACTCAACCGCTCACCCACTCACCCACTCACCAACTCACCTACCCACGCAACCACTCATCCACCCACCCGCCCACCAGGTGCTTTCATTACCTCCCACAGTTCATAGGCACGATGCTTTCACTCACTCACCCATTCACTCATTCCACCACTCACCCGATTAAGTCACTTATCTGCCCAACCACTCATCCACCAACCCACACACCAGATACTCCGGTTCCCTCCCACAATTCAACTACATACGATGTCCCGTCATGGACTGCCGTCTCATTCAGGGTATAGCCGTCTCTTGCACCCTTTGTCTGCCGGGATAGGCTCTGGCCCCTGTGACCCCGTACAGGATGAAGCGGGGACCGATAATAATAATAACGATAATAGCACTATTTATAATGTGTGCAATTTCCAAGTCTGGTTACGGACGCGAGGAAACTGCAGACAGGAGGGGAGGGAGAAGGCAGTCCCGAAGCTACCCGGCGGCAACATTTACTGGACGCTGCTTCTAACATAAAATATGATCAGGAAATTAATCAACGAGCCTTTTTATCTGTTGTTGTTGCGGGAGGAAACCGGAGAACGCGGCAGAAACCCACGCAGCAGAGGGTGAGAGAGCGAGAGAGAGAATCACAGAAACTCTGCACGGGAAGGCGCCCTAGGCTGGAGTCGAACCGTCTCGAGCAGGACTTAACTTTTCTATGAGATGGCACGGATGTTAGCGCTGCACGGACACCCTGCCGCCCGAGAGACACGCAACCAACCGTCATCATTATCAATACCCGCTCGATCTCGTACAGGCTTGCCCGGTGACCGGAGCCTATCCCGGCAGACATAGGGCGCAAGGCGGGACTGTACCGAGGATGGGACGCCGACGCATCGCGGGGCACTTTTGTGGGGGGCGGTTTACTCAGGAGGCCAATTAACCCGGGCAGCAGCGTCTCTTTGGACGGCGGGAGGAAATCGGAGTACCCGGCACAAACACACGCGGGCACGGGGGAGGGGGGGGAACGCGCAAACTCCGCACGGAAATGCGCCCGAGACGGGAGTCGAACCCGGGACTTCTTGTTGTGAGGCGACAGCGCTGCGCACTGCGCCGCCGCTGCGCTCTGAACGAGTGAAATTAAAACACCTTTATCACATAACGGTCAAACCGATGTCATACCTCGACAGCACTGGAATTAAGCCAAGTCACGAGTGTGGCAATATATTTAATGTGATAGGGTTTTGTTTGTGTGCAGTCATTGGTGACGGGAAAATATCCTGGTGTGGAGATCGATCTGACAGCACCGTTAATGGGAGATAACGAGAATGGATGGAAGATAGATGATATATGTTTATTATTGCAGCAGAAAGGACCCGGTGAGCTTGCAGCTTCTGGATGCGGGATTCCTGCGAAACAACACTGGCTCCTGTCTCTAACACTGCCTCCTGTCTCTAACACTGGCTCCTATCTCTAACACCGGCTCCTATCCCTAACACTGGCTCCTATCTCTAACACTGGCTCCGATCTCTAACACTGGCTCCTGTCTCTAACACTGGCTCCGATCTCCAATACTTGGCTCCTAACTCTAACGCTAGTTAGATGGATGTTTATTATTGCAGCAGAAAGTGCCCAGCGAGCTGGCAAGCTCTGGGTGTGGGATTCCTGCAACACAACAAACGTTCAAACTGACCAATGTAACAACGCACTAAATCACAGGGTTTATAAAATTACTCACAGCGAAAATCTGTGTCAAAATGAAGCTCACACCATAATCATAAAAAAACACGTAGTTACATGCAATAAAAAAGTTTAATAACCACCGTGGCTTTCAAACTATTTTTCTTGCGGCTCAGTTGAAAATAAATGCTCGTGTCCGCGACCCAACAAACTATTTTGACAAGAGCTGTCATCACAGTAACTCAATGCAAGGGGACCCAGGGCTTGACGTTCAGCGACCCAGTGCTGGGTCGCGACCCGTACTTTGGGAACCACTGTTATAAGGAACATAGGCCCTTACGCGATGCGCACTGCCATAGATTTCCTTATCTCCTTGCAGCTCGATGAGTAGGTTGCGCGTCTTGGATTATTGCTGCTGTGGCACTAAAAACACACGTTTACAACCGTAGCCACGCTTTATGGATCGTGCGGTGGCTAAGCAGCGAGTTTAACGTCTCCACGTTCTTGAGATTTCCTGTGCCATCATTTATTTTAGCGGAAAAAAAAAAAGGTACCGAGGTCCTTGATTTTGTTTTATATCTGGCAAGGCGACAATCGCGTCCTTCACTTGACACACGTGGCCACTTAAAAGCCCTGTGAGTTGTATGTGTGTCTTCCCCATGTGTGTTTTGTTACGACCGGAAAATATAAAGGTGCAGCCCTGCAATTCCTCGCTCATAGCACTGCCGCTGGATAAACGTCGAATGCTGAAGAAGCACACTGGGCTTGGTGGTGAAAGAGAAACAGAGTGGTTCGATGATTTAAATATATATATTTTTAAAAGAGGTTGTGGAGGGACGCGTGGGCAGGATGCAGGAAGAGAGGGCCAGCAACTGGGAGACTGTGAATGCGATCAGAGAGATGAGTCGGTGATGGGTGGCACGCGTGGTCAGGGTGGCGGAGGGGACCTTGTCATCACTGACGAAGCACTAAGAGGATCGACCAGCACGAAGGGGCGCTCACGTCACGCGGTGGAGATGATGATGATGATGATGCTGAGACTGTTGGAGGGCTTGTTGAAGGGTGTGTCATGCGTGTTGTTGTTGTCTTAACGGCCAGGGGGTTTGCAGGTTAACCAGGGTTGGCCTGTCGTCCCCCCCCCAAAATTGATGTCAATGTCGAGTAGAATTTTATGGCTGCATGTCCCCCGCTAACGCTAACTTACTTTAGTCGGAGGGTCTTAGGATTGATTGCTTCGAGAAGCTGCTCTCTCGGGACAGCCGCGTCGATGGCTCTCTCTCCTCTCCTCGCGACGTTTCGCCTCACACGTTAGTGGCATCCTCAGGCGCAGGTCTTAGGATTATAATTTTTTTAAAATCTTCTTCCAAAAGACTTGTTCACCAAGGGAGACCCTAGCAGCAGCGCTAGACTCCAGACCTGTTCACGAAGGGATACCCTAGCAGCAGCGCTGGACTCCAGACCTGTTCACCAAGGGAGACCCTAGCAGCAGCGCTAGACTCGCAGACCTGTTCACTAAGGGATACCTTAGCAGCAGCGCTGGACTCCAGACTTGTTCACCAAGGGAGACCCTAGCAGCAGCGCTGGACTCCAGACCTGTTCGCCAAGGGAGACCCTAGCAGCAGCGCTAGACTCCAGGCCTGTTCGCCAAGGGAGATCTTAGCAGGAGCGCTGGACTCCAGGTGACAGCTCTGGGGTTCATTGGAAAACACAAACCCCTCCACCACGGCAAGGTTACGATCCATCCAGCGTATGTGTTATGCGTTTAACAAGGGGACTCGGTCAGTCAGTTTTTATTTAAGCTGTTATGAATCGTTAAGCTACGTATATCTTTTTAACAGTTGTCAAGCGGGGTGGGGTGACCAAGTCCGGCTCAAGCCAGACAGGCGCGAGCCTTTCGTGAGCTGCTGATGATCAGGCGTTGATTTTAACAGCGTGGGTCAGAAATAACTGACGGATTCCTACTCACATACGTGTGAAATGTGTCAATGACATTTGGCACCACCATGCACATGAGCTGCGGCAATCCAGCACGAGGATGCGAGTGATGGCACTGGGCTTGAGGCCTCCTTCCGCGCTGCTCAGAATCTCCACGATGAAAACGGGACATATCTCATCTCATTGTCAGAAACCGCTTAGTCCTGTACAGGGTCGCGGTGAGCCGGAGCCTATCCCGGCAGACACAGGGCACAAGGCAGGGATATACCAACGATGGGACGCCAGTCAATCACCGGGCACTGCGGGCAATTTAGTCTGCGAGCCAATTAACCTATGCAGCAGCATGTTATTTTGGACTGTGGGAGGAAACCGGAGTGCCCGGCAAAAACCCACGCGGACAGGGGGAGAACATGCCAACTCCACACAGAAAGGCACCCGAGCCGAGATTCGAACCCGGGACCTTCTTGCTGTGAGGAGGCGACAGCGTTACCCACTGGGCCACCGTGCCGAGGAGACATTTCACGCGCGCGTGTTAAAAAAATAAATCCGACAAAAACAAACGTCACAACGCGTAAGCACTTTTTTGGGAGACAAACGTTTAAAAACAAAAGCCAGGTGTTTGATTGGTCAATTTGCCACGTGGAGTTTTACAGGCCTACAGGGGAGTAGTTAAACACGGAGGCCCACGCTGCCTGGGCAATGTTGGCCTTTGAGAAAGCATCTCGAAAACATTCAAATTCGAGTGTTAATCGCGGGTTACGTTTTAATAATAAAAAAAATAATAATTACACTTCTAGAGTGCTTTTAAACCTCCGACACCGAATTCATGACGCAACGTTTCGGCTCCCACACCTTCCACGGGAGATGAAAGTAAGCCGGTACGGTTCAGTACGGCGATTCCGTAAGTCAGTCGGGTTTTTTGTTATTTTTGCTGGAAGGAAGTGTTCAGATGTGCAGCTCTTTTTAACAGTTGCACTGATGTAGGTTTGCACAACTCGATGCACGATGATTGGTTTCCAATGCTGCTCTTGCGGGATAGCCGTGTCGAGCGCTCCTCCTCACGTTTGTGGGAAAGCGGTGATCTTTTTAACAGTTGTCCAGCGGGGAGGGATAAGCGAGTTACACCCTCTTAGGGCACTGGGGCCAATTTAGTCAGGACAATTAACCCGAGCGACAGCATCAGCCACGTTTCTTTGGACTCTGGAAGGATGCCGGAGAAATTCTATGGGGACACGGAGAGAATATGATAACACAGAAATGCACCATAGCTGGGTGTCCAACCTTGGTGTTATACCTGCGAAGTGGCAGCGCTACTCACCGCGCCATCGTGACACTCAATACACTTGTCTATCGTGGCAGAGTTGGCCACAATAATCTCTTTTGCGCTTCCTTCATAGTTACGGTTTATCCGGTAGCGGTGCCATGAACGAGGAATTGCAGGGCTGCACCTTTATCCGCAGCAAATTCAACAAAACACACTCAACCACAGACAGCCGAGAGACTTTGAGTGGTTTCGTGTGCGGGAGTGTAATGCTGGCAGCGATGATCGCTTGCAAGATCGCAAACACCCAGGTCCATTGCTCGCTCAAATAAATTACGGCGTAGGAAGTCACAAAAAACTTTGAGAAGTTAAATTTTAATAACCGCAGTTTAAATTGGACAATATTTCACACTCTCGCGACAAGCATTTAAAATACAACCGACGCTGTGAAATCATTAAACCGCGTTTAAATGTACGCTGATAAACTACACGTGCTCGCCGAGTACGTGTGGTATTTTCATAATTAAAACATTGAAACAATTTGCTTTAACAACTCAACACAGAGCGCGAACTAACTTCAGCGCCACGCAAATATCCCCAGGGTTGCTGCCCGCGGGTTCCAAGTTCGACTCCAGTCCATGGTTTGCTGAGCTCACCCACCGACCAATGAGCACGTTTGATTTCCCCCTTGCCTTACAGCAAGAAGCACCCGGGTTCGATTCCCTACCCGGGTTCCTCTCTGTGCGCAGTTTGCGAGTTTCTCTCTCCATCTCTCCACGTGCCCGCGTGGGTTATTCGCCGGGTACTCCGGTTCACTCCCACCACCGTCCAAAGACACGCTGCTGCCGAGGTCAATTGGCCATCCCATCCCCCCCCGCGATGCGCTGGCGTCACATCCCGGGTATGCCCCCCGCTCGGAAGCCAGCGCGTATAATGCCTCGCGACTAATTTGCTTTCGTGGACAGATCATTCCGTTGCTTTGGAGGCCATAAAGTTGGCCTGCGGGCGGCGCGGTGGCGCAGTGGTTAGCGCTGACGCCACACAGCAAGAAGGTCCCGGGTTCGAATCTCTCGGCTCGGGTGCCTTTCTGT
>JAZEWT010000016.1:3754032-3767831 GCA_036362905.1 Mordacia mordax
TTGTTTCTGTGTGTGTGTGTCTGTGTGTCTTGTTTGGGTGTGTGCGTGTTTGTGTGTGTGCGTCTGCGTGTGTGGTGGAGCGGTTGCTGAGCGGTTAGCGCGCTGAGCTGCAAACCTTTGGAGTAGAGTTCGATTCCCGCTTACGGCCAACACCAATGACGATTTTCTCAACTGGCACTGGGCCTCGCCTAGGTCGACTCGGCCTCAAATGAGTACCTAATGCAGTGTGCAGACGAGGCGGGCGGGCGTGGTGCTGGTCACCCACCCCCTCCTGCGCCGTGTCCGTTCTTACCACGTTTTCCGCTAACGACACTTGACCAGGGCGGCGCGGTGGCCCAGTGGTTAGCGCTGTCGCCTCACAGCAAGAAAGTCCCGGGTTCGAATCTCTCGGCTCGGGTGCCTTTCTGTGTGGAGTTTGCATGCTCTCCCCGTGTCCGCGTGGGTTTTCGCCGGGCACTCCGGTTTCCTCCCACAGTCCAAAAAGCATGCTGCTGCATAGGTTAATTGGCTCGCAGGCTAAATTGCCCCGCAGTGCCCGGCGATGGACTGGCGTCCCATCGTCGGTATATCCTTGCCTTGCGCCCTGTGTCTGCCGGGATAGGCTCCGGCTTCACCGTGACCCTGTAAAGGACTAAGCGGTTTCAGACAATGAGATGAGATGAGACACTTGACCATACAATATATCGAGGCTATTCGGGATCCTTTGTCTTTGCCACGGCTAAGGGATAACGAACAATCTATGAAGTGGTCCTGTGCTTCCACTTATATTGGACAGCACATTTCCCATCAGGAGTTGTTTTGATTAGAGAACACTGGATTAGAGGGGTTTAATGCATAATTCACAGCGGCGTGAGGATGTTTCATATATAATTTAGTTAAATATGAATGTGTTCGAGAGCTGGGGGATAGAAAAAAAAACCCAAAATAGATGGTCTCTGCTTAGTTTTTTTTCATTTGAGTTAAAACCGAGATATATCTGCACGGAATCGGAGGATTGATTATATGCGCATTTCATTTGTAATCATGCGTAGGTTTTTTTTTCTAAGGCAGCAAAAAATATATCTATATTGATTTTTAGTCCAATGAAATCGCCGTATTAATAAAGATCGCGCGCTGCTTGATGTAATGTAACCGTTTGTTTGCGGCGAACAAATGCGTGATTGAAAATATGAAATATGCATGAGGCTGAAATTATCACCTTCCCTCTTATAAATGTAGCGAGGGGGAGCGGTGGCGCAGTGGTTAACGCAGTGCGCTCTGAACAGGGCAATAGGCTATGTTTGCTGCCTGGTGAGCAATATCTGAACCGGTTCCTCGTCGGCATCCGACACTGACAGGAGATGGTGAAGTATGGTCAAACAAATCCCCACGATGACATTAGCCTGGAAAGGCTTTGATCCGGAAGTGGGTTCAGAAAATTATGAAATGTGCGCTGTTAGCGAGCATCAGGCACACACATGGTATTCTCTCCTTCTCTCCACAGCTCTGTGCAGCGCTTTGTGACCCTCGGGTGAAATGCGCTTTCGAAATGCAAATATTATTGTTATTTGAAGCTGAGTCGACCTAATGGTGGCCCAGCACCGGTTCAGAAGTTCGTTACTGCTGTTGGCTTTGAGTTGGAATCGAACTCGGGTCAGTGGGTTCGTAATCGAAAAAGCGCTACACCACATATGCACCTTCAAACGGTCCGCTGACCAGTTCTGGCCCAGCAACACTTTTTTAAATAATAATCAAAAACATAATTTAAATTCATCATCATTATCAATACCCGCTTAATCCTGTACAGGGCCGCCAGGGGCAGGAATCGTATTGACATTGTTTGTTAAACGGCGCGGTGGTGTTGTGAGTGGCACTGTGGACTCACAACAAGAAGTCCCAGGTTCGGTTCCCGGCTCGGGTGCCTTTCTGTGTGGAGTTTGCGTGCTCTCTCCCTGTGTCTGCGTGGATTTTCTTCCGGTAGTCCGGTTTCCTCCCACCGTCCAAAGACACGCTGCTATCTAGGTTAATTTGCCTGCTGAGTAAATTGCCCCCAGTGCCCTGCGATGTACTGGCGTCACATGCTGGGTATAGCCCCGGCCTTGCCCCCTCTGTCTGCCGGGATAGACTCGAACCGCATGCGACCCTGTACAGGATTACACGGGTATTGATAATGATGATTCACGATTTTTTTAATAGTGTATAAAATGTACTCGTGTTTGTGACACGGGGCCTGTACCGCTGTCGTCACTCTTCTCTGTACCTGCAAGGGGATTGGGGATGTGGAGCTGGAGTTGGTTTCATTGTCAGAAACCGCTTAGTCGTGTACGAGGTCGCGGTGAGCCGGAGCCTATCCCGGCAGACACAGGGCGCAAGGCAGGGATACGTCCACGATGGGAAGCCAGTCCATCGCTGCACTGCGGACAATTTAGTCTGCAAGCCGATTTACCTATGCAGCATATTTTTTTTGTTTCACTGTGGGAGGAAACCGGAGTGCCCGGCGAAAACGCACGCGGACACGGGGAGAGAACTCGCAAACTCCACACAGAAAGGCACCCGCGCCGCGATTCGAACCCGGGCCCTTCTTGCTCTGACAATGAGAGGGAGTTGGGGTCGTGACTAAGCTGTAGTCCCGTGTCCGCTTATTTTACCTGGCGTCTCCGCTCCACGCCTTATCTCCTCACCGGAGTGTTGTGTCCGCGTGCATCCACGTGTGTGTGTGTGCGCGCGCGCGTGTGTGTGTGCGCTGCCGTGGTGGGGCCAACCGTGGCACGGCTCGCTGCGCTACACGCTCGGTCGACCCGAGTTCAGCTCCCGCTCACGGCCAACACCAGTGACGGTTTTCAGACCGGGGTCCTGGATTTCCCCGTTGCTCGACCCATTCTCAAACGCGTAGCTAAGAATGCGGTGCGTAAACATTACCACTGGGGAGACAAAGGCGGCCGGGCGTGGCGCTGTCTCCCATATTCTCGTGAGCCGTGTCGGCACTTGTTTGTTAAGCCTCGGCGGGGAACCTTTGTCTTGCTTGTGTGTGTGTGTGCGCCCTATGCACACACACACACATGCGCATATGTAGACACGTGTCCGCTTCCACAGCCGCAGAATACAAAGGGCCCCTGTGGCTTGCACAGTGTATTACCTGTGGCTCTTCGGGGTTAATGCTGTGAGCGAGGGTCTGTTAAAGGCTGTGGGCAGCACCACGCAGCCGTGACGTTGGCGCCAGGTACTCGTATAAGGTTGTGAAAAGGTCGCACGGAGCTGGCTCGTTGTTTCATTGCCATTGAACTGCCATTATCATTACACGATAAATGTTGAATGAAACTATTCCCAAATCATACACTATATTCACTGATATTTTTTTGCATTTTAAGACTGTAGTCGAACGGCGGATCACGTTTTGCTTGTTATTCTGCAACGCTGAGTATATTAAAAAAAACCCCAAAACAAATGTTGTTGCTGTTAGTTTTCCATTCTGGTGCCGTTCCGTCCGCAGCTCCGTGAAGCGCTCTTTGACCCTTAGGGTGAAAAGCGCTTCATAAATGCAACTATTATTGTCTCAACTCATTATCTGAAACCGCTTAATGCTATATAGGGTCACGGTGAGCCGGAGCCTATCCCGGAAACACAGGGCGTAAGGCAGGAATACACCCGACGACGGGACGCCGGTCCATCGCCGGGCATTGCGGGACAATTTTAGTCTGCGAGCCAATCAACCTATCCAGGAGCATGCTTTTGGACTGTGGGAGGAAACCGGAGTACCCGGCGAAAACCCACGCGGACACGGGGAGAGCATGCAAACTTCACACAGAAAGGCACCCGAGGCGAGAGATTCGAACCCGGGACCTTCTTGCTGTGAGGCGTCAGCGCTAACCACTGGGCCACCGCGCCGCCCTCTGTGAACAACCGTAATCATTAATCGCGCGTGCGTCGGTCGGTCCTCGAGATTTCCCAGCCGATTTTTACTCTCGACAAAAGTGACCGCGACAACGTCTGAGGATGAGCGACCAAACGGTTTTCGTGCTGGAGCTGTTCACAGACCGTTTCACACACACACTCACATGTTCCACTTGCCTTTGGTATTAAATAAGCTCAGCAAAAATCACAATTCCTGAGATACAATGTAATTACTCATGAGGGATAGAGTCTATCATTTAAAAGCGAACTTTTCGCTCTTTTGTTGGTTGATAATCTTTCTTAATGCCGTTTAAGCGCGCATTGAGATGCAACAGTTGTTTGATAACTTCGTATTTAATTTATTAACTCGACTCACACCAAGGGTTCGATTCCCCGCTCGGGTGCCTCTCTGTGTGGAGTTTGCGAGTTCTCTCCCCGTGTCCGCGTGGATTTTCGCCGGGCACTCCGGTTTCCTCCCACAGTCCAAAAAAACATGCCGCTGCATAGGCTAATTGGCTTGCAGACTAAATTGCCCGTAGTGCCCGGTGAGAGACTGGCGTGCCATCGTGGGTATATCCCTGCCTTGCGCCCTGTGTCTGCGGGATAGGTTCCGGCTCACCGCGACCCTGTACAGGACTAAGCGGTTTCTAACAATGAGATGGGAGATGAGCTTTGAATGGGCGCAGCGCAGACCGCTTGGGGGCCACGTGGCACGGTTATCATCGTTCCGAGCCTCACCACCTGGGGCAGGACGCGCGGGCGAAATCGGAGGAAGCTGACCAGCCCCCTCCTCTCCTAAGACGGTGAGTCACATTAGTTATGAGTTTAAACACACGCGGTCGCGTAGGCTGAAGATTAGAGTGGGTTTATGACTTGTCCTAATGCGTCACCGCTTGTGTACTCCGGTTTCCTGTCCCACGGTCCAAAGACACGCTGCTGTTTTTGCCCAAGTTAATTGTCCTGCTGGCTACATCTCCCCCTCCCCACTCCCACCCACAGCGCGCTGCGATGCACTGGCGTCCAATCCTGGGCATAGCACTGCCTTGTGTGTCTGCCCGGATAGGCTCCTGCTTCACCACGACCCTCTAAACCAAGTGTTTTCAACTTTGTGCACCTTAAGGCCTACGCGGCTCACTTGGGCCTGGTCTCCACAGACCACGGGGATGACTCGCGGTTGAAAATGCTGGCTCTCGACCAGTGGTTTACAAACTTTGTTTTGATTGCGACCCAGTTGCAAATCAATGTTCATGTCCGCGGCCCAACAGCGTATTTTGACGAGAGTTGCCATTACAGTAACTCATTTGTTGTCACCGTGTTGAGTCCCAGGGGGGGGGGGGGCTATCCTGGCGAACAGAGAGCGCAAGGTGGGGGATTACCCAGAATGTGGTGCCAGTACATATTTTAGGGCACATTTTTCGAGGCAATTTACTCCACAGGCCAATTAACCTCGGCAGCAGCGCGTCTTTAGACGGTGGGAGGAAAACGGAGTACCCTACGAGCACCCACGGGAACACGGGGCAGAACTCGCAAACGCCACACAGAAGTGCACCCGAGCCGGGAATCGAACCCGGGTCTTTCTCGCTGTGACGCGACAGCGCTACCCACTGCGCCACCGAGCCGCCCCGGCAAGGCGACCCAGCACCGGAGTCACGACCCCGTATCTTAAAAAAAAACCCCCACTGCTCTCTAGGATTCAGCGAGGAACTGAGCATGAACGAACCAATGGCTCAAAAAAAAAAGTCAAAGCAAAACCACGAACGGCAATCATACTTCAGGGAGGTTCAACCCCGTCACCACATAACACCGTGCGCTGCTCTCCAAGTCCGGTGACACGTTCACAAATATGTGACACGTGTACCTGGAGCGCGGTTTTAAATTGTGTCAGCTGTTTCCGGCCCACGCTGTGCATGGGTTTATGCAGCGTTGACATAAAAAAAAATATATGAAACATGATCCGCCTACCACTCCTGGAAGGTCGTTTAGGCAGCCAGCACCCTTCACACGACCTGTCTTTCACAAGGCAGAACCACTTCGCATCGTGTCTGAGATAAACGCGCACTCTCTTTTATTTACTTGCGCGCGTGTGGGTTTTTTTTTCACAAATTTTTTTTTCTCTCCCCTTTTAGCTGGGCTCAGAGGGAGGGAGGAGAGTTGGGTTTCCCATTCATTCGGGGCCGCGTGCCAGCGGGCGGCCCCGATCATTTAAAGTTCCACTCTGTGATTAGGAAGAAAGGAGGCCAGTGTGAAGTCTGGCACCGATATGGGGGCCCTCGGCGCGCACTGGTGGCAGATCTGCGTTATGGGACGCGGCGCTGAACAGACGCATTGACAGTGCATTTTCTCTCTACTGATGTGGGTTTTCACGGCTCGATGCACGATGGATGATTACCAAAGCCGTGGTTTCGGGATTGCCGTGTCGAGCGCTCGTCCGCTCTCCTTCCCGACGTTTCGCCTCCGACGTTGGAGGCATCCTCAGGCGATCGGAGACTGCGGATTCCTGCAAACGCCTGAGGAGGAACTAAGAGGGAGCAGTCGGTGGAACGGAGCAGCGTGAATTGCGCGCTGCAGCGCGCAGGGAACGTGAGAGGAGAAACGCAGGAGGTGCGCTCGACACGGCTACTCCGAAAGAGCAGCTTTTGAGAGCAGTGCTCATCAGAGATCACAAATCTACACGGCTGTGGACTTGTCTCTGTGACCACAACAACGTGCAGGCTTTTGGGTCGAGTTGATCTAGCGGGAGTCCACAGTGTCAGATTTTGTTACTAAAACTTGGCGTGCTCACGGCCAGAATATAAACTTTGTTTGTCTCTTGTAAAGAAGCAATTTGTTTAAACACACAAAGGCAAAGAACCCCCATATAAGCCTTTTAAGTGCTTTCAGAGGTCTTGAGTATTATCCCCATCGTATGCTTGGTGGGTTTTCTCCGGGCTCTCCGGGTCCCCCCCCCCACACGAAGTCAAACACCCATTAATGAAAGTAGCAAAGTGCCCGCCCCACGGACCTTGTTGGTGACGTTTCGTGATGACTTGCCTGCTTTCACAAGCGATTCTTCGTGATGTCCTTTTGGGAGATGTTGCCGTACTCTCAGTGCGGACATACGCGCAGTTGCAGCTCCATGATATATATCTCATCTCATCTCATTATCTGAAACCGCTTAATCCTATATAGGGTCACGGTGAAGCCGGAGCCTATCCCGGAAACATAGGGCGTAAGGCAGGAATACACCCGACGACGGGACGCCGGTCCATCGCCGGGCATTGCGGGACAATTTTAGTCTGCGAGCCAATCAACCTATCCAGGAGCATGCTTTTGGACTGTGGGAGGAAACCGGAGTACCCGGCGAAAACCCACGCGGACACGGGGAGAGCATGCAAACTCCACACAGAAAGGCACCGGAGCCGAGAGACTCGAACCCGGGACCTTCTTGCTGTGAGGCGTCAGCGCTAACCACTGCGCCACCGCGCCGCCCCCATTATATATATGTGCTGTCCAAACATCCCATTGCAGCTGAACCCCTCGTGCATAAGCAGATTTGAGTGAGATTGCATTGAAGCTGGAAGGAACCGTTTAACTTTGAAGCTCATTATTGCAGTTGTACAGCGGGGAGGAGTAAGCACGTGGCTACATCTGTGCGCACCGGAAAAAAAAAACGAGTCGGCATAATTAATATTTTGTGTACTGTGGGAGGAAACCGGAGTATCTTGGCGAAAACCCCACGCGAATGTGGGGTAGGCAGGGGGGGGGGAGGCGACAGGTAAAACCCACAGAGCAGGGAATCGAACTTAGACGCCTTCCTGCTGTGTGGAGGCAGCGCTGATCACAGCTCGAAAGCGCTTCTGGGTGAGTCAAGGGCGTCACTAAGTTTGATCCGCAGGCTGGACACGCGGACGCGTGCACGCGAACAGCCCTCCCAAAAAAAGTCGTGCCAGCCAGGACGCAGTGCCTTTTTATAAATAATAATAATAAATAATAATAAGCAGCACAAACGGCGCCGCCTTTTCCTGCTCGTCGCCCCGATCGCATTTCATCAGGGTCTGCGAGAGCTCTCAAAGGAAAACAAGCAATTTGCGGCCAAAATGTTTAACATTCCTGCGTAAATCCACCCACAGCATTGAATTACATGCGCGGGCAATGTGCCTGCCACCTTTATTTTACAATACGACTTGGGTTTTTTCTTATTTTAACGCCAGGGATGAGTTGCTGCTGCCGCGGGGGCGCTGTGGAGAGCGGTGGTACGGCGGTGGTTGGCGCGCTGAGACCTTCGAACCTCCGGTCACCCGAGTTCGATTCTCGGTTCGCGCGGGCAGCAGCAGCAGCAGTGACAAATTTTCTGAAGCGGATCTGGGCCACAGAGTCATCGAGTGTAATGATCGCCGCTAGGGAGATGAAGGCGGCGGCCGAGCGTGGTGCTGGTCACCCACCCCCTTCATGTGCCGTGCTGGCCCTTGTAGGTGCTACTCGCTGAAAGCACTTGACCCTACAGTCCGTTGAGGCTATACGGGGGATCTTTGCTTGTAGTGCCGCCCGTACGAGATGGTGGCACGTTTACGTGACGTCACTGTGGTATGACATCACCCACCCACCAAAGACAAAGGTCCCCCGACTAAACTTAAGAGACTACGGTCAAGTGCTGTTGGCGAGGACCTATGAAGGTCGACACGGCACACGCGGCGATGGGTGGCCAACGCCACAGCAGGCCGCCTTTGTTTCCTTGGTGGCAATGTTTAGACGGGGCACTCGGTAATCAACAACAACAACAACATTAACAATCGTCGTTCGTCACAGTGGCGGTGACGCCACCGCGGCACCTGTGCCAGGTCAGGTGCACCTTGAGGCCACGTGAAGCGTCGAAGGCTCGATGACAGGTCGCGCGCGACCAAAGCAGGTGTTATGGGCTGCCTGACTGAGATGATTGGCAGATGGACCACCTGTGTTGCCGACTCGGGTATAAATGCTGGCTACAATCACCTCTTCCCGTAAACCGTGTTGACATTAATAGGTGCTCGCTAATAGCTCTTGCACGGTCTGTAATGCGAAACGGGGGAATTTCCTCGCTTACTTGCGTGCCTACGTGCTTCTAACAATAACAATATTGCTCCGTTCATTATATAAAAAAAAACACACCGAACCGTTCCTTTATCTTAAGCAAACACCGCTGCCCGAGTATGATATTGTCCAAGTCTGTGTATGTAAGGGAAAAGATGTGAATATTTGTTCAAGGGTATTATTTTTAGGCGCAACGTGTTTCTAGGAATTACGATTCATTGATTAATATGGTTCTTCTGGCTAGACATTTTCACATTACCGCACTAATACTATGGTAAAGCGTAAAAGCGCTTATCGTCACTTCAAGCGTCATTCCCAGCGCAGATAATTCGCAATCTTTCGCTTGCAAATTACTTACATGCCCTCTCGTCACATTTTTTTTTATTATAAGTCATTTAGCGCGCACGCGTTACGCATATCCTGGTCTTGATTAAGAGAACGGCGGCGCGGTGGCCCAGTGGTTAGCGCTGACGCCTCACAGCAAGAAGGTCCCGGGTTCGAATCTCTCGGCTCGTGTGCCTTTCTGTGTGGAGTTTGCATGCTCTCCCCGTGTCCGCGTGGGTTTTCGCCGGGCACTCCGGTTTCCTCCCACAGTCCAAAAAACATGCTGTTGCATAGGTTAATTGGCTTGCAGACTAAATTGCCCGCAGTGCCCGGTGATGGACTGGCGCCCCATCTTGGGTATATTCCTGCCTGGCGTCCTGTGTATGCCGGGATAGGCTCCGGCTCACCGCGACCCTGTACAGGACGAAGCGGTTTCTAGCAATGAGATGAGATTAACGTTAATTAACTATTAATAATTATAATCCGACTTCCAGAGCGCTTTTCACCCGAGGGTCACAAAGCTCAGCACAGACCTTTGGAAAGAACTGCATGTCAGCAACAACAACGACACAAGAACAGCAAATCAGCAATTCCTTCTTCTGTCTGAGAGTTGCTCTTTCGTGATAGCCGTGTCGAGCGTTCCTCCTCTGTACCTCCGCCACGATGATGCCTCGGCTCTGTTCCATTGAATGGCTCGGTGAGATGGCCTTGATAGATGGTGATTTAGCTTTGAGCCGGCAGAACAGCCCACAGCTGACTTGCGCTATCCTCTGTAGAGACTTTACATTTCCCGGCCAAGGTAAAAAAAAAGCAAATAGATTACCAAGTATGTTTTTCATTATATACTAAATCTGATTAATTGTACATAAATAACACAAATAAACAAATACAATAAATGATATGAATAGAATACCAACAAGCTACTCTGTATGTTATCGTGTGGGCTGGATGTGACGTTATAAATACTGCCAGCCAATGAGGTCAGGAAATTATCGGTGACCTGATACATGCCTAGCCCTGTTATATATAGACGATTATAAAGCCTGGTGCCGGAAAGAGTTGACACATTCCTAACTCTTGTCAATGAAAACGTATGAGATAATTCTGGCCCAGCGTATAGTGCACACTTATCGAATTTACTGAGCCTGTAGGCCCTGTGCTTGTATAAAAACACACAGAACATGTGGACTGGTGTCACCAGAAAATGATTTCCCACCGGCAAAACGCGGCAACGATAAATGTACAGTAAATGTGTTCCGTATTAGTCACACTAATTTACTAATGGGCCTCGTTGGTAAATATAAACCACATGATTTTCAGAGTGAGCGGTGCAGCGGCGCAACGAGTAGCGCTGCTGCCTTACAGCAACATGTTTCCGGGTTCCATTCCCGGCTCGGGTGCCTTTCCGTGTGGATTTTGCGAGTTCTCTCCCCGTGTCCGCGTGGGTTTTTGCCGGGCACTCCGGTTGCCTGATACCCGTCCAAAGACACGCTGCTGCCTAGGTTAAATTGGCTTGCGGACTAAATCGCCCTCAGTGCTCGGTGATGGACTGGCGTCCCATCGTGGGTGTATCCCTGCCTTGCGCCCTGTGTCTGCCGGTATAGGCTCCGGCTCACCGCGACCCTGTACAGGACTAAGCGGTTCTGACAATGAGATGAGATGAGAAGACTGACGCGTTACTGAGCAGGCACATGTCAACGGCGAGTCATCATCCAGGCACACAGCAGTGAGCAGCATCAACAATCTCAGCCAGTGGACTTGAAGTCCTTACGGAACAAGTGAGTCTTGAGACGGGATTTGAAGGTGGATTGGGGAGAGGCTCTCCGTGAGGACAAAGTCGCTGAGCGAGCCTCCGCGGTCCAGGCGAACGGCGTGAAGAGAAACACAGAGACTGTCTTTGTTTCGTTCTGCGGGGAGGGCAGGGATCGTTCAGTGTATTTGAAATGTTCGCCAAGAGCCCTGGCGCTAACGCCAAGCAAAGTAATAATAACATAATAATTGCGTTTACAGAGCGCTTTTCACCCGAGGGTCACAAAGCGCTGCACAATAACGACACGAGAACGGAAAATCGGCAACAATAAAAAATTCGTTTTTTAAAAAAAATATATAAACATCGTTGTAGAACAGCGTGTAAAGTATGATCTGACTTTTAGCTATAAATTTAAAGTATCTGTGGGTGAGCGGTTGAATTATCAAACGTGGCCCGCACCGGGATTGAATCTGTGCTAAGCGACATCTCCGTTGACCCGGGTTCGAATCTGGCTCATGGCCAGCACCAGCGACCATTTTCTGAACCGGTCCTCGATTTTCCCCTAGGTCGACTCAGCCTCAAATGAGTGTCTGGCGAAGTCGACAGTTTATTGCCACGATGCCGGGCGTGATGCGTTTAACCGACCCCGTCGTGTCGACATTCAAGGGTATTATGATTGCTTCGAAAAAAGCTGCGCTCAGCTCGGGACAGCCGCGTCGATCGCTCCCTCTCTCCACCTCGCGACGTTTCGCCCCACACGTTGGAGGCATCCTCAGGCGCAGTGTGCGTGCGTCGCGTGTGCGACTCCTATTTACATGCAGGTACTACGCATGTGTCGAGTCACCTCCGCCGAGTCGCTGCATTCCAGGATCAATGGACGACTGTCGGGGTCCACTTGAAACCCACATCACGACATTCATGGGTATTCGCTAACGGCACTTGACCCTACAATCGGTGGAGGCTATACGGGGGAACTTCGTCCTTGTCTTTGCAGGGATTTACCCGGTGCGATCGTGGCGCCACGCGAGGTTCATTGAATCTCGGTTTATAGACACGTCACTGGCTCGTCTTTGTGATCTTAGCCGCGGTCACGGGCTTGGGTGACGGAGAGACGGGGGGTGTGAGGGGTAGCGCCGTGTAAACAAGACAGAGGGACATCATACACTCGATAACTAATCCGCGCTGTGCGCTCTGACCACACAACCTTGAACACGTCGCGTCTAATCAGCTCTCTGAAGCTAAGCAGTGGAGGTTGGGAAACGTCTCCACGCCACTGCGGAAGTGCCTCGATTCGAGCAAGCTTTGTGGATGCTTTTGAATGGAGAGATTGTGCGATGGACTGGCGTCCCATGCTTTGGTATTAGAGGTACGGCCCTGTCTTGCGCCCTTCACTGCTCGCGGCCCACCAGTGGGCCCACCGGTGGGCCGCGAGCGCCACCTAGTGATCCGTGGAGACCAGACACAGGTGGTGGGCTAATATCGAGAATGGTCGTATGGACTTTTTGTTAGAATCCAGGTTCCTATGGTTTCACCCCCACCCCCCCCCACAATAATAAACACGGGTTTAAGATTGAGAAGCGTCAAGCGAAGGAGAGAGAGGGGGGGTGCTCGACACGGCTGCCCCGAAGGGGCATCTTTGAATAGCAATTGTCACGAAAACGTACATCATGTGTTTAGATTATTTAGCCACGTGTTATGATGATGGCCTCTTCCACTGTGAGTCGTCACGTGTAGCCAGGCCACCTCTGAACAAGGGCTAATAATAATAATTGCACTTCTATAGCGCTTTGCACCCGAGGGTTACAAAGCGCTGCACAGAGCTGTGGCATGTCAGCAACAATAATATCTCAGTGGACTTTACCTCGTAAATCTCATCTCATCTCATTGTCAGAAATCGCTTAGTCCTGTACAGGGTCGCGGTGAGCCGGAGCCTTTCTCGGCAGACATAGGGCGTAAAGCAGGGATATATCCACGATAGGACGCTAGTCCATCACCGGGCACTGCGGGCAATTTAGTCTGCAAGCCAATTAACTTATGCAGCAGCATGCTTTTGGACTGGGCGAGGAAACCGGAGTGCCCGGCGAAAACCCACGCAGACACGGGGAGAGAACTCGCAAACTCCACACAGAAAGCAGCGCCCGAGCCGAGATTCGAACGCGGAACCTTCTTGCTGTGAGGCGACAGCGCTACCCACCGGGCCACCGTGCCGCCCTCGTAAATAAAACAAGTTTAATTTTCACATCCGATCATCTGTCAGTGTCACCAACCAAGGCTCTACAGGATTGTTCCGGCGACCTTAAACCTGTTCCAGGCCGGTTCCAGATAAAATAACCGGCCATGGGGGGCCACGAGCTGATCATGACCCCCGCTCCTACTCCGCATCCCCCCCTCTCCACCCCACCCCGCTTACTTTGCACACAGATCACACACAATGGACTATAGCGGCATGGGCCCGTGTCACAAACACGTGTGATTAAACGTCGGCCAACAGCGCTGTGGGTTTTCACTGCTCGATGCGCGATGATCTCTCCCAAAAGTGGCTCCTTTCGGGAACGGGACGCCTGCAGATGCCTCCAAAGCTGGAGACGAAACGTCACCAAGGAGAGAGGAGGAGCGATCGACGCGACTATCCCGAAAGAGCAGCTTTTGACAACAAACATCATAGGCGAACAATCATATTTTCGGGACGCAACGTTTATATTGTTCTAATGTCGTGATTGTTGGCGTGCCGTTCTCTCCGCAACTCTGTGCAGCGCTTTGTGACCCTCGGGTGAAAAGCGTTCTTGAAGTGCAATGATTATGATTATAA
>JAZEWT010000016.1:3769878-3793541 GCA_036362905.1 Mordacia mordax
CGGACACGTGGAGAGAACACGCAGACTCGACATGCAAGGGCGGCACCCGTGCCGGGAATCGAACTTTTAAGCCTTTTGCTGCGCGGCGGCGGATCTACACGCAGGTGTGCTGTCACCGTGCCGCAGCCTTCAAACGCGCACAATAAAACTCCGCAACAATGACTTGATTGCGCCGAATATTGGCCAGGTGTTGAGCTGCCACTTACTGGGGCGCACCGTGGCTTTTCATCGCTCGTCTCATTGGCCGGGTCTCTCCAGCACTTTTATCTCAAACCCACCATTATTGCCCTCGCTGGAATGTCAATGGGCCCCCACAAAGTGTGCACGCGGCCAACTTTTCAAGTAAATTTAGCCGTCCTTTGAACGCGCGTTTATTTAAATATATACCATTTATATTTTATTTCCGAAGAGAGAGAGAGAGAAAAAAAGAACGGAACAATGTATCTCGGCGCCTCGGCGTTTGTGGGGATGGCGACGTGTCTGATTGCACAGCATTGCGCGATCATTAAACCGCATTTACGTCCTATGCCTCCCGAGCCGGGAGGGAAAACTATTAAAGACAAAAGTAAGGCGGTGGAGTGTGCCCCTTTGCAATGGTCTCATTTCATTGTCGGAAACCGCTTAGTCCTGTGCAGGGTCGCGGTGAGCCGGAGCCTATCCCGGCAGACACAGGGCGCAAGGCAGGGATATACCAACGATGGGACGCCAGTCCGTCACCGGGTACTGCGGGCAATTTAGTCTGCAAGCCAATGAATCTATGCAGCAGCATGTTTTTTTGGACTGTGGGAGGAAACCGGAGTGCCCAGCGAAAACTCACGCGGACACGGGGAGAGAGCATGCAAACTCCACACGGAAAGGCAACCCGAGCCGAGATTCGAACCCGGGACCTTCTTGCTGTGAGGCGACAGCGCTACCCACTGGGCCACCGTGCCGCCCATTATATCCTTTATCTGTTATTTTATATCTACTGATTTAGAGCCCTTGTTTTACTTTTAAGTGATCTTCTCTGGCGTTGATATGCCGTTCATATGTCGTTGTTGTTGACATTCCGCTCTCTCCCCACAGCTCTGTGCAGCGCTTTGTGACCCTCGGGTGAAAGCGCTCCAGAAGTGCACTTATTATTATTAAAACCTTGCTTCATTGGCCCCGCCCCGCTACTGAACCAAATCCCTCCTCACATCCGTGTCTTATCTAACACCTTGTCCTCTTGCCGTGGTGTCTCGACGAAGAGGGGGCTTCCCGTGGTGTTAGTTGATGCCTAGAGGTGGATCGAGAAACATTTTCACGGGCAGCCAGTCTGTAAAACGTTGTTTTCCAAAAATGTCATGGCCATCAGATCTCTCTCTCTCTCTCTGGTGGAGGGAGAGGAGGATTGAGTAATTGTGAATGGCGTGAAGAGCGTGTTGTGGGATGTGAAGAAGTCGTTATTTGTTTTGGAGAGAGAGGCTCGAAGTACAGGATGCAGTGAATACGATCATCTTTAATGATAATTGCACCTGTAGAGCGCTTTTCACCCGAGGGCCACAAAGCGCTGCACAGTGCTGTGGAAACATCATCAAGCATTGGGCAAGTAGACCTGGGTCGTTAGAATTGGGAGGTGACGTGTCAGGGTTTCATGGCACATTATTTTATTTTCAATTGATCTACTCTGATGTTGTTGACATGCCTTTCTCGTCACAGCTCTGTGCAGCGCTTTGTGACCCTCGGGTGAAAAGAGGTCTAGATGTGCAATTGTTACTATTAATTTACCGACCCCTGAAGAGATGATGGTCTAAGTCATATTAATAACTATGACCATGGGCCAAGCTTGAGAAAAGTCTCTCAATCGGACAATTGCTGTTGAGTTATCTCACAAAGTGATGCTGATTTTAAATACCCAAAAGTGATGATGGGCTTGGTGAACCCCTTAATCATGGTTTGAACTGATTACGAGCCACTTGCTCTACCGCTGGTTTAAAATCTCGGTGATCTGAGTAGCTTAAGAAATCGTTAAGCGTAATAGTCTGTGAGTAAATATACACTCTTTCCTTCCCGTATTTATCTCTGTCCGTTAAAAACGTAAAACACTTTTGTTTAACACAAATTATCGGCCACGCGGCGTTCTGAGAGCTCGCGTCTGATTAGCAACATCGGTTGAATACAAGCTGACTGTGGACTGGTTTTTATGGGTGGTCCATATGTCTTGTGACCCTCGTCTAATGGACCCTTAACATTTTGTCCATCCTTCGCTCATTCGTTTCTGTTTTAAACAATCTTCGCTTAATTATTTCGGATTTTATTTTTTCAGAGGATTTCATCAGGAAGGGCGGGGGCGGGGAAGGTCACAAAACATCTGGACCATCGTGTAGATCACGCAGACCCATGACAATGCGCTCTATCTCACAGCGCTTGTTCTCACAGTCAGCACGTTTCAGAAATGGGATCTTAATTTCAGTGTGCGCGTGTGTAATAACAAGTACGATCATAACAACAGCAAAACATTTCTCAACGTCTTGACGTGCCGTGCGTGAAAAGGACGGAGATAACAAGGGATCATGTGGCATGATGAGAAGCAGAGGTCCCACTCGAAGCGAGAGCTTTTGTTTTAAACAAATATATAGTTTTTATCTCGCGCTTACAGATATCATCGATGCGTACGTGTGTGTGTGTGTGCGTTGCCACCACCCCCCCCGCCTCGTGTGCCGTGTCGGCCTTCATAGTTATCCGCTAGCGACACTTGACCCAACAGTCTGTGGAGGCTACACTGTGCGATCTGTGTCTTTGCATCACTAAGCCGGGTCACCCCAGTTCGATTCCCTGCTCACGGCCAACACCAGTGACGATTTGTCACAACGTGTTCTGGGCCTCCCCTAGGTCGACTCATCCGACAATCACTGCCGGCTGTGAACACCGCCGCTAGGCAGAAGACAAAGGCGGTCGGGCGTGTTTCTGACCATCCACAACCTAAATAGATGCTCTCTAACATCAATTCCCGCAACAGAATGTTAAGACTTGAAGGCGGATCTGTCTGTTTGTACTCTATGTATGGGTGCTCGCGTTTATTTATCGGTACTCGCTAACAGTACTTGACCCTACAGTACATGAAGGCTATACAGGGAACCTCTATTGACCCGAGTTCAGTTCCCTGACTTGGGCAACATCTTTAGCGAGCAGTACTGGAACCCTCGTGGGTCTCTTTTAGGTCGACCCAGCCTCAAATGAGTGTCTGGATCGACGTGTAAGCATCGCTACTCGAGAGACAATGGTGTCCCGGTGTGGTATCGGCCCCATCACACCATTATGTGCCTTAATAGGTGTTTACACACATGACTTACAACACTTTCCCGTACGGGGCAGCGCGGTGGCCCAGTGGTTAGCGCTGACGCCTCACAGCAAGAAGGTCCCGGGTTCGAATCTCTCGGCTCGGGTGCCTTTCTGTGTGGAGTTTGCATGCTCTCCCCGTGTCCGCGTGGGTTTTCGCCGGGTACTCCGGTTTCCTCCCACAGTCCAAAAGCATGCTCCTGGATAGGTTGATTGGCTCGCAGACTAAAATTGTCCCGCAATGCCCGGCGATGGACTGGCGTCCCGTCGTCGGGTGTATTCCTGCCTTACGCCCTGTGTTTCCGGGATAGGCTCCGGCTCGCCGTGACCCTATATAGGATTAAGCGGTTTCAGATAATGAGATGAGATGAGACATTCCCGTACAATATACGATTTGGTGAAAGGCACTTTTAGAAATGCAAATATTATTATTGTTTTTGACATTTTTTGCCCCCTGAAATCTCAGTTCAATTGCCGACAATCACTTGTAATCTGAACTTGGGCTGGAACTCCACTAGGCAGACTCAGCCCTAAACGAGTAGCCACTGCTCAGTCAGTAGGGGCAGCGTCAGTATAGAGAAGACAGTCGTTACCAGACGTTACAATAGCCATTTCCATCTCGTACCATTCTAGTTCTTGAACTAAATCCGTTCAGTTCGGTATCAGTAGCCGCTTCGTTCTGTACAGGGTCGCGGGTCGGCCGGTGCCTATCCAGGCTCGTGTCTCGCTGAACACCACTTGGCACCAAGATGCTCGGTCAGTAAGAACAACCGTGCGGGCGAAATCTCGCGTGTGCGTGCGTGCGTCCGCCGTTTACCACAGAGGGCCCATCGTAAAATGGAACATCTTTCCCACGTGGTCCTCAATAACTACAGTGGACCTGTGGGTTTACCTTCGCACAGCTTGCACAGTTCTGCGAAAGTGTAGCGTTGTGGGGGGTGGGGGTGTTTCTTGATGATTTCTGGGTGGATTCAGGTCCAAATAAACAGGCGGAATTAGCCACGTTTATCCATCCCCCCAGGCCACCCTTTGAAGCTATGCGCCGCTGACCAATGTTGAGAACGGCCAAAGCATCCAGCCGGGCATGTGTGTAGTCTTTGTTGGAGACGCTGGCTACAGTGATGTGTTCTTTGGAAGTAACGACCCGTCCTAACCACGTTCATTGCCGTGGTTACGAACGATTAAACGATAGAAGTGGGATCTGGAACAGAAATGCGTGTCGCGACACGCTCTTAGCAGCAGTGCGCTTGCACAAATAATAATCACAACAAATCACAACATCTCATCTCATCTCAGTCAGAAACCGCTTAATCCTGTGCAGGGTCGCGGTGAGCCGGAGCCTATCCCGGCAGACATAGGGCGCATGGCAGGGATATACTTACGATGGGATGCCAGTCCATCACCAGGCACTGAGGGCAATTTAGTCTGCAAGCCAATTAACCTATGCAGAAGCACGTTTTTTTTTGGACTGTGGGAGGAAACCGGAGTACCCGGCGAAAACCCACACGGGCACGGGGAGAGAACATGCAAACTCCACACAGAAAGGCACTCGAGCCGAGTTTCGAACCCGGGACCTTCTTGCTGTGAGGTTACAGCGCTACCCACTGGACCACCGTGCCGCCCCAAATCCCATCACATTAATCAATAGCTAAGTCTGAAGAAAGAACAAAAAACGTAATTTCACGCCAGTGACCAAAATGATTCTTCAACTCTTGGCTATGTGTTATTGACAAACGCGTTGGGAATCGCTCTCAAAAAGTTGCTCTTTCGGGATAGCCATATCGAGGGTCTCCGCTCTCTACTCCGCTTCATTTTCATTTCGGACGTGCGTTGTGTCGCAGGAATCCCGCATCCAGAGCTTGCAAACTCATTGGGTACTAATGAATATATATATCCATTTATTCAGTAGGCTTCGTCAGATGTACTGAGGTGTTGATGATATTCGATATTTTGTGTGCTTTGGGTTCAGGTCAGGATCATTACTCGCTTAATCCTGTCCAGGGTTGTTGGGGATTGGAGCCTATCTTGGCAGACAGAGGGTGCAAGGTGGGGGCATACCATTATTTGACTTTCAATCGAACTGTTTTGATGTTGTTGTTGTTGTTGTTGACACGCCCTTCTCTCCACAGCCCAGATTTGTAACAATTTTTTTTTATTGTTGCCGCTTTGCCGTTCATGTGTCGTCGTTGTTGCTGACACGCCATTCTCTCCACAGCTGTGTGCAGCGCTTTGTGACCCTCGGGTGAAATAATTTTACCCAGGATGTGTGACGGCAGCACATCGCAGGGCATTGTGGGCGAATTACCCAGCCGGCAAATTAACCGAGGCACGCAGCAGAAACCCACGCGGACACGGGGAGAGAGAACACGCAAACTCCACACAGAGAGGCGCCTGGGTTCGGCATCGAACCTGGGGGTCTTGCCGTGAGGCGGTAGCGCTACTCACTGCGCCAACGTGCCACCCTGGGATGTCAATGTGATAATTGATATTGGGTGTATAAGACAAAGTAGTTGCTATTTTATCGACCTTTGAAGAGATGATGGTCCGTGCAAATTCATCCGTAATGCTGAACATAGCCTGCAATGCTCAATAATATTTATGTGTCTGCAGCACAACACTTATTGCTTTGAAGTCAAATAATTATACAATGTTTATTTATATGAAAACAAATATACATATTTATATTTCGGTAATCTTACCGTGAAATTCATGATTTGACCTTGTTTATAAACATTTGTCAGCATGACGAGCTAAAACATTTTACGTAATTCCCATTTTGCTTGCGATTTTTCATTTACACGTGGAACGCATTTTGGGAGAAAAAAAAAACTAGACTTTCATACTTTTGCGCTCGCTTCAGGTTTAAACACACGCGCGGAAAAAAACATTAACAGCTAATACCCAAATGGGATTTCATGTGTTGTTGCTCTTCAGCTGCCTGCATAACAACTTCAGCACTTGTCTCATCTCATCGTCAGAAACCGCTTAGTCCCGTACATGGTCGCGGTGAGCCGGAGCCTATCCCGGCTGACACAGGGCGCAAGGCAGGGATATTCCCACGATGGGACGCCAGTCCATCACCGGGCACTGAGGGCAATTTAGTCTGCAAGCCAATTAACCTATACGGACACGGGGAGAGAGCATGCGAACTCCACACAGAAAGGTGTCCGATCCGAGATTCGAACCCGGGACCTTCTTGCTGTGAGGCGACAGCGCTACCCACTGGGCCACCGCGCCAGCCCTTCAGCACGTGTGAAATTCATTAGCCGGGAGAGAGGTATGATCCCTCGACTTGTTTCATGTTGGCTCTTCTAAACGTCTCGTTTTTTTAAACAACTGAAGCCTTATGAGTAGTGTTATTTAAATGTCTGCACAAAAGGAGTGCGTGCTCACGCCACGATTGCAATCGCGCCAATAATAATCGTCTGGTGATGGACGAGACATGGATTTGGAGGGACAATGGAAGTGAGAGGGAGGGGTGCGGAAGGTGACCACACACTCCTCATCTCATCTCATTGTCTGAAACCGCTTAGTCCTATACAGGGTCACGGTGAGCCGGAGCCTATCCCGGCAGACACAGGGCGCAAGGCAGGGGTACACCCACGATAGGACGCCAGTCCATCGCCGGGCACTGCGGGGCAATTTGGCCTGCAAGCCAATTAACCTATGCAGCAGCATGCTTTTGGACTGTGGGAGGAAACCGGAGTGCCCGGCGAAAACCCACGCGGACACGGGGAGAGCATGCAAACTCCACACAGAAAGGCACCCGAGCCGAGAGATTCGAACCCGGGACCTTCTTGCTGTGAGGCGACAGCGCTAACCACTGGGCCACCGCGCCGCCCCAAGTCTGTATTTTTTTTCTCTTTCAAAAGCTACCGACCTACAGGTGTTTACGCAGAGCCAGACTATGGGAGAGCCCGATGGAGGAGACGCTGTTATAAGTCGTTGTTGTGAATGTCGATGTTGTGGTGCCCTATCCAAGGGGGAGCGGTGGCTCAGCTGTTAGCGCGCTGGGCTACGAACATTGCGGACCCGAGTTCGAATCCCGCTCACGGCCAACACCGGTGGTGATTTTCTGAACGGGTCCTGGGCCTCCCCTAGGTCGACTCAACCTCAAATGAGTGCCTAGTACAGTGTGTAATCATTGGCACTAGGGAGACAAAGGCGACCGGGACATGGCGCTGATCACCCACTCACCTTCTGGTGTGCAGTGTCGACCTTCAAAAGTGCTCACTAACGGTACTTGACCCTACAGTCTGTTAAGACTATACGGGGGATCTTTGTCTTTGTTTTGTGGGTTGGTGGATGAATGAGTGAGTGGGTGAGTGAGTTGGTGGTTTGCTGAATGAGTGAGTGGGTGAGTAAGTGAGTTGGTGAGTAAGTGAGTGGGTGAGTGAATGAGTGAGTGGGTGGGGTGAGTAAGTGAGTTGGTGAGTAAGTGAGTGGGTGAGTGAATGAGTGAGTGGGTGAGTGAGTTGGTGGGTGGCTGAATGAGTGAGTGGGTGAGTGAGTGGGTGAGTGGGTGAGTGGGTGGGGTGAGTGAGTGAATGACTGAGTGGGTGAGTCAGTGGGTGAGTTGATGGGTGAATGAGTGCGCGGGCGCGTTGCGGTGAGCGGGTGCGAGTGGGTTGGTGAGGTATCGGGGGCGTCCTGAGCGTACCCCTCGGTGGCAGAGTAGCGCAGTCTTGTACATTAATTAGAGCTGTCATTCACAACCGGTTGGGTCGCGTCCTATCAGTGGGTTACGAGTGCCACCTCGCAGTCCGTGGAGACCCAACCAGTCAAGCAAGTATAGGCATTGAGCGTGATCACAATGAGGCCCACCATCTTATCGCCTTTCAGTAATAATGCCACTTTGTTGGCACAAATATCCAGGATTTATATATTTTTTAAGTGGGTTGTGACTTTTTTTTGACGTATCACCAAGTGGGCCTTGCAGTGCAAACGTTTGAGAATCCCTTCAAGTAGAAAAGGTAGGACTGATAGCGTCTTGATTGATGGTCACTGGAAATTAGTGAATTATTCAAGCTGTACGGAACCGTTCAGCTATGTAGCTCTTTATAACAGTTGTCCAGAGGGGAGGGGGAAGCAAGTTACAACGTCTCAGGGCAGGGGGGAAATTTAGTCAGTACGATTAACCCAGGCAGCATGAATTCGGATATGTAAATGGCTCGCCGTGTACTTTATATGCTATATATTTTTTTAAAAATCACATGTGCCGAGCCATTGTTCCAAAATGCCAAACGGCCAGTAACAAGCGTCACCGTCAAATGCGTGAGTTAACACGTGGTGTGTGTGTGTTTTTTGCGTTACGTGTTATTACTTCAGAGTAGGTTATAATAGCTTGGACATAAATAGTCCGTGGGAGGGAAATCCATACATTATAGATGGCATTGTAAGCCTGCTGGTCTGCGCGCCGCGAGACGCAATATCATTACACAGGCTTTACAATCGCGAGTCTGTGGTTGGGAAGTGTTAGTTGTTGGGAGCGGGGTCATTGATGGTTTGAACGGTGTGTGTGCTTAAGAGGAAGTGGGCTTGGTGATGGTGGCTATGTTTTTTTTAAGAAAGGTTTGTTTAACATGGGGGTGACTTGGGAACAATGGGGCCAATGGTGGCCCAGCAGTTAGCGCGCCGGGCTACAAACTCGGCGACTCCGAGTTCGAATCCGGCTCACGGTCAGCACGAATGACGATTTTCCGAACCGGGTCTGGGACTCCCCTAGGTCCATTCATCCTCAAATGAGTATTTGGTCGAGTATGTAAACATTGCCACGAGGGAGAGAAAGGCAGTCGAGCGTGGTACTGGTCACCCATCCATAGGTGCTCGCTAATTACACTTGACCCTACAGTCTGTTAAGGCTACACGGGGGCTCTTTGTCTTTTGTCTTTGTATAGGGGTTCGGGATGATTTAAATGGCGAGTGCGTACAAGCGGAAATGGTGATAGTGTTACGAGCAGGGTTATTATGATTTTCGTGGGTTTTAAAGGCGTTTGCGTAAGATGTGCGTGGCAGTGCAGTGATGTAGTGCGTGAGGCTGGCGGTGGTTATGTTATGGTTTAAAAAAAAAAGGATTCATTTGATTGGCGTAGCAGGGTGGTGGGTGAGAGAGTGAAGGCGGTAGTGGTGTTGGGCAGTCGGAGGCAATCGCCCTGCAACAACAGCGGAGGGCAGAGGAGCGACGCTCACAACAACGAGCGGAGCTAAAACTCGTTGGCAGTGTAAGGAGCACGCAGGTGGTGCCTCGGTCAATGATCTCCGTCAAGTTAGTCCATGGAACCTGTGTTTGTTCCGTGACCTCTTAGCGAGCATTCGACACTTCAGGTGCACCTGGCCTGGCACAGGCGCCGTAGGGACGTCGACTCAGTCAACTCAGCCTCAAATGAGCACCTAGTGTTGTATGCAAAGATTATCACTAGGGAGACAAAGGCGGCCTGGCGTGGTGTTGTCGGCCTTAATATGTGCTCGCAAACAGCACTTGCCCATACGGTCTGTGAAGGCTATACGGGGGCAATTTAGTAAGCAGGACTGTTAACCTAGGCTACGTGTCCTGCGGGAGGAAATCGGAGTACCCAACGAAAACCCACGCGGACACGGGGACAAAACGCGCAAACTGCACACACAGAAAGGCGGCACCAGAGCTGGGAATCGAACCCGGGTGCTTCTTGCTGAAAGGCGGCAGCGCTGCTGCTCGTACTGGTGGTGTTGACCTCAGAGGCTAGTGAGCGATGATGGTGGTGGTGATGGTGGTGGTGGTGATGGTGCTGCGAACGGAACCGTGAAGCCTGGCCCTTTAAAAAAAAGGGGGGTTTGCATAAGGGGGAGAGGGAGGAGGAGGATGGGAGGAGGGGAGGAAGGAGGGAGGGAGGAGGATGGGAAGAGGGAGGGATGATGGTGGTGGGGGATGGGTGGCAGGAGGGGGAGGAAGAGGGATGTGAGCCTGGCTGGGTGTTGGGAGGGCAGTGGGTGGGTCTAAAGTGAGGTTCGTTCGACGCTGAACGTGGATCTTAGCGCAGTCGGCGTTTTAGACGGCCGTTGTGTTGCTGCTGGACACTGTCCGGACGTGTACGCGTACGTACGTACGTGTGTACGTGTGCGTGCGTGCGAACGTTGAGCGGGATTAGCGTGTTAAGGTAAGCGCGCACGCACGCACGCATACACACACGTTTACACGCCACAGGATACGCGCTGCCAGACGCTAAGCAGCCCGCACGCCGTATACATTACACGTCGCGAATACGCGCGCGTGTGCGTTACGCAGGAATACACGTGCTGTACATATACTGTCTAGACGTACAGTACACACGATGCACACACGGTACACGCGACATACAGACGCATGTAGGCACGCACGCACGCAAACGTGTACACGTAAATATACACATACGTTGAAATGGACTCGCTTAAGCACGCACATACATCCATACAGAGCGCACGGACAAATGTACATAGACAAAGATCCCCCGTGTAGCCTACAGACGCTGTTGCGGCAAGTGTGCCTAATGAAAGGGGGGGGGGGGGTAGTAACCACGCCGGTCCGTCTTTGTCTTCCCAGCGACTGACAGGCGCGGGCACACACAAAGGATAATCCTTACGCCAGCATTCACGTCTCCTGCGTTACGCACGCACACGCAGGCTACAGCACAATAATTACACGAGGCATTTGAACAGCTACAGCACGCGAGCCGCGATCGCTCGTTATTTTGAATAGACGGGCAAATTAATGTCATGTGCCGGTCATTACGGATCGTGTGGCATTCACTGCGCTCAGTTTACCAACAATGATAAAAGGGGGCATTTAAACACGCCGAGGATGGATGAATCGAGGTCTTTCGGCGAGCATTCTAATCGGCGAGTGGCCATCCTCGAGACAATTGCAGCGAACTAATGTCATCTGCTGGCCGATGTTTGGTACATATACTAAGTATTATAGACTGCAAGGCACACGCTCGTATTACGGGTAATTGCTTCAGCCGTCATGCTGTGTATCGCTGTTAGGCGCGCATGTGTGCTGTGTGTGTGTTTTAGACGAGTGCATGCTTAGCGGTTGTGGCATCTTGCCTGCTATTACATTGCATTAACACTATGGCGGTGTTGTATAGGCTTTGAGAGCTTGCTAGTGGGAGTAATAGAAAACGCAACGCAGACGCGTTATTATAATGGGGGGGGAGGATGTGGGGTTTGTGATTGTGTCTGGCCGCTAACTGCTGCTTGTGGCTGCCTCGCCCACTGTTGTAGCTGTTGATGATGATGACGACGACGACGATGATGAAGAAGACGCTCGTGTTGGAGAGATAGACGTTTATTATCGCGGCGGAAAACACCCAGTGAGCTCGCAAGCTCTGCACGCGGGATTTCTGCGACACAACCAAAACGCCGGAGAACCGGTCGTGGGAGAAACACGATGAAGCGTCTTAAATAGGACGACGATGAACGTAAACGATCGCTGATGTTCCCGCAGTGGGTACATCGGTGCAGTCACCACGATTGACATCGCTGAACAGCACCGCAAGAGCGGCAGAATGAGTCCACGATCATTTACTGGGATTTGACCTCTCGCGTTCACTACGGTTTGGATGGGCAGTGTAGCTGGTGGTGGTGGTGGCGGCGGTGGCGGTGGTGGTAGCGACGGTCTGATCGAAGAGTGGAGAGGTGACGGCTGGACGCATGGCTTGCAATCCGCGGTTGCACAAGCATGTCAAGTGAACACTACGACAGTGGCGATGACTGGGAAATCGGAGTGGGCGATCTGATCATCGACCTGGACGCCGATCTGGAGAAGGACCGCCAGCAGAAGCTCAAGGAGCAGCAGCAGCAGCGAGAGACGGAGGCGACGAACCACGGAGGCGCCTCTCCTTCCAGGAATAACAAGAATAAAAATAACAGGAGGAACACCGGCAAAGCCAAGGAGGTCTCCGACAGCAAGCGTGGCGATAGCGCGCGCGTTGAGAGCCGCGCTGTCAGTGTGGATGCCAATAACGCTAAGGGCTCGGATCTAGCGGGAGACATGAAGTTAATCAACAACAATAGCAGCAGCAGCAGCAATGGCAGTAACGTTTCCGAGAAGCCGGCACGCGTGAAGGCGAATAAACGTAACAACAAAGCGTCGAAGGCCAGGAACTGTCGGCCGCTGTCTCCGGAGCAGGAACCCGTGGCTGAAACAACGCCGACGGCAACGGCAGCCGCCACGTCCAGCGTCGTCGCCGCCGCGGCCGCCGCGGCCGCCGGCAGCCCACAGACACTTGGCAGAGTCGGAGGTCGTGCGGCAGGTGGCTCGGGCAAGCGAGACAAAGCCAAGAAGAGCCTCGCTGGTGCCGACGGTGGCCACCATAGCTCGGTTGACGATGACAACGAGAGCGGCGGTGGCGACGCGAACGTCAGCCATCACCATCGTTCGAACCGCGCGGCTCGCGTTAACGGAGCTCTGCTCGACGAACTGCAGGAGACCAAGACCGTGTGCGTACCCGAGAACCGCGCCGACGCCCGCGCCGCGGACTCGAGGAGCGACGACGAAGCTCCGTGCAAATCGACGACTGCCAAGGCGGGATTGGTGAGTACTCGCATCATCGGTGATTCCATTGCTCGGATGTGATATTTCAATACCGGGGGGGTGGGGAGGGAATATCTCTCTGGACCTTGTGTCGGAGGCCAGCTTGGCGTTCTATAAATAGGCTTCGCTGGCGGGGAAGGAACTGGGCGCCTGTGGCCAAAGAATTTCCACGCACGAGAGAGTTGACTCAAATAATCTCACCATATCTGCAAGCTGTCAAAACCTTCCCCCCTCCCCTCCACAAGAGAAGCGAGCAGTAGAATGTGTGCCACTGTTTTGCGAGCATCTCAACTCTGACACGGGCGGCACGGTGGCCCCAGTGGGTAGCGTTGTCGCCTCCTCACAGCAAGAAGCGCCCGGGTTCGAATCCCGGCTCGGGTGCCTTTCTGTGTGGAGTTTGCATGTTCTCTCCCCGTGTCCGCGTGGGTTTTCGCCGGGCACCCTGGCTTCCTCCCACAGTCCAAAAAAACATGCTGCTGCATAGGTTAATTGGCTTGCGGACTAAATTGCCCGCAGTGCCCGGTGATGGACTGGCATCCCATCGTAAGTATATCCCTGCCTTGCGCCCTGTGTCTGCCGGGAGAGGCTCCGGCTCACCGCGACCCTGCACAGGACTAAGCGGTTTTCCGACAATGAGATGACACGAGCCAACTATTCCACGTTGCCGCGCGCGTGAGCAAGGCGTTTGGTTTGAATCGTCGTGTGTGTTTGTGCAACGGCACGCGAACGAACGCCGCCCGTTCAAGCGCCGAGTCGAGTCACAACAACAACGCCGCGGTCATAGCGGTGCTGTTCAAATTTCATTCAAATTCAATTTGCGCGTTGTTGTTCGAGAGCCGGGACGCCCTCTCGGCGCACGTGCGCTTAAGACGGGCCCTGGCGGTGATGTTTTTGCGGAGATGGAGTGATGAAACTGCGTCTCGTACCGGCGTGCGAGGTGGAATTATTACTATGCAGGCTGGTCCGGACGCCTTATGATCTCACCATTACAATGTAATCGTCTTTTTTTTGTGGTTCCTGGTTGTTTAGTGAGGCCGTACGCTCCTTTACTGTAAGCCGTTCCGCAATACGGTGTTGACTCGTAACGGCAGCCATCAGACGTAAATGAGGGTTATATTAAGCAGAATTTTAACGTGCGAAAGAGCACAAATTGCTCGGGGGAGGTCAATTAAATGGTACGGGTCACAAGACATTTGGGCCACTCTGTACAATCGCAGGATCGTGAGAGATCTCACGAAGTCAGCAGCGTTGACTCCAACGTCTCCTGCAAGGGAGACCACGGAAGGCTTAGACTGTTGGGCGTTCGCTGCGTGGGAAGTACACGCAGACAGTGGTTTGGATTTAGCTGTGCGTGGCTCTGCATATTCCAATGGAGACACTGTGCCGTGCTGGCCTTTATAGGTGCTCGCTAACAACGCTCTACCCCACGGTTTGTTAAGGCTATGGGGGGCACATGTGTTTTGTCTTTGTGTGCGCGTCTGTGTGGGGAGCGGTGGTGTAGTCTTTATTGCGTCGCGCTAACGCTCGTCAACACCGGTGGTGAATTCCTTGAACACATCCCGGGGGCCTCCCCTAGGTAGACTCGGCGCCAAACGAGCACCTGGCGCCTTGCGTAAACATCGTCACTCAGGGAGATAAAGGCGGCCGGGCGCGGGGCAGCCCATCCACCGCGTCGTGTACCGCGCAGTCCTTCAGTCACGCTTCGCGCACACGGCACTTTACCCTTCGATCTGCCAACGCTACACGGGGCATCTTTGGCTTTTCGTGACAAATCTGCCGGCTTCCTTTTGTTTGCCGTGGAATTTCTATCGCCGCCGTTAGGCCCCGTTTAACCATCTTCCAAAGAAGAGCCACCCCTCCCCACCACCACTACCACCACCACCACCTTCGTGGAGGACTGGGCTAATTTTAGCGTGCCAGCCAGCGAGTGGCGCGCCGCTCAGTCGACGGAGCAATAGGCGTGTCTACAAAAGCCCACACAAACCCACTTGGGAGCCTCTCAAGTGCTAATTAACTTAAATAGCAAAAGGCACACATGTTAACAAGGGACATCTAATCTCAAACCTCTCATAAATGCGTTTGTGGAAGTACTGTTATTACGTTTGGCAGCGACGCTGGCGCGCGTGTGTCTCTGCGTGTCTGCGCGTGTGTCTCTGCGTGTCTGCGCGTGTGTCTGCGCGTGTGTCTGGGGAGTAGCAGCGCGGTTTGCGCGCTAAGCCACAAAGCTTTGGCGACCGGAGTTCGATTCCCGTCGACTGTCAACACCAGTGAGGATTGTGTGCATCGCTCCTGGGCCTCCCCTAGATTGGCTCAGCCTGAAATGAGTACCTAGTGTAAACATTGGCATTAGGTAGACAAAGGCGGCCGGGCGTGGTGCTGGTTACCCACCACCTCCTGTGCCGTGTCGACCTTCATAGGTGCTCGCTAACAGCAATTGACCCTACAGTCTGGTAAGACAATACGGGGGGGGATGTTTGTATTTGGGCGGCGCGGTGGCCCAGTGGTTAGCGCTGACGCCTCACAGCAAGAAGGTCCCGGGTTCGAATCTCTCGGCTCGGGTGCCTTTCTGTGTGGAGTTTGCATGCTCTCCCCGTGTCCGCGTGGGTTTTCGCCGGGTACTCCGGTTTCCTCCCACAGTCCAAAAGCATGCGCCTGGATAGGTTGATTGGCTCGCAGACTAAAATTGTCCCGCAATGCCCGGCGATGGACCGGCGTCCCGGTTTCAGATAATGAGATGAGAGATGAGATGTTTGTATTTGCATATGGGAATGGTGGCAAAGTGGTTAGTGTGTTGTTTCACTACAGCACCAGTGTCCTGAGTTAGACTCATGTTTGCTATGTACAACCTGCATCGGTGGTACAATGGTAACTTGCTCTCTTTCTATGCGTCTCACTAACGTTGACTCAGCCTTAAATTATTACCCGCTGTGGGTATGCAAGGGGGCGGTGGGTGTCTTCGGAAGACAAAGGTGGACTTGTAATATGTTTGGATTTTACCACACGTTAATAATAATTGCACTTCTAGAGCGCTTTTCACCCGAGGGTCACAGAGCGCTGCGCCCGTCACACGTGTGCTCTTGCCGGCCTTAGCACTCGAAAACAATAAAAATTATAATTGCATTTCGAGAGCGCTTTTCACCCGAGGGTCACAAAGCGCTGCACAGAGCTGCGGAGAGAACGGCACGCCAACAACAACGACGTAAGAACTGAAAATAAGCAACAATAGCGTTTTTTGGGGGTTATTTTTGTGTGTGTGTGTGCGCGCGCTCTTTTCACAGATATATCCGTAAAACGCCAGCCAGAGCGTGAAGAGAAACAGACACAATTTATTTCCTATCAATGACGGCGTTAGGAAAGCGTTCTAGCAGCGCTGCGTTAACCTGTCACGTTTTAATTACCTGCTGTATAACGTGCGAGCTCAATCGCGTGGTAACTTGATAACCCCGAAGCGAGGCCGGGTAATACGGGGCTCTCTCGAAGCGATTCACCATGAAGGCACAACAAAGGAGGACTGTGTTATTACGTTGGTGCCTGCACGCCAGGAAAACGTCCCTGCCTAATTCAAACCCATCGCCGGGATGTGTCTGTGTTTTGCTTCTCCGAAAAGGACATCTCTATTGAAAGCGACCTTGAGTGTCGAACGTGGAGATAGTGTATCGAGTGAGTGTACACAAGGGGCGGCGCGGTGGTTGCGCGGCGAATCCGTAGCGCTGCTGCCTCCCAGCAAGAAGGACCCTGGTTCGGTTCCCAGCTCGGGTGCCTTTCTGCGTGGAGTTTGCGTGTTCTCTCTCTCTCTACTCTGCAAGCGTGGGTTTTCGCTGGGTACTCCGGTTTTTTTCCAGCCGTCCAAAGACACGTTGCTGCCCTAGATTAATTGTCCTGCTGAGTAAATCCCCCCCCCCCAAAAAAAAAATAGTGCCTTTCCGTGAATTCACGATCCGAAAGCTCGCTGCCAGATGTCGTCACAATAACACGATTTTGTCGTCACTGCGTGTCTCTCTCTCCGACGATTTGATGAAGATGAGATTTTATTTCTCTCGTTGTGACCTAGATGGAGGGAAATGAAACATCAATTCGTGACTAAGGAGTTATTTCTGGGAGATAGGAATCAACTGCATTGCGTTTTGTGTACGGAAAATAAATATGCTTTGCGCTTTAAGAATGAACATACAGTTGGTACCAGTTTGCGATGAAATTCTTTTTTACATTTTAAATAATATTTTTCAGCTTGTTTGAAAAGCTCCTTTCACAGGGAGGTCTCAACCTCACTGCAGAAAGCTGCAGGGAGGTAGAGGGGAGGCTGGCTAATGGTCAGCCAGCACCAACTCACCAGACACAATGTCCCTACATACTACGATAATATTGGACGTTTAATAAATGGGTGATTTTTTTTTAGTTGTGGGAGGAAACCGGACAGCGCGGAGGAATCCCACGCAGAACAGAAGGAGAACACACTAACTCCACACAGAAAGGTGCACCAGGTGGGAATAGAACCGCATCAGCATGAGGCATGGATGTTAGAACTGCACGGCCACCCTGCCAACCTTTTAGAAGCGGATGTGTGGGTAAGTAATATTTTTGGCCGCTTTAATAAACGTGTCATAAAAATAGCATTGTGCCTTTTTTTATGGAGAGAAATGGCTTTCCACTGATAAAAATAAAATACCCCAGAATAGCGTTTCCTGCTGGGTGGCCCTTGTGGTTAAAAGACTTGGCTTCCAGTAGTAGTAATGTTGCGAGTTCAAATCTCGGTCAAGGATTGAAATGACCAATCGGCGTAGTGTGTGATTGGTGAAACGTTTACTGAGAAAAGGTTAACGCTTTGGGAGTCACGCGATGCTTAACACGTTGCGCCGTGAACCAGGTGACCTGAGTTCGATATCCGGCACAGGCGAGTTATATCTGAAACAATGCCCCCCCCCTCCGCCTCCAACCCCCCCCCAACACCGGTACAAACTGACGCTTTTGCTGATAATAGGAAGCCGTTCCACAATCCTGAGTGGGGGAAAAAAACCGGCAGATGATCGGTAGACAGTAGCGATTTAAATGGGCAGCTGTTTATAGGAGCATTTGTGGACCGTACAACACTCGTATGTAATACGACACTGTTTAATGGGGGCGTTATACACTGACAGCGTGTTAACGTTCTAACGACACACACACACTCCACGCAGAATCCGCGCTCGATTCAACGTACGCCTCGGGTATTTGTCTGTGGAGCGTCTGTAAATACTCTGGTAATATCTGAGAGATGGAGGGGGGTGGGTGGTTCGGTTGGTCGGTGGGTGCGTCGGTGGGTCGGTTGGTCGGCGGATGGGTGACGTTCGTGCCGGAGAGATTTGGGGATACCAAAGCAGGATGACAAGGAGGCTTGATAAGATATTCGCACACGTCTCAGAAAGCAAGCGCCTCAAACCCCCCCCCGCGCCTCTAAATCACTGCCAAACGCGTCGCTGTTTGCCAGTGGCGTTTTTACAGTGTGTTAAAATATTGCAGAACAAGGAATGTTGATGAGCGCTGGCAGATGTTGGGTTAACCCCTTTTGTGCAAAACATTCTTCTTAACCCCCGCATCACCCCCTCCCTCCGTCCACCACAATACTGTACGAGGCTCGGTGGAAATTGATGGCGCGTGTGCGCGCCTTTGTGTTCAAAGCGTCTTAGAGTAGAATCGTGCCACATAAGAGGCTTGTTGGTGGGAGGGGGGGTTTGTGGGCGGTTTGGGGACGCTGGGATATGGATGATCTCGTACTTTATATATATTTTACCCTCGATGTATCTTTGTTCGCCGGCAGTTTTCGTTTGAAAAACTTTAACACGCCGTGCAGTGGGGTTTTTTTTGTTGTTGTAGAATTTGCCCCGCGGCGATATACGGCGGTCGGCAGTAAAATTAAATAACAAAGGAACGCAAACATACACACACACACATACACACTGGAAATCAACCAAAGGTCTCTGTGTGTTAACAAGTTTTATTAAGTCCTGCCTCTGGGGAAGAAGGTATTGCTTTTCGCGATTTAATGAGTTCAATTATGTGAGTTTTACGATGAGACAACCGATGCAGTTGCGTGCGGGGTGCAGCGGGGAGCGGTGGCCCAGCGGTTAGCACGCGGGGCTACAATCCCGGCGACCTGAGTTCGAATCCTGCTCGTGGCCGACACCAGTGACGATTTTATGAACCGGTTCTGGACCTTTCTCTAGGTCGACTCAGCCTCACCCACTTTCCTCGTGTGCCGTGTCGACCTTCGTAGGTGCTCGCTAACAGGACTTGACCCAATATTCTGTTCAGGCTATACTGGCGGTTTTTGCCTTTGGTTTCGCGGTAGGATTCCTACGAACCTTCCCCCTCCGAGTTCGATTCCGGTGAAATAGGTCTCAAACCCTGCCGTGTCTCTGCCCAGGTCCATTCGGCCTTTACGTGGGTACGTGCTTGGTATGATGTGTACGTTAGTCAGTTTTTATTTCAGCTGATGTGGACTATTGAGCCATGGTAGCTCTTCTTAACAGTTGTCCAGTGGTCCAACATCTCAGGACATTAGGAGCAGCTTAAACCCACGCAAACACGGGGAGACTGCACACGTCTAAACGTATCCATACCCAGCACCACGCCCGACCGCCTTTGTATCCCTAGTGGCAATGTTTACTCACTGCACGAGGTACTCATTTAAGGCTTAGTCTACCGAGGGGAGGCCGAGGACCGGTTCAGAAAATCGCCACTGGCATTGGCCGTGAGCAGGATTCGAACTCGGGCCGCTAACCGCTGAACCACCGCTCACAAACATTCCGCACGCACACACACACACACCAGCACTTGCCACAAACACACCACGGGTGACCTTTGCCTTCGCCGGTGGCTCAGCGGTCAGCGCGCTGGGCTACAAACCTGGCGAGCCGAGTTCGAATCCCGCTCACGGCCAACACGAGTGACGATCTTCTGAACCGGTCCTGGACCTCCCCTAGGTCGACTCAGCCTCATATGAGTACCTAGTGCAGTGTGTAAACATTGCCACTGTGGAGACAAAGGCGGCCTGACGTGGTGTTGGTCACCCACTCACTCGTGTGCCGTGTCGACCTTCATAGGCGCTCGCTAACAGCACTTGACCCAACAGTCTGTTAGGGCTACATTTGGGGACCTTTGTTTTCGTGCGCGGGTCAATCGAGTTACGTCTGAAGCCCCACACGAACAGCTGCCAGAGCCTGCACCTGTCGCAAGCAACCTTAGCAAGTTGTCGTGGCTCGTGGCGTTTAACAGGGTCGCTCGATTCAATTTGCGTTGCCTGTCTTTGTATCAGCAACTTCGCTCCGTGTTTGTTTTATCAACAAAGTTGTCCCCACGGCCAGGTTTCGGTGATAGTACGGTCGCCAGCGTCGGGTTGTCGTCTGTTACTGGAATCGGATTACAAGAGGCAGTCGCCTCGTAATCCACAGTCGTGTTTACAGAATCGTGTTCTCTGTTACACTCCTGATGATCGAAAAGTTAAGCGCCCTGGAATCTGGTTCGCAAGCGTGCCGAATGCAAACACGGTTCGGATTTAAGATAAATGGTAGATTGTTATTACAGAAGAAAGTACAAAGTGAGTTTTCATTTCTCTCGATGCAAGATTCCTGCGATACAACACTGGCTATCTCTAATACTGGTTGGTTCATGTCTCGAACACTGGCTCCTGTCTCTAACGCTGGCTCCTGTTTATAACACTGGCTCCTGTCTCTAACACTGGCTCCTGTCACCAACACTGGCCCCTGTCTCTAACGCTAGGTAGACATATGTTTATTATTAAAGCGGAAAGTAGCCCGTGAGCTTGCTAACTCTATTTGCGGGATTTCTACCGACGCAACAAAGTCCAAACTGACTAACATAACAACCCACGCAATCAAAGGGTAAATCAACGCACAGCAGCAATGTGTGCACACACGAAAGTCCCACCGTAAACATGAGAGTAAAACAGCGACGCGTAAGGTTACAGTTCAACAAAACTCACAGCACCGATCTGTACAAATATGAAACCCTAATAATCATCGTAAAGTAAGCCGGTGTCAGCAGGCCTTGCTTCACTGGCAGTGGACGTCATGCTTCGACAGGGATATCACTCGATCTGACCGCAGCCTGGATCGTTCTGTCCTCTGAGCGTTTAGAGGATCGCTGGGGGCCCTTATCGTGGCTCCGCTTATGCGCCTGCGAATGGTCTCTGTAACAAGCGTTCTGTAAATATTGCGCGTGTTGTGGAACCGTTGCAAGCTCACGAAATTGCTGCAATGAGTTTGTAAAGAGATTTTTTTCTTTAACCATTTCTGCCAAATTCTACTCTTTTACAAATGTACACTGGCAAAAGTACTCATAGCTTGAACAGCTCGACCTGAGCTGCTGAGCATTGATATCTGCATTGTCCTCAGCTGACTGCCTTTCCGCAGCATCTGGCTAACACTGACAATCAGGTTCAAAAGAAAGCCATGTCTGGTGTGGGCCAATCAGTTTAAAGATCAGTGCTTACGTTATCAAAGCTTCCTGTTTGCATATTTCGCCACAAGTGTGTGTGTTTTTTTTCAAACTTGACACTTTGTGAATGGTGTCTCTTTTGGTGTTTTAAGATCTGAACACCTGTATAATTGCCAGAAATGGTAAAAACCTTTTCTATTCTTTACAAATGTACACTGGCAACAGTACCCATAGCTGCAATGAGTGTGTTTATCTGCCTTGTGATTCTATAGTGTTTTCCTCCCACAGTCCAAAAGCATGCTCCTGGATAGGTTGATTGGCTCGCAGACTAAAATTGTCCCGCAATGCCCGGCGATGGACTGGCGTCCCGTCGTCGGGTGTATTCCTGCCTTACGCCCTGTGTTTCCGGGATAGGCTCCGGCTCACCGTGACCCTATATAGGATTAAGCGGTTTCAGACAATGAGATGAGATTCTATACAGTGCGGCGTTGGTCGGCGGTGCGAACGTGTTTGTAGCGTCGCAAGAAGCCCCCATCCACAGCTTGCAAGCTCGCTGGATATTTTCTCCTCGAGACAGGATCCAGTGTTACAGATCGGAGCCGGTGGTCGAGACAGGAGACAGGGTTTTATCGCAGACATCCCCGCATCCAGAGCTTGCAAGCTCGCTGGGTACTTTCTGCTGTAATAATAAAAACATATGTCTCTACACTGCTGGGTAGGGTGGGGCAGGGGGCAACTTCTGATAAAAGCAACACTGTTTCATCCATATAAGCACACCGCTGTACCTTACCGTCAAAGGTGTGCTTATATCCAGCTTTCAGTGAACGGTTAACCAATGTTGACGTCCAACAAACTGGTGTGCTATATCCAGCTTCAACTCTCCACCGTGTGAGAAGTCAACAGTTGCAACCCGTTGGGTGTCCTCACCCTTGGCCATGCGAATGTGGAGTTTACACCGCTGGCCCGGTGCTGGGAGCGTGGGAGGAGCATTTGCCCTGCGATTGCCCGAGTCGGTGGTCACCGATAGTTTTTTCGTCCTCGTCCCTGTACAGCAAACCCTGGGTGCACCGGACACCTCTACTCTACGGACTCTGGGAGTGACGGATGCTGCCCCGCTGCTTCCCAGACAGCGGTCTGCGTTGGGAATGATGGAATAATTTTTAATTGCTGTGTCTTTGTTCGCCACGATTAGATTATCCTGTTTAACTGCGTTCAAAATGTATAGGCTGGTATAAGATATGGCCATGACTCTGTGCATACGATCGTTATATAAGCATTCGGATTTCATTGACTTCCAGAGGCTATTAGCCCGCAACATTGAGGTTTTACCATATTCCGATTCCGATTAGTCACCGCATACCCGGTAAATATAAAAAAAAACTGATTGCAGCTTTCGAAGCAATCATCACGATTGCATTCCCGTAATTTTTATTTCAAACCATTTCGACGATCGCTCGACGGAGTCCGCGCCCGTGTCGCCAGCGTAGCGTCGCGCGAAGGCAGCGCGCGGGGAAATTGTCCATAAAAACAAACAAACAAAACAAAAAACAACAAAAATTATCGACAGTTTCTTGGCGATGCTCTCCGCCAACTCTTGCGCCGTTCGCGAGGAATGGGAGTGCGGTGACGGAGATCGTCTAAATCGCAAGCCCCCCCCCTGGCCTGACGATCCATTTTCACGTTACGGATTTTATCGCCCGGGGTCAAAGGGCTGTCGTTGTACAGGGCATCATCACAGCCCGTAGCGCTCTGGATCGCTCCGATCAGAACGAGCCAGGGGCTCGTTACGACGAAAATTACCGACGTAAGTGCCGCAGCTGTGACAAGTGGACAAATTGGGTTTGTTATATATCGAAGCTATAAAAGGTCACATTCATGCAGCCGGATAGCAGTTACACTTGAGGTTAAACCGGCTCTTACACAGTGCAAGGGATTTTTGTTGAAATTATATTTTAGCGCGAGGGGAAATCGGCTCGCGCGTTTCGAAAAATCTCAATAGTCGCTCGCCGTTTATTCCCACGGGCAGCGCGCGGCCACCGCCGGATTTTAAACCGGTAATAAAAATCGTGCGCACGCATGTAACGTGCAACGCCTTGCAACTCGCGTCGCGTCATTGGGTTAAAACAAAAAAAAATTGGCGATGATGGCGTTAACTTCCGGGCCGCAGAGCCGGGTGACGACGTACGGAGGCGTGTGATGTCGCGAGACGTGACGCCGCGTGACGTCACGGCGCGTGATGTCACCGCCCAGCCAACGTGGCTGAGCCATTTAGCGCCTTTTTATTTAAAATCGCGAGGTTTTTTTTAAATAACCTTTTGCTTAATGTGGCCGTTTTCTTAGTCTAGAGTAAAAGCTCAATTTAACGGACTAATAGCAGGGA
>JAZEWT010000016.1:3809543-3823109 GCA_036362905.1 Mordacia mordax
TATTCAGCAGGCCAATCAACCTAGACAGCAGCGTGCCTTTGGACGATGGGAGGAAACTGGAGTACCCGGCGAAAACCCACACGGACATGGGGAGAGAGAACGCGCAAACTCCGCTCAGAAAGGCACCCGAGCAGGAACCAAACCGCAGCGATTCTTATTGTGAGGCGACAGCGCTACCCACTGCGCCGCCGTGCCGCCCTACCCATATGAATGTAGGTGAATAACAATTGCGAGTTGTCGTTACCATTCCTGCAGGGTTTGTGAGACGTGTACGGCTTTGCTGTGGGAGGCACCGTCATTTTCCTTAGGGATGGGACGGGCCTCGTGTGAGGAATGTGGAATTGACACCGCAGGTATGCATCTCCCCGCATCCCAAAACGCGCGGCGGTGGGATTGCGTGATGGAAACACTGTCTTTCATTTAGAAAAAAAAACTCCATTTCCACGATGAAAACATTCTCACGCGAGCATTAGCGCCGCTTTGATTTATTTTTCGCGCTGCACGAGGGCGCTATTTGTAAAACCACGACATCTTTATTTCGGTCTGAACAAAGAGGGTCGCGGTTTCCTGCCACTGTCAAAAGTCGTGCTGGGTAAGTATGCCCTGCTATGTGCTGGCTTCACGTCCTGGGTAATCCTCCGCCTTGCGCCCTCTGTCGGCCGGGATAGGCTCTGGTCCTTCCCCCACACCCCCCCCCCCACGGCCCTGTACAGAATTAAGCTGGTAATAATAATTGTACTATTAGAGCGCTTTTTCACCCGAGGGTTACAAAGCGCTGCACAGAGCTGTGGAGATAACGGCATGTCGGCAACAACAGCGACATGAGTGGCAAATCAGCAACAGTAACGGTTATTTTATTACAAATCGGAGCTGTGAAGAGAACGGCATGTCAATAACAACAACAACCACACCTACAGCAGAGCAGTTCAGTATTGATAATGACTGAAAGATAATTTCTGCCAATCGAAACGAATTGGCGATACGGCGTGGTGCGCGTGTCCACACCACAGCTGCGTATATTGTCAAGGGGAGACGCGCACACACACACACACAAAACCCCACAGCATCGGGATCTTTGAGACAAATGCTCTGTTATGACTTCCCCGACAGGCGAATACTCCGAGACCATCTGCTAGAGACCACCGCATTGTTTGAGAGCCTTTATTTCCTGGAAAGCCATCGCTTGTTAGGGCGAATGAAAACGGATTCTCTGCAGTAGTAATAATCGTGGTGTTTCTGATGATTGCTTCGAAGAGCTGCTCTCTCGGGACAGCCGTTTCAGTTTGTTCTTTTTTTGTCTTTGCACCCTTGCGTCTGCCTCTTTTACCGAGAGAGCAGTGGCTTTTTGTTGGAAAGTGTTGCTGAATTAAATGATGCTGTCTGGGAGTTTAGGCGTCGAACCCAAGTAACCTTTAATGTTTAATTTACAAGTTGCAGTCACTACGATCCATAAGGCGTGACAGGGTTTTATCGCAACAAATATATATTTACACAGAAATAAGCCTCACCGGGCCTCAGCGGCGTTTCACGGGGTTCCTGCTATACAAATGATATTTGACATCTTTATATGTAATGGAGCAAATGTTTGTGTATATGTGTGTCTGCACTGAGGAGTAGGGGGTGGTGGGCCAGCGGTTAGCCCGCTGGGCTACAAACCTCGTTACCCGAGTTCGAATCCCGCGTACGGCCAACACCTGTGACTTACTTCTGAACCGGTCCTGGGCCTCCTCTAGGTCGATTCAGCCTCAAATGGGCACCTAGTGCAATGTGAGAATATTGCCACGAGGGAGAGAAAGGCGGCCGAGCGTGGTGTTGGTCACCCACCCCCTCTGGTGCCGTGTCGATCTTCATAAGGAGCTCGCTAACAGCACTTGACCCGAGAGTCTGTTACGGCGATACGGGGGGGGTGGGGGGGTGGGGGGGGGGATCTGTGTCTTTGTCTGCACTGAGGTTACCGGGCACTGCGGGCAATTTAGTTTGCAAGCCAATTAACCTATGCAGCAGAATGTTTTTTGGACTGTGGGAGGAAACCGGAGTGCCCAGTGAAAACCCACGTGGACACGAGGAGAGAACATGCAAACTCCACACAGAAAGGCACCCGAGCCGAGATTCGAACCCAGAACCTTCTTGCTGTGAGGTGACAGCGCTACCCGCTGGGCCACCGTGCTGCCCAGTTCCTCTCTCCGCGGTGTCCATCTTTCACGGAATGGACTACCTCTCTCTCTCTGTATGCGTCGTTGTGCACAATTCGAAGCTTGTTTAGCATTTTCTCCATCACAGATCCATAAATCACAGCTTCACACGTGCACCGTTTGAAAACTCTCCCCTGTAAACACACACCTTTGGCTTCCAGAACTGCCGAAGTGTTATTCCGAACGCACACTTACATAATGTACGCTGTTAATGTTTTCGACAACGGTTCAACTGAGATGTTCCGCATATAATGGATTACGGACTGCTCGAAATAATAATGATCTGTGTGCAATGGAGGAAATGTATGTGAGTGTTCCCACTGAGGGTGTCAGGTTCTAATCCTTCATGAGCACAAAACTAAGGCTTTTGTGTCTTATTTCAGCTTTACTTCCTGCTTACCGATTCCTCTTTTGAGACCTTAACATTATTTTATTATTTTAGCTTTAAATTCCTACTTTTTCAAAACCGCTACCATCAACTCTCTTCTACGCTCGTCCGCCATTGCTATGACGTCAGAAGAACGCGTTACACAGAGGAATAATAATTTTAAAATAATAAGGTTAATTCGCTTGCAGACTAAATCGCCCTCAGTGCTCGGTGGTGGACTGGCGTCCCATCATGGATATATCCCTGCCTTTCGCCCTGTGTCTGCCACGATAGGCTCCGGCCCACCGCGACCCTGTACAGGACCAAGCGGTTTCTGACAATGAGATGAGATCAATAATAATAATAATAATTGCAGAAGCTTTGTTCACGATCTATCGCTTTGGCTCCTGCGACTTTACCCAAACTCTGAGCCCCCCCCCCCCCAAAAAAAAAAATCTGCAGTCTCTTGTTTGTTTTTGTTTACGTTTTGTTTTCGTTGAGTCTCCTCCCGACAATTTTGTGTGGAGATGGTGATGGGGGGGGGCTGCAAAAACAAAACACCAGGGGTGACGAGTAATACTTACATTTATAGAGAGCTTTTCACCCGAGGGTCACAAAGCGCTGCACAGAGCTGCAGAGAGAACAGCATGTCAGCGAACCGAGAACAATGCAACTCACATGAGGGCTTCCATTCGCAACTTGTACCGATGACTATATGGTGGTGGAGAGGTTTCCATATTATATTGAACCCTAGAGCTGTGTCATCTGTAGTTTAGCGCTCCTGCTAGGGTCTCCCTTGGTGAACAGGTCTGGAGTCTCGCGTTCCTGCTGGAGACTCCCTTGGTGAACAGGTCTGGAGTCCAGCACTCCTGCTAGGGTCTCCCTTGGTGAACAGAGACTCCCTTGGTGAACAGGTCTGGAGTCCAGCACTCCTGCTAGGGTCTCCCTTAGTGAACAGGTCTGGAGTCTAGCGCTCCTGCTGGGGTCTCCCTTGGTGAATAGGTTTGGACTCCAGCGCTGCTGCTGGGGTCTCCATTGGTGAACAGGTCTCGGGGGATGTTCCAGACAAACAATGATCCGCAGACCTTCCGACTGAAGCATGTTGGCGTCAGGAATGTTATCCTTCCGTAAAATTCTGCTCTAACCGAATAACCGCATTCAACACGGATAAAAGCCATTTTACAGCGGCAACATCATCTTTCGGATGTGGAAGAGGAGACCAATGTCCATCTGGTTAGGGCTCTCTCGCGCTGCCTGCGGTGGAGGCCCCTCTCTCTGCCTGCAGGGCCACAAGGAAGACATTGCAGGGCTGCTCATTTACCTTCACTTGCTGGGGATTTTTGGGTCAATGCGGACGGGGTACCGATTACAAAGTTTCGAACAGCCTACATTAAACATCACCGACGGCTGGCGAGGCTGTGCGCTCAATGACACTAACTTCTCCACCTTCCCGTCATTACAAGTTTCCAGGTCGTTAAACGAGTAGTTCATTTAAGGCAGCATAAGAAAACAAACTCGGGGCGACACGGCGGGTGGCCCAGTGGGTAGCGTTGTCGCCTGACAGCAAGAAGGTCCCGGGCTCGAATCTCGGCTCGGGTGCCTTTCTGTGTGGAGTTTGCGAGCTTCTTTCCCCGTGTCCGCGTGGGTTTTCTTTTGGGGTTCTCCGGTTTCCTCCAGTAGTTTTTTTTTGTTTTAAACACAACATCCTCCCTATTTCCACTTAAGCATGTTAATAGAAAGAAAATGAAGTGTCTGGTAAATGTTGGCGCCAGCTTACAGCTTGGGTGCCTTCTCCATCCCCTGTCCCTTTTGCGGTTCCTTTGAGTCACTCGCCTCTCTCTGGGATCGTGACTCAAATTCCGCACGTTAACAGTGGCAATTATTATTTTTACAGTGTTTACCAAAGTGTTACTGCAGCCCATGGCAGAACACTTAGCAATGCATTCATGGGGAAAAACTGCATCTCGCCAAAGCAATAAACATTTTACCATCAGCTGTTTGGTCTTTAGCCAATAACTTATCATAGCAGGATCATGCCTGTCAAACGATTGCTGTTCTGTTTCCAGAGATTGTGGGTTAAGTACGTTGACCAGAGCCCATATCCCACGTATCCGTGTCATTGATAGTTATCGGTGCTGTGTTAATCCACTGCTGGATGAAAGCCCCCCCCCCCTGCGTTGTTTTGGACATACTTCACCACGCCCGTCAGTGTGGGTTGGTGAGGGGGGTGAATCCGGTTCAGATGTCGTTTGCCACTTGTTTCACCGCGGCTGGGAATCCGACTGCGAGTGTTTGATTGATGGCATAGTGTGCTAACTGCTGCACCGCCACTCGCCAGTGTCTTGTGATAATGATGTTAATATTTAATCAATCGGACAGCCCTCGAGCACCGTCACGGTGCGGCAACGCAAGGAATGGGGACGCGTCTGTAAGGACATCTGGCGAGGAGATGGAGCGCGGAAATCCGTTTGTTTGCTGGTTGCGGGGTGGATCAATGAATTGTAGAATCTCAAAAGCCGGTGGCAGCGGCTTGGGGAGGACCTTTATCCAGCAGTGGATTGACCATGGCTGCTGACGGATTAATGTAAAAATAATGTGACACTGAATTATTATTGGGCGGCACGGTGGCCCAGTGGTTAGCGCTGTCGCCTCACAGCAAGAAGGTCCCGGGTTCGAATCTCTCGGCTCGGGTGCCTTTCTGTGTGGAGTTTGCATGCTCTCCCCGTGTCCGCGTGGGTTTTCGCCGAGCACTCCGGTTTCCTCCCACAGTCCAAAAAGCATGCTGCTGCATAGGTTAATTGGCTCGCAGGCTAAATTGCCCCGCAGTGCCCGGCGATGGACTGGCGTCCCATCGTCGGTATATCCTTGCCTTGCGCCGTGTCTGCCGGGATAGGCTCCGGCTCACCGCGACCCTGTATAGGACTAAGCGGTTTCAGACAATGAGATGAGAGATGAGATGAGATGAATTATTATTAAGCTTTCCACTGCAACAACACAAACGTGCCTGTTTATTTTTTTTAAATATTTTAGATTAAATATTAAACGCAGACTACACCGACCGTTTAACTCCCGCAACAATAATATGACACTTTTAGAACGCGTGCAACGGATGTTGTTCTTAACGCCGACGGTGCAACTGTTAAAAAGAGCTGCATCGCTCAACAGATCCTTCCAGCTGGAATGCAAGCTGACTGACTGATACTAACGCGATTTTCTAACGAGCGAAAATACTACACCGGGTCATGGACGCGAGACACATGTCTGGAGGTGTAGCGAGGAGACCGTAGAGAGGTGGGGGGAGGTAGCCACGCAGTCAACCGGCGTCAACATTTGCCAGACGCTGCTTCTTGTGCGTAATGATAATAATAATAATAATTGCACTTCTAGAGCGCTTTTAACCCGAGGGTCACAAAGCGCTGCACAGAGCTGTGGAGGGAACGGCGCGTCAGCGACAATTGTGACGTTGTCAGCCAATTAATTAAATGAGTGGGGGGGGGGTTCTCGAAACCCCCTCTGTGACAGAAAACCGGAAGAGAGAAAAAAACCCCCCAGAGGAGAGGCGAGCAGGGAGAGGGATGGGGTTGAGGTCCCAAAATCTCGGCACCGCGCCCGCGGCTGGAGTCGAACCGCATTGCGCAGGGATTCTACTTCGCGCAAAGCCTGGCCGGTTGCTGCCCCGCAGGCTGTTGCAAGGGCCGGTTACTGCCCCGCAGGCTGTTGCAAGGGCCGGTTACTGCCCCGCAGGCTGTTGCAAGGGCCGGTTACTGCCCCGCAGGCTGTTGCAAGGGCGGGTTACTGCCCCGCAGGCTGTTGCAAGGCCGGTTGACACCGCGTGGCGTACAGGCAGGAGGCCGCGTTCACAGGACAACTCGGAGCAATACGACAAGGCTTCTTTAAACCCTTCCCCCCCCTCCTCCTCCTCCTCTCTCCACGCCGATGCCTTGTCGTCAGAGGTCATCTCTATCAAAGGGATACAACAGCCTCGCAATGATGGGTTGCGGGGAGCCCCAGAGTGACCTTGACCTGCGACCGTAACAATCGTTAGGGGTCACAATACCCAGGCTCCGGGTGCCGTCCCCCGCGCACGCTGTCGAGATTGATGAGCGTTTCGAGAGTTATGACGCGTTCACCCCGCGCCGTTCCGGCCACGCGGCTCCGAATGCTGGCGGGCACGGTGGTGCAGCGTTGGATGATTGATGGATGTTTATTATTACATCAGAAAGTACCCAGTGAGCCGTTTGCTAGCTTTAGACGCGGGAATCCTGCGATGCAAGAATGGCTCCTGCCTCTAACTCTAACACTGGCTCCTGTCTCTAACACTGGCTCTGATTTCTAACACCGCTCCGATCTCTAACACCGACTCCTATATAAGATTACAACAGGTTTTACCGTATCTGGTGATTATGCAGGTGTTAAGATCTCAAACACCACAAGAGACACATTTTACAATGCGTCCAGTTTGCAAAAGCCACACATACTAGTGGCAAAGTATGCAAACAGGTAGCTTTGATAACCTATGCATTGTCCTTCAACTGACCGACCTTCACCTGGCAGTGGCTTCCTTTTGAGCCTATTTGCCGGTGTCAGCCGTTGCCAAAAGGCAGTCAGCTCAGGACAATGCAGCCTCAATGCTTTATAGCTTAGGTGGTGCTGTTCACGCTATGGGTACTTTTTTGCCAGTATACATATATAAGATTACAACAGGTTTTACCGTATCTGGTGATTATCCAGGTACGGTAAAACCTGTTGTAATCTTATATATGTATACTGGCAAAAAGTACCCAATGCACCGGCTCCTATCTCTATTACTGGCTCCTGTCTCTAACACCGGCTCCTGTCTCTTACAATAGATATTAGATATTTATTATTACATCATAAAGTACCCAGCGAGCTTGCAAGCTCTAGATGTAGGATTCCTGTGACACAAGACACGTATGATTTGACCAGCAGATCGACTTGTAAAATCACAGGGTAAAAACTCACAGCGTCAACGATGAAATTGTTGTTGCTTCGCACCAAGGAGGACCCGGGTTTGATTCCCAGCGTGGGTGCCACATTTCTGTGTGGAGTTTGAGTGCTGTCCCTGTGTCCACGTGGGTTTTCGCCGGGCACTCGGGTTTCCTCCAAACAGTCCAAAAAAATGCTGCTGCATTAGGTTAATTTGCTTGCAGACTAAATTGCCCGCAGTGCCTGGCATCCCATCGTTGGTATATCGCTGCCTTGCGCCCTGTGTCTGCCGGGATAGGCTCCAGCTCACCGTGACCCTGTACAGGATTGAGTGGTTTCTGACAATGAGATGAGATGAGAGGCAGTCAGGCAGTTGGCCGGCACCAACCTGCAAGACACTGCTTTAATAATAATAATTGCATTTATAGAGCGCCTTTCACCCGAGGGTTACAAAGCGCTGTACAGAGTTGCGGTTAGCACGGCATGTCGACAACAACGACAGAATGACGAAAAATCAGCAACAATGACGTTTCTTTGGCCTTTTTTTTTATAAATCCGAGCTGTGGATAAAACGACGTAACAACATCAGGACAGTTCAACTGAAAGTCAAATAGTAGCAATTATAAGACATAGAGTAAGGGGAGAAAAATTATAATTCTTCAACAAACAAGGAAGGAATAAATGTTCCCGAGCAGGCGCAGGTAGATAGAAAGCCATCATCCTGGCATGACAACATTGGGCCGTATCAACAGTCCTAGCCAGAGGGCTTGAAAGCATTCCTACTACACTATGTAATATGATGTTATGGGGCAATTCGTGAAAGAGTGTGCTCATCAGTCATCACCATCATTCCCACTGTCATCGCGGTATGAAATTCAACAAAACTCAGACAACACGTGGTGGCCTGAAGGAAAAACAAATTCAATTGATAACGGTGCAGTGGCTGTTCTTAGCTGAGCCGCCGATAACGTGTCATTGTGATTGTCATTAACAGTAAGGAGAGATTCATCATCGGTGAATTCATTTTATTTTTGTGTCATTGTCATCAACCGCCATCATATTAACTTGGTGTTACCATTATTATTTAGTTTATCGCAGCATAATCGCCATTTTCTCATGATCATCATTATCGGAGAGTAGTGTCATCAGCAACATCATAGTGACGTCATCATCATCGTCATCATTATCATTAACTTAGTATCATCGTTATGATCATCGTCATTAGTATCACCATCTGTCAAATCAGCATCTTCGCTAATGTGTCTCATTTATTGTCACGTGATCTTCAGGGACAATAGCAGCACCACCATTACTGTTACAATTATCAACAGCAGAGCATCGTCATTATAATCATATTCAGCAGTCTTTTCAGGGTGGGTAAAATCAGTACTACTTTGCGATGCTCCGATACCTTTGGTCTGGGAACGTCAACAGACACTTATCATGGGTGAACCGGCTCCGGTCATGATAATGTCGAATGTGTTGAAGGCTCTGACCTTATTAGGACCTGGGTGCTCGATGCCTCACTTAACAAGCTACAACTTGCCGGTGATAATTTATTAAAAACCTGTCAACTGTCACTTGGAAACAGATTGCTATTATTAGATGTTTCAAGAATATCAATGAATCAATAACAATTGCTTGAAGTTGCAAGCGGCTGTTGTGCAGGTAACCAATCCGAACATCAATATTTCCGTGTATGTAATGTAGCGTGGTATTAAAAACAACACATAATTGGGTCTATTTACATTAAGCTCGTGATGGGTGTTCAATGAGCCATTGCAGGTTTCTCATTTGTATTATCCGCTCTTAAGCTGCAATAATAATAATTGCATTTTTATAGCGCCTGTCACCCGAGGGTCACAAAGCGCTGCAGCGAGCTGCGGAGAGAACGGCACGCCAACAACAGTGACATTAGAAGGGAAAATCAGTAACAATAACGTTTTTTTTGTGGGTTTTTGTTTTATATACACATTGCTGCAGATCAACATGCAAAATATGATTTGACTTTCAACTATAATTGAAACATGTAAAATTATCGGTGTTATTAATACATGTGATTCCCGCAATCATCAATGCGCACTGACTGGCTTGGTGAAGTATGGTTGAAATGACACCCACGGCACGCCGGTGTGTTAGAGAGAGAGTAACACGCCGGTGTGTTAGAGAGCAACACGCCGGTGTGTTAGAGAGTAATACGCCGGTGTGTTAGAGAGCAACACGCCGGTGTGTTAGAGAGCAACACGCCGGTGTGTTAGAGAGCAACATGACGATGTGTTAGATAACAACACGCCGGTGTGTTAGAGAGCAACACGCCGGTGTGTTAGAGAGCAACACGCCGGTGTGTTAGAGAGCGGCACGCCGGTGTGTTAGAGAGCGGCACGCCGGTGTGTTAGAGAGCGGCACGCCGGTGTGTTAGAGCAACACGCCGGTGTGTTAGATAACAACACGCCGGTGTGTCTGAGCTCAAACCCAATTCACAACACGAGTAAGATGTTTAACTGGTAATTGAAATCAGTTTCGTCAGGCTCCTTGACAAAAGGTCTGGAGATGTTTTCCGGATTATTGGGTCTTATATCAGGAGGGTTCTCATGCCATCACTGCATGGCTACTCGCAAGAAGGACCCAGGAGGATTAATGTTTCCCCTTAAACTGTAATAGATTATGTTAATACTGACTTATACACGTGCTAGGATTTAGAGGAGTCACACCCAATCAATACGCTGAGATTATCACTTGGTTTTTTTTTGTCACACTTAATTTAAAACAGCTAATCCATTCAGAAGCCTGCCGATTGCCTCCAACGTGGTTGGCAAAGCGTCGCAAAAGAGAGGAAACGGGAACGCTCGCTATGGCCATACCGAAATAAACAGCCACGGAGAGCAATTCCAGTGATTATGCAGGTGTTAAGATCTTAACACCTGCATAATCGCCAGATACGGTAAAACCTATTGTAATCTTATATTTGTATACTGGCAAAAAAGTACCCATAGCAATTCCAGTGAGTTGAAATAATCGTTATCGCCCAACGGCTGTGTAACATTGGTCGCTAAATGCCTCCACGGATTGACTTCGTTTCTCATCAGTCTGCGCTCCCGCCTGCGTTCGCTGCATAAACAACGAAGGGCTCTCGGCTTAGGCCGCCGCCGTCGCCGCCGCAATCGAACTCGACGTCAAGAGGATTCCGACCGCCGCACAAAAAAATCTTCCACGCGGTGTGTGGGGGAGGAGGAGGGGGGGGAAGAGAAGAACAAAAAGAAATGCCAGCCAGCAGCGTGCAAGGCTGACTCTGCACATCTCTCTCCAGGCGCCACTGCTCGCTCCAAATCCTCCCGCTGCTCCGAGCCGCCGCCACTAGCAACGCTCACCCGTGACCGGTTGTTGGGGGCGGCGGCGGCGGCGGGGAAGAGAGCGAGAGAGAGGAGGTCGAAAGGTTAACCTTCAGAAGCGGCGGCAACGGAGAGGAACATTGGCGAAAAACTAACCGGGCAACGTTAACACAAAAAAACTAACGCGCCGCGCTAATTGCAAGAGAAGCCGCTTGCGTAAGGAGAAAAAAAAGAGCGCGCCGTGGAGTGGCTGCGGCGGAGAACACGCGTGGCGTTGTTCTAAAAACCCAGGTGCCCTCGTTGTGTTTTGTCGCGAGTTCTCCTCGATCAGAATCGACGGTGGTGGTGGTGGTGGTGGGGGAAGAGACCCAGCCATTGGGCCAGGCCACCACCAGGTTGGTTTTCGGAGTTGACAGTTGCGAGTTGCTCGCAATCGGAACACACGTTGGTCGAACGTTTCGAGGACCGACGTCCAGCTTGATCCGGATTGGCCGGAGGTTTTACTGGGGTAAGAATTTTACGGCCGGATGCCCTTCCTGACGCCAAGCTCTTTCAGTTGCTGGGTCTCCGGATCGTTGTTTGTCTGAAATCCCCCCCTCCCCACCCCAGACCTGCTCACCAAGGGGAACCCTAGCAGGAGCGCTAGACTCCACACCTGTTCACCAAGGGAGTCCCGAGCATCGGTGTTGGACTTAAGGCGAGAGAGCTCAGGGTTTCATTAAAACCCAAAAATCCCTCCACCAAGATGAATTCCCGATCTGAGCGGTGGGTGGTTGAGTGATCCTAACGAATCGCCACCAACTTTGCGCGCGATTCGAAAATCGGCCGTCCTCGTGCCTTTACGGACAGCCTCGCCCCCTGCCATAGGCACGTGGAAAGTCTCCCACCAGCTCAGTGGCTGTTGACCGCGCATCAACGCTCGTTCGAGAAGGAAAGCAACTCGGACGGGCGTTGTTTTTGTTCCGCGCTCGTGGCCACTTCAGCGGCTCATGTTTGCGGCCGGCGGAACTGTTTCACCATCACCATCATCACCACCCTCCCCCCCTCTAAAACCGTCGCGGCGTCTCCCTTCTCCCACCCCCCGGGGGCCGGGCGAACAAAGGGGCTGTTTGAGGGTAGAGAAGGGAGAACGGGCTCAGCAAAGCCCAGCTCGACAATCAATGGCAATCCACTCTCCGCTCAGCCAGGCGTGTCTCATGGCAGCTGTGGCTGCGTGTTCACCCCCCCTTCCTTCCCCACATCTCCTCCTTCTGGTTTAATCCCCTTCGGCAGTTAAAAGCCCCACACTTGTGTTAGTCTTTCTCCATACGCCTGGCTACACGTGCACTGTACGCGCACGGCCTTGTCCGCAAATGTCGTCCCGTTGTCAGTGAAATTAAGTCGAGAGGACGTTTAGGTCGACGCTCGTTTGTCGCGACCGTGGCTTTATTCGCCGCTCACGTTTGAGGATTGCTCCCGAGAGCTGCCGTCTCGGGATACTCGCGTCGAGTGTGCCTCCTGGATATTGATGTGGGTGGTCACTTGTGCATGCTCTCCCCGTGTCGGCGCCCAGGATAATTGAACCGACTAAATAGCCCGCGGTGTCCTGAGATGTAGCTGCTTGCTTTCCCTTACTCGCTGAAAAAGTGTTAAAAATAGCTGCGTAGCGAACCAGTTCCAGCTTAAATAGAAACTGACTCCAGGACTTGAGGTTGTTAATCTGTGAATAGCCTGGCTACACAATACATATCTTCGCTACATAAATGTACGACATGGCAACACCTTTTGCCAAATTTGTGAATGCCAATAGGAATTTAGTTTAACGACACATTACGTCGTGGCTAATCTGACATGATAAACATATTTGGCCGCAAAAGCGTCCAGAAATAGCTGCACATTAAAATTAATTGTACGGTTTATATAATCCGCATTTACACTTCCGGGCGGCACGGTGGCCCCAGTGAGTAGCGCTGTCGCCTCACAGCAAGAAGGTGCCAGGTTCGAATCTCGGCTCGGGTGCCTTTCTGTGTGGAGTTTGCATGCTCTCATCCCGTGTCTGCGTGGGTTTTCGCCGGGCACTCCGGTTTCCTCCCACAGTCCAAAAAAAACCATGCTGCCGCATAGGTTAATTGGTTTGCGGACTAAATTGCCCGCAGTGCCCGGTGATGGACTGGCGTCCTATCGTGGTATATCCCTGCCTTGCGCCCTGTGTCTACCGGTATAGGCTCCGGCTCACCGCGACCCTGTACAGGACTAAGCGATGTCTGACAATGAGATGAGACATTTACACCACCACTATGAGTCATAATGACGTTAACCCTCGTTAAAACTTCCATGGGCGAAATCGTCTGATGCAGCAGTGCTGTTCTTCAGCACGGTGCTGCATAGCGGGCACGCTTAGGAGATGTTCTCTTTGCACACTCGTCTGTCTGTCACGACATTATCTGCTCGTTGCACCAACTCGATTTCGGCGATGGGGAGTCGTCACAAAACGAAGGCCCCCCCCCCCTCCGCGCTTCTCAATCTTCTCCGCGCGCTCGCGGGCGAGTGAGCAGGGCTCGGCATGTCGAGCGTTCCTCCCCTCACATTCTCAGACCGTTCTCTCCCGGGATCGATTACTCTCGCCTCTGGCCAACCTTTGTCTTCTCATCTCTCATCTCATTGTCTGAAACCGCTTAGTCCTATACAGGGTCACGGTGAGCCGGAGCCCATCCCGGCAGACACAGGGCGCAAGGCAGGGATACACCCACGA
>JAZEWT010000016.1:3866712-3879092 GCA_036362905.1 Mordacia mordax
GTTGAGGGGAGAGCAGTTGCCCTCAGTGGAGGAGTTTAAATATCTTAGGGTCTTGTTCACGAGTGATGGTAAGCGGGAACGTGAGGTTGGCCAGCGGATTTGCAGCAGCGTCTGCAGTGATGCGGGCACTGTACCGGTCCGTGGTAGTGAAGCGGGAGCTTGGTCCAAGGACAAAGCTCTCGGTTTACAGGTCAATCTATGTCCCTATCCTCATCTATGGTCATGAACTTTGGGCAATGAACGAAAGAACGAGATCGCGGATACAAGCGGCAGAGATGAGGTTTCTCCGCAGGGTTGCTGGACTCACTCTCCGTGACGAGGTGAGCAGCACAGAGATCCGGGAGAACCTCAGGGTAGAGTCGCTGCTCCTTAGTTGAGGTGGTTCGGGCATCTGGTAAGGATGCCCCCTGGAAGGCTCCCACGCGAAGTCTACCAGGCACGGCCCCCCACTGGGCGGAGGAGACCTAGAGGCCGACCCAGTACACGCTAGAGGGAATTACATCCTTCGGCTGGCCTGGGAACGCCTGGGAATCCCCCAGGAAGAGGTAGAATCTATTGCTGAGGAAGGGCATCTCTGGTCCCACTCTCCTTGGACTGCTGCCACCGCGACGCTCACCAGGACGAGCGGTGTAGAAAATGGGAAAAAAAATGGAGAAGACTTGTTTAAAAAAAAAAACTCTTCCCCTCCACAGGGGGAGTTCGTTTTGCTCGGAGAGATTTCCAAGTGGGTTCTTTCACTCAAGTCCCAGTGTTGCCATTGCTCTCGAGATGTTTTTTTTTTCGAGCTAGCCGTGCCGAGCGTCTGTCCTCTGCCGATACGATGCATCCATATCGTATCGTCGTGGTAACACATTGGCGAGTGAGGGCGGTAGGCGGTGAAAAAAACATAAAACCTGCACAATGATGAACGAAATTAAACTTACGCGCGATTTTACACGCAGCCATTAGCGCGATCGCTGACAAGTCACGATTCACGCAGGCGATACTAACTTCAGTCGCTGTGTTCACACGAGTGTGTTTTGAGAAAAAAAAACAGATCTCATCATTCCTCATTGACACTCATTTTACTTAAAGGGCAAATGATAATGGTGCAGCTGCGTGCCATCTGGCCAGGTGGCTGAGTGGTTACGGCGCATCATTTACAATTTGAGGGTCATAAGTTCAAATCGCTGCCGGGGAGCGAGCGAATCGGTCCATCGTTCTCCAGTGAGCCGTACCGCTCCGAGAGCAAAGCTTTAAGAAGTCCCATCGATATAGCCCGGCCCCCATCAGGCTAATGTGGCATTTACATCGCCGGCAGTGTTAGCTCATCGCCAGCATGTGCAGTCGGCTGGGAACGGGGTTCCGTTCCTGAATTTCATTTGGAAGGCGATTTGTTCACAAGTCAGAACACAACAGAGACAGTCTCCGCGTTATGAATTGGTTCCATTACGGAGTTCCGAAGTCAACGTATTATTTAAGTTGGAACGCAGTGTTGTTTATGTAATGTGATACTGTACTGTACACGAAGCAGGCATGCTCTTGACTCACGATCTGGACATTATTTGTCCTGTTGTAGATATGTGTAGTTTGTCACAAAAAGTCGGAACGCTGTATGTAATGCTCATACACTGCATGCAGGGCGGCACGGTGGCCCAGTGGGTAGCGCTGTCGCCTCACAGCAAGAAGGTCCCGGGTTCGAATCTCGGCTCGGGTGCCTTTCTGTGTGGGAGTTTGCATGTTCTCTCCCCGTGTCTGCGTGGGTTTTCGCCGGGCACTCCGGTTTCCTCCCACAGTCCAAAAAACATGCCGCTGCATAGGTTCATTGGCTCGCAGGCTAAATTGCCCTAAGTGCCCGGTGATGCACTGCTGTCCCATCGTGGATATATCCCTGCCTTGCGCCCTGTGTCTGCCGGGATAGGCTCCGGCTCACCGCGACCCTGCACGGGACCAAGCGGTTTCTGGCAATGAGCCGATGAAGTTGCTCTGTTACAGAATGCTGCCAATAGCGTAAAGCGACAGCGCTGCTCACTGCACCGCCGTCCCGCCGTAGCTTTTTCTCAGCGAGTCGCGGGGACTCTGCCGCGCGCTGCGCGCTGTGGCCCGGAGGCTCCGAGACTAATCCGCCGGCGGTGCCGTCTCGCGCAGGCTTGCTCGTGGTTAACGTGGCCTGGAGAAACAAGACGTACGTGGGAACGCTGCTGGACTGCACCAAGCACGACTGGGCGCCACCCAGGTAAATTCCCCCGCCCCCCCCCAACTCGGGTTACTCTTGAATCCGCTCTCTTTATGCTCGTAGTTAATTGCGCCCTTTGTCGATGAAAATCTCACCGAAGAGACTCGATTTCGGGACGGTCTTAAGAGCATTGCCTTATTACGCCGTGCCCCGTGTGTGTACACGAGCCAGTTGTACGGAGAGCGCATGCCAGTGTGTGCCTGTTGATGTGTAACGTTAATGCGGGGAGCGGTGGCTCAGCGGTTAGCGCGCTGGTCTGCAAAACCTGGCGGTCCCGAGTTCGAATCCTGCTCATGGCCAATACCAGTGATGATTTTCTGAACCGCTCCTGGCCGTCCCCTAGGTCGACTCAACCTCAAATGAGTGCCGAGTGTGGTGTGTAAACATTGCCAATAGGAAGACGGAGGTGGTGGGACATAGGTAGATTTTTTAATTATTATAACCGTAGAAAATTGACCCATTGAGCTTGAAATCTCTTTACAGAACTCCTTCGACACAACAAACACGCGAGTTGCTGACACTGATTTAAAATAATTTTAAAATATATACAGGATTCAAATATTTGTAAATTTACATCAACAAACAAACAAAAAACATTTACATCACAGCACACCTTTATCAAAAAGAATCGTAAAAAAAATACATAGCGTTGCAGAAATCCGGATTAGCGATCACAACTAGGCAGACATTTCAATTCTAACTGGGATCTAAGTACAGTAATGGACGCGAGAGACTGTGTAGCTTCAGGCTCGTGGCTATACTGTGCCAGAAACGTGGTGCAGCTGCCACTAAAGCTTTATCTCCATATATCGTAGTGAACGTAGGAACACTGAGCAGAAAGTACTTCGAGGCATGGCGTCGGTTACCAACCTCCTCAAGTGCTGTGCCGGCCTTTATAGGTGGTGCTTGCTAATAGTACTTGCACCCATAAAGTCTGTGAAGGCCACACAGGGAATCTATGTATTTGTGTTTGTAACGGCCAGTGGTGGTGTAGTGGTTATGACAGTCGGCACGCATGTCTTGGCAGGCGCGCGAATGCGTGTCTGTGTGGCGTACAGTGCACAACAGACGGGTGGCACATCATCCACTTCACGCCACAACATCCACTTCACGCCACAACATCCGGATCGATCCTGTGCCCACATGCCAGCTGCTCCTCGACACTTCACATAGACTCAAAGTGAACCTAGCCTGGCACAGGTGTTGCGGTTGCATCATCATCAACAATGCCACAACTAGCCCTGGCACGGGTGGGTGGTCAGCACCACGCCCGGCCGCATTTTGTCTCTCTATTGGCAACGTTAAGGTGTTTGAGGCTATGTCGACTCAGGGGAGACCCAGGACGGGTTCACAAAATCGTCACTGGTGGTGGCCATGAGCGGGTATCAAATTCGGGCAGTTGTGTTTGTAGCCCAGCGCGCTAATCGCCGCACCACCACTCCCCACGCACACGGACACGCGTGTCATCTCGCCTCCCCCAGGTTCTGCGAGTCACCCGTGAGCGACATGGAGGCTCGCGGCGGCGGCGGCGGCGGCGGCGGCGGGGGGCGTGGGCGCGGCAAGCGAACCCGCGCCACCTCCAGCTCGGGTACGCCCGGTGAGCCTTGCACTGCCGGAGAGGCGACGGCACGAGCGGCCGTCCAGGGCAAGGGCCGCGGCACAGGAAACGCGGCCTGCGCCAACGCAGGCGTCGGTGGAGGAGGCGGCGGCGGCGGCGGCGGCTCCGCCACCGTCGGTGCCGGCGTGGGGAAGGGGCGCAGGGGCGGCCTCACATCCAACGGGCACTGGAGCTCGTCACACCATGGCGAGACCCCGAGGGCCGGTGCTGGAGGCAAGCGGAAAGGCCGCCCTCTGTCGGATGCGGCGGCGACAGCCGCGGCCGTATCTACGTCGGGGCCTTCCACGTCCTCGCTGCTGTCGTCGGCGCTGTCGAAGCACCAGCAGCAGGCAGCGGCGGAGGAGGGCGCCCGGCCGGGCAAACGGTTACGGCTCGGCTCGGCGAGAACGGCGGCGGTGAGCTGCGGGGCGATCTTCAGCGCAGGGGTCGCGTCGGCGTCCGCTCAGCACGACGGCGCTGCCCAGGAGCAACCGGGCCTCCCGTCGTCGGCCTCCTCCTCCTCCTCCTCGTCGTCTTCGTCATCGTCGTCATCGTCCTCGTCATTGTCGTCGTCGCCCACCTTTATCGACTGCCCGCACCCGAACTGCAACAAGAAGTACCGGCATATAAATGGGCTCAAGTACCACCAGGCGCACGCCCACCTCGACAACGAGGATAAGGCCGAGCCGACCCGGGGAGGTCGCGCGGATGATGAGACCAGCACGGACGTCACCGCCAGCTTCGGCGTCGGCCGGGCCTCCAGGGCCAATGGCGCACTGGAGCACGGCGGCGGCGGGAGCGGCATTAGGACCGAGTGCTCGGATCGCTTGAAAGGCGCTCAGAGCGAGGACGGCGCGGCGAGTTTTGGCGGCGTGGGTGGCGCCGCGCTGTTGGGCGGAGGAGGCGGCAGGGGGGCGAAGGGCCACGCGAAAAAAATCAAGGGGGAACCCATGGACGCGACGACGAGCGAGCAGGCCTCGAACTGCGGTGCCGCTCCCGCCGACGACGCAGTCGGCGGCGAGTCGGAGGCCGGGCCGCTGCACCGCGATGCGCCAGTGCAGCCGGACGCCGACTTCGAGGCGGTGAGGAAGGCGGGCGGCATCAAGACAGAAGGGAAGTCGCCGCCGCCGACGCATAAAAGCAAAACCGCCGCCGGGCAGGACGCGCCGCCTCTGGTGAAAGGCGGAGGTTTCGGTTCCCCGTGCGGCGGCGCGCCGGGCCCAACTGGAGCCGGCGAGGAGACGAGCGTCCCGCGCGTGGCGAAAGACGGCTGCGCCAAGAGCCCCTCGGAAGGTTCCGGGGCCTCGCCCAACCTCCTGCTCGCCAAGGAGAAGAAAAAGAAGGAGAAGAAGAAGTTGAAGGAGAGGGACAGCAAGGAGACGGTGAGCCTCAAGCTGAGCCTCAAAGTCATCGGGCGGTCGGACGAGGCCAAGGAGACGCCGGGTGGCGAGCCGCTGCCGCCGCTGAACAAGGACTACGTCATCAAGACGGAGGGCCTGACCAACGGCTCGGCGACCGACTCGCCGGAGAAGCGCATTGCGAGCATCAAGGAGGAGGCGGCGAAGGTCTACAACTTCTCCGACAACACGCCGAGCCCCTGCATCGGCGTCAGCTGCAAGGCCGAGGGCGCGCGCCCGCACGTGCCCAACGGCAAGTCGGCGCCCGCGGCCCAGCAGGGCGCGGGCGCACTCTTTGGCGTCGAGGCGCCGTCGGCCTCCAACGCGGGCAGCCCGGCCTACTCGGACATCTCGGCGGACGAGGACGAGCGCGGCGGCGGGGAGAGGCCGAAGAAGTCGTCGGCCGTGCCGAAGGGCCTCGGCTTCAGCGACGCCGAGCTCACGACGCTGGACACGCGCGCGCTGAGGAGCGACGAGCCGGGGTTCTTCGGCAGTTACCGGCCGTACTTCTCGCCGGTGGAGCCGGCACCGCGGAGCGCCGCGGCCGACTGCGGCGACAGGGAAGCGTCGGGCGCCGCCACGGTCCACAACGGCCAAATAAAGAAGGAGCACGAGGAGGCGCCGCTGTTGCCGCTGCTGCCGCCGCCGCCGGCGCCTGGCGGCGGCGAGCGGCAGACGGTGAAGAGCGAGCGAGAGGACACTCCGCCGCCCCTTGCTCAGCAGCAGCCGCAGCCCCGGCTCTCCCCGCACCTGTCCAGCTACCAGCAGTACGTGTATGGCTACCCTTACATGGACCAGCAGCAGTATGGGCCCGCGCCGCCGCTTGCCAGCATCGACGAACACGAGGCGTTGGCAAGGAAGCACGCCAGCGCCGAGAGGAAGGGCGGTGGCGGCGGCGGCGGCAAGCACCGCACGAGGGACCTGTCGAACGGCGGCGCCGACAGCGGAGCCCGGCGGAAACCCCGCGGAGCGTTTGGCGGCGAGCGCGAGCCCAGCCCCAGGGACGAGTGGGCGCTCAGCGAGGCACAGCGGGGCGAGGGCCTCGCGGCCCGGCAGATGCAGGCGGGCGAGGAGCAGGGCCTGAAGCAGCTGGTGGGGGCCATGGACCACTGCGCGGGGAACCGCGACCAGTACGCGCAGGTAAGCGCGGCGCGCGGCGAAAGTGAGGCAGTGGCCGGAAGCGTGCAGTGCAGTTCTGCGGTGCAGGTGGGAAGGATGGTTGCGATAATGGTAAGAAACGTAGAAAGTTCGTTTCACCCTGGGGTTAAATTGCCTTCGGTCTGCGATTATAACGGGTCGTAGAGCAGTGGAGCCTGTGTGCAGTTCGTTGTCAGTACCCGGCGTGATCCAATGCAGTGTCGCGGTCAGCCGGAGCCCATTCCGTGGACATCATTAACTAACGGTGTAGGTGCAACCGCGCAGTAAGTGCGTCGTACCTGCCGAAGGGACCTCTCCGAGCCATTCCGTGAGCCGTTATTCTCAATCGGTGGGCCGCGAGCGCCACCTCGTGGTCCGTGGAGACCGTAGCCTAGTGGGCCAAATGAACCTTGACGTGCAAGATGTTGAGAAGCCCTGCTGTAGGGCGGCACGGTGGCCCAGTGGGTAGCGCTGTCGCCCCCTCACAGAAAGAAGGTCCCGGGTTCGAATCTCTCGGCTCCGGTGTCTTTCTGTGTGGAGTTTGCATGTTCGCTCCCCGTGTCCACGTGGGTTTTCGCCGGGCACTCCGGTTTCCTCCCGCAGTCCAAAAAACATGGTGCTGCATAGGTTTAATTGACTTGCAGACTAAATTGCCCTCAGTGCCCAGTGATGGACTGGCGTCCCATCGTGGGTATATCCCTGCCTTGCACTCTGTGTCTGCCGGGATAGGCTCCGGCTCGCCGCGACCCTGTACGGGACCAAGCGGTTTTCTGACAATGACATGAGATGATGAGACCTCTGCTCTGGAGAGGGTGTTTGTGGTCTCCTCTTTCACGCTGACTCAGACAACTTGGAGGATTCCCCACGATAGGTCACCTGCGGCATCATGGAGGTGTTACACAGTAGCTCTTGAAACAAAATCCTCTCGGTGACCTCTCTGTCCTTTACGGAGCGGCAGTCGCACGTTCTCATAAACACCGCTATGAGATTATCCTATGACAAACATGAACATTTTTTTTTTAAATACATAATTATAATAGGGCGGCGCGGTGGCCCAGTGGTTAGCGCTGTCGCCCCCTCACAGAAAGAAGGTCCCGGGTTCGAATCTTGGCTCCGGTGCCTTTCTGTGTGGAGTTTGCATGTTCGCTCCCCGTGTCCACGTGGGTTTTCGCCGGGTACTCCGGTTTCCTCCCACAGTCCAAAAGCATGCTCTTGGATAGGTTGATTGGCTCGCAGACTAAAATTGTCCCGCAATGCGCGGCGATGGACTGGCGTCCCGTCGTCGGGTGTATTCCTGCCTTACGCCCTGTGTTTCCGGGATAGGCTCCGGCTCACCGTGACCCTATATAGGATTAAGCGGTTTCAGACGATGAGATGAGATAATTATAATAATTGCACTCCCAGAGTGCTTTTCACCCGAGGGCCACAAAGTGCTGCACGGAGCTGCGGAGAGGACGGCGTGTCAGAACAACGGCGTATGAACGGCAGATCAACCACAATAAAATAGTTTTTAACCATCTTATCCAGACCCACTGCAGTATGAAATGTAAGACGATGGGTGAGCGTTAATTTGTCGACACTTGAGAACCTGGTGTCTAAAACCGTGTTTACAATATTTACCAGCTCATCATCAAGCAAAGACAAAAGATCCCCCGAAGAACACTGTAGGGTCGAGTTCTGTTAGCGAGCATCTGTAAAGGCCGGCCAGCACAGCACACGACAGGGTGGGTGGCGAACCCTATGCCCGGCTGCCTTTGTCTCCCTAGTGGTGATGTTTATGCATTATACCAGGTACTGATTTGAGACAGTCGACCCAGGGGAGGCCCACGACCAGTTCAGAAAATCGCCACTGGTATTGCCCGTGATTGGGATTCGAACTCGGGGAACCGGATTCGTAGTGTGGGGTGCTAACCACTACACTGCCAGTCGTCCCACTACTCATCTCATTGTCAGAAACCGCTTAGTCCTGTACAGAGTCGCGGTGAGCCGGAGCCTATCCCGGCAGACACAGGGCGCAAGGCAGGCATATACCCACGATGGGACGCAAGTCGATCACCGGGCACTGCGTGCAATTTAGCCTGCGAGCCAATTAACCTTTGCAGCAGCATGTTTTTTGGACTGTGGGAGGAAACCGGAGTGCCCGGTGAAAACCCACGCGGACACGGGGAGAGAGAACATGCAAACTCCGCACAGAAAGGCACCAGAGCTGAGATTCGAGCCCGGGACCTTCTTGCTGTGAGGCGACAGCGCTACCCACTGGGCCACCATGCCGCCCACTGTTCAGCGTCTGGAAAACACCAGCCCGCCAGCCCACCAGCCCACCCAGCCCACCGCATATTTGGTGCTTAACTAAACAGCCATGTAAGAGTGAACGACGAAGGGGAGTAATTTTACCGCAAGCACGTGCAGAGTTTTACAACACTCGGCAACATTTGTGCTTCACGTGAAAACGAGTTAATTTCACTCGACACATTTTTGAGGAGTGATCTACTGCGCAGCTGCGCTCCGCGATGCGCCTCGTTATGCGGGCTCACTTGTAATGTAGCCGAGCGCAGACAAGTTTAAATTGGGATGCCGGTGCGGGTGCTGCGGTTAGCGTACTGGACTTGTAGTTGCAGAGGTCACTAGTTTCAACTTCCAGCGACAGTTGAAACTATTCCTAATCGTACAGTTGAAACTATTCCCAATCGTCTATATATAATGTAGAGCAAGCGGTTGTATGTTTTTAAAGGCTCTGCCCGAGGCAGTTTCGATTCCTGCCTCGAGTGCCTTTCTGCGCGGAATGTGTATGCTCTCCCCCCGTTCTGCCTGGATTTCCTCCGGGTTCTGCAGTATTCTCCCATGCAGTGTCTGCCAAATGTTGGCGCCGGCTGGTTGCGTGGCCGCCTTCCTCCCCTCCGCCCCCCTCGTCTCTGCGGCTTCCTCACGCGTCAATATCCATGTTTCGTCCATTGCTGGATGGGAATCTTCGCACTTTGCAAATTATTTTATGATTGTATCAATGTACGTCTGCATTAAGGATGCCGGGTTCGAATCCTTCATAAGCACAGTGTGTATCTACACCACGGCGAGTACGTGTTATTTAAGCATCACTGCCCTCTTAAGGATGAACTCCTCTAAAGTTTCAAAGGGCTTGCAGCATTATTCACAAAAAATATAGCGGGAAAAAATCCAGGTCGAAGGAGTTACGGCAGCGGAAAACGTCCTCAGCAGGAGACATTTGTTCCTTCAGCAGAAGTATAAATTGCTACCACTGCAGTAAAGCCACCGGCAGGTGACTTGTGGTGGGGTAAAGCGTGGGTACGCCTGCCTCATCTCAGATGTCTGGCCGGTGTGAAAGAGTAGACCAAAAATACTCTCAGTGGGAGCTGCTTAGATTTCGCTGCGGTTAGAGATGCTCTTCCGCCAGCATTGGGGGCGATGAGGGCATTGCATGGCTGCGCCTCTACGATTTCTACTTTAAATTAACCTCCCAAGTTGGACAGCAGGAAGGTTGTGTGAAATACTTGAGCTTAATTCAAATTGGCACATTCCTGCCTTGTACTTACGTCAGATTTCATCGTTTAATAATTCACATCCAAAAAAACAAGTGCCTTTGTCAGGAAAATTATAAAAAAACCAACTCTGCGTGCTTGGCATGTTGCGATGACATTACGAGTCCTCTGCGTGGAATGCGTGTGTACTTTGTCGGAGAATAGAAGTGTCTTATTTTCAATGGCATTAGCATTGACATAATTGGCACGGATGGCCATTATGTTTATCCGCAGCCTAAATCTCACGGTGACTATAACGCATAATTATACTATGAAAACATAACTGCCTTCCATTAAAATTATATGATAGCTGACGTTTCAGGCAGTGGCGTTTCTTCATAGGGCCCAAATCATTCTTACGCTGTAACAATGAACAGCTGTGCTGTGCAGAAAGGGTCACCGCTCTAAACGTTGTCCATTGTCACGTTTTATTTTTAAACCAGCAATATTATTCAAGAACATGAGGTTTTTGTTAATATTTACTCGCGGAATCATCAGATAATTAAACGTAACAACTGCATGTTTAAACACTACTCTCTCCCCCCCCCCCTCATTGCCAAACGGATAGTAAATATACTTTTCCGTTTGCCTGGCAACATTACCCAGCCGTTTGAAATGCGATATTTTCACTGGCCAGTGTAAACCTCCGTCGTGCCAGGAAAAGAGGTTGTGTGACATTGAATTAGACTCGGTTGATAATTTACGCATATTGCGAGCGTGTTTGCCTTACACCGGGCCATTCTCGATCGGCGAGGTCGCGACCCATCAGTGAAATTTGAGCGACGCCTAGCGGTCCGTGGAGACGGGACCCACGAGAGCCAAGTAAGCCTTGATGTGCAAGAGGTTGAAAAACTTTACACCGCGCGTTGTATAATAATGATAATGTAGAGCACAATGGTACTTCACTGCTGGATGAAGGCTACCCCACACCGTATGTCAATCACGGGAGTTGCTTCACCATACTTCACCGTGCTGGCCATTGTCAGGGTGTGTGAATAATAATGCTGACTCCTGGGTTCGATTCCTGGCTCGGGTAACTTTTCCGTCTAGCGTTGTCTTGTACCCAGGTCGGTTTTCGCCGGGTACTCTGGTTTACTCCCACAGTACGAACACACGCGGATTGGATGTTTAGACTCGCTCACGCCTTCCCAGCCGGACAACTGTTAAAAAGAACTACGTAGCTCGACGGTTCCCTTCCAGCTTAAATAAAAACAAACCAGCCGATTGATGAATAGCCATGGGGGCTTCTGAAGAGGCGTAATGTTTTAGTGGCACTGCTCACGAAACAGTAACGCACCCGATGCTATCAAGGTTAGGACATTTTTGTACGAGACATGCATTGGGTTTAAATAGACGATGATGTGGGGAAAGCAATGTTTAATGTTACACTGTGTACCGGGTCGAGGATTCTGTGGCTCGTTTGTATAAGTACGGGCACGTTCTCGATAACGCGGCGGCGGGAGACGTTAATTGAATTAATTACCCGCTGCTGCCCCGTTTCACAGCGTCGGCTGGAAGTCACAATAGAAATAAAGAAACCGCTCCACGGGGGGGGGGGGTTATCTTTAGCGCGACCCAACAACCTCCCACACACAACAGCCTCCCCGTCTCTGAGACAAACATTTTCACTGTGGCAATGCATTTCCACGCACGCCATGTGTTGCTCTGCCTCGGGTAATTCTAGCCAGCCTGCTCGGAACCCATTGAACTTTGAGATCTGCCTTTTAAGGGAGAGAGAGAGAGAGACAACAACAAAAAAATGAAGAGGTTGTTGGGTAGTCTCGATTGAACCTCTTTACATGCTCGTAAATAAATGTCGTTTACCTCGCCGTCCGTCACACGGATCTCATGTGTGCACTCCCCTGCATCCTCTCAATTTTCATCTCCGCCACCGCCCCCCTTTCGGCCTCGTGACCCGAGCCCAGGACGGTGTGCTTTTGCTGGTTAGTAATCTAGGCGAGGACCGCTTGGGGTTGTGCGCAAGGTCCAACAGCATTGATTTAACAAGATATCACTCGGCTTGCCAAGTGACCTTTGCAGTGATGTTTCAGGGGCGACTTGTATTGGGATGTTTGGCAAATTCCTTATTGCTTATGTTATGTTTGGAGTAGGATATGGGAATATGGAGAGAAAATATGTGCACATAAAGGCACACAGGGCTTAATGCCCTTTTTAAGTCCATTGCTGGATGAAAGCTTCCCATCTCATGTTTATTATGGAGATAGTTTTACCATACTTTACCATGCTGGCTAGTGCAAGTTGGTACAAAGGAGACCAGACTGGCTTAGATGTCTCTTGCCACTGTTTTGACCTATAGCCCACACTCAGACTCGTTACCGGTTAAATATCACCGTGCACTAAAAATTGTCCCATTGCTTCTGCTGAGCGAGAAGATCAAAATGATCAAGAGCCGCTTATTCTTGTACACGGTGGCGGGGGGCCGGAGCCTATTACGTTAGACGCGGGGCTATACCCAGGATGTGACGCCAGTACATTACAGG
>JAZEWT010000016.1:3968218-3987030 GCA_036362905.1 Mordacia mordax
GGGGGGGGGGGGGGTTGCCACACTTTCACTGCCCCACGAGACGAGTTCGATTCCCTCCCGCGGCCAACATCAGACGGGACGTTTTATTTTAATGAACCGGTCCTTGGCTTCCCATAGATCGAATCAGTCTCAATTAGTACCCAGTGTGATGTGTTAAACATTATCGCTAGGGAGACAAAGGCGGCTTGGCATGATACTGGCCACCCACCCCTTTTTCCGTTCCGGCAAAGGACCCTGCAGTCTGTTAGACTATACGGGGGATCTTTTCTGCTACCACCTCTAGAGAATGTAATTAAACACAGTCACAAGGTTTAGAGTTCAAATCTAGGCCAATGGTCGGCCCAGTACATCAAGGGTTGAGAATCAATGAAACGCACTCCCCATGGATCCTGACTGTGTCGTGGTGGAGGGGTTTGCGTGTTCCAGTGTGCTATGTCACCTGCAATCCAGCACTGCTGATAGGGTCTCGCTCGGTTAACAGGTCTAGAGTGTAGCACTCCTGATGGGGTCTCGCTCCGTGAACAGGTCTAGAGTGTAGCACTCCTGAGAAGATATCCCATGGTGAACAGGTCTAGAGTGTAGCAATCCTGATCTGGTCTCCCATAGTGAACAGGTCTGGGAGTCTAGCGCACTTGCTAGGGTCTCCCTTGGTGATGAGGTCTGGGCGGAGGTTCCAGACAAAAACATTAGTATCATCGTCACAGCTGGGAATTTATAGTCGTAGCCAAATACTCTGAAGACGCGCACAAAACACGCTCTCCACGCTTTGCCGGCGTCTAACAAAACGCTGAACACCACTCAGAATATTGATACCGACAACGTGGCGTCGGTGAAACGTGGGTAGTGGGAGAGAGCGAAGGCTCGGGGCGGCGATTTCCCTTCTGAATGAACGTCTCTGGAGATCAATTCCCTATACATCGAGCCGTGACAAACCTGGATCTGTACAATCTATGCACGTGTTTGGATAAGCAAAGGGACCAACAGTGTCATGGATCAAACCCATGTTCCCTGCTTGCCAGGCGACAGAGATAACATCTTGCCACAGTAATGCCCGGTTTAAATTTTCCGTTGACGGAATGAATTTAAAATCTCATGTCATCTCATTGTCTGAAAACGCTTAGTGCTATACAGGGTCACGGTGAACCCGGAGCCTATCCCGGCAGACACAGGGCGCAAGGCAAGGATATACCGACGATGGGACGCCTGTCCATCGCCGGGCACTGCAGGGCAATTTAGCCTGCGAGCCAATCAACCTATGTAGCAGCATGTTTTTTGGACTGTGGGAGGAAACCGGAGTGCCCGGCGAAAACCCACGCGGACACGGGGAGAGCATGCAAACTCCACACAGAAAGGCACCCGAGCCGAGAGATTCGAACCCGGGACCTTCTTGCTGTGAGGCGTCAGCACTAACCACTGGGCCACCGCGCCGCCCTGAATTTAAAATAACACTGACAATGCGTGCAAAGCCGACGGAATTCGTTCGTTCGACGAGATTACGACCGGGAGTCGAGAGAGGAAACCGCAGACAGGGCGGAAGGCAGCCACGCGATCAGCCGGCGCCAACTCGCCAGACACCGAGTCCTATTTACTCTGATGTAATCCAGCGACACCGACGCAGACACCCATCGGGCTGCACCAGCGCCGTCCCAGCCTCGTGTGGTCCCAGCTGCGGCGAGACGTGCGGACTATGACCTCACGGTCACCCACAGTGGCATCGTCGTCAGCAAGTAGAGCCACTGCGACGCTCACTCGGCCACCCAAGGGGAGCGACGTCATCTTCGTTCGCGATGGAGCGACCAACGCAAATAAATAAATAAATAAATAAGTGTCGTGATCGACTCATTGATCAATGACTCTTTTTATATTCGCTTTAACTGGGATTTGCCCAATATCACACAAAGTCTGACGTTGTCCGGCGGGGATTCTGTTTGGCTCTTGGAAATGATAATAATCGCCACGTATTGTGATCAATAATAATTCACTAGATTCGTAGGTATGGGTTGTGGGGCCAGAAATTCACGACGCGTTCAAACCTGCATCGTGCACGTGTGTGTCAGTGACGTTTGGGCCACCCCTTACTTGTAGGCGCTCCTGCCACAGACACGTGGAACTTCCGTCGCTGTTATAATAATAATAATACATTTTATTTAAGGCGCCTTTCTGGGCACTCAAGGTCACCGTACATAATTAAAACACATTAAAAAGAAGCAACAATAAAAATAATATATAAATATAAAAACAATTCGTATAAAAACAATTCATATAAAAACAATTCAACAAGACAGAGCAATTTGCATCAGACTGAATAAGCAGTTTTAAACAGATGTGTTTTGAGTTGTGATTTGAAATGATGGAATGAATCGACATTTCTGAGTTCGGGTGGTAATGAATTCCAGAGACGGGGAGCAGAGCGGCTGAATGCTCTGCTCCCCATGGTGGTGAGACGGGCAGAGGGGACAGACAGGTGTAAGGAGGAGGAGGACTGGGCAGCGCTCGCCTCGCTCATTTGAGAGTCGTGTCGGCTTCGTCCCTCTTTTGCGTTTGTAAAACACACACACACACACTCTGGAGATATGAAACGGCGGTTCTGAGCCTTAAAAATAAATTAGCAAATCGGCTACCTCTCCCCCCTTCCACTCCCACTCCCCTTCCCCTCTTGCGGGAGAGCGGCGGTCGGCGAGGTGGGTTTGGTGGTGGAAGTGATCCGTAAACATCCCCAACACTCGCAAAAACATACGTGGCACGTGGGAGATAGTAGGTGCCTCCGGCTCAGAGCGAGGTGGCTTGGTTGGGGAGCGAGTGTTGGGGGAGGGAGGGGGCAGGCATAGGGGGGCATGCCGGGGGGCTGGGGGGGGGGGCGATTGGGACGTGGCAAGGAGCGGGTGGGTGGAGGTGCCTCCCAGATTAATGCCACTGCTTTAATAGGCTGCGCTGTGCTCACCGTTTCATTGGGAGGGCTCTGTAGATATGGAGCCATAGATCACACGCTTGGCAGAAGTAATAGTGTGTCAGCAAGGCTGAGATTGCTTCTCCCTCTACATTTCTCTGCTGCAACGTCTTCTTATCTCTTTCCGCTGAGCTCCCCCCCCCTCCTCTCACCATCCCGCAACCACCACCACCACCACCCTCCACCGGCGACGTCGATGCCTTGTTATTTTTTTAAATATCAGCACCGCACGTAGGCTTTCAACAGCAGACACTTGCTTTTCCAGCGGCTACTTCATTGCAATTTGCCACCCGCCGTGTGGTGCGCGCGGGCCGGAGCGAAGCCGCGCGCATTTTTAAAGGAAGATTCTTTATCGCATGGGGAGGGAATAACAAGATTCCCCGCGCCGCACGTCTAAACATTGTGGGCCACACCATTGCCAGAGGCTAACAGCAGGTGAACCCACGGCTTGCGCGGTGTTTAATGCGCGCGCCTATGTCGCTGTGCGTCCGATGTCCGTTCGGCACGCGGACGATCCGGTTAATAATTCGCCGGGTATGTCCCGTCAATGCGGTCAACGGATTGCGGAGAGCGAACGGTTGACAGACAGTGTCGCGATCTGCCCGAGCGAGCCAGTCCATGCTCACGGACAACTTTGCGATGCGCGCGTCACGCTCGATAAATCCCGAAAAATGTGAAAGATTTCATCAGTGCCAGGAGCTCACCGGAAAATTTGCCGAGTGCATGACGGGATACTTCCCGGCGGTGGACTGGCGTCCCGTCGTCGGGTGTATTCCTGCCTTACGCCCTGTGTTTCCGGGATAGGCTCCGGCTCACCGTGACCCTATATAGGATTAGGCGGTTTCAGATAATGAGATGAGATGACGGGATACAACAAGGCTACTTGCGCCAATTTATTTAAAACAGGTGATTAGTCACGTCGACGAGAATTCTTGTTTATCGCTCGGTGCTCTGTTTAAATAAATCTTGAACTCCTTTGTTGTGGCATCCATTGGGAGTAATTTGGTGCCGTTTAATCAACGTGGAGCGGCCTCATCATTGAATTTGGCCTCGGGCCCCGGAATTGCGCGTGTCTTTGTCTGCAAGTCCACCCAGAGATCCGTATGTGCTTGATGCTCGCTTTGGTCGACTTAGTTTTAAATGAGTACCTGGTGCGGCGTGTAACTATCCGACATTAGGGAGACAAAGGCGGCCGGGCGTGTTGATATTCACCCACCTCCCCGTGTGCCATGCTGGCCTTTACAGTCGGTGCTACTCGCTAACAGTACTTGACACCACAGTATGGTAAGGCTATACGGGGGATCTTTATCTTAGCTTACAAAGACACATGTAATTTGAGAATTTGACGCCGAGTCGACCTAGGGAGGCCTCGGACCGATTCGTAAAACCGTCACTGGTGTTGGCCGTGAGCGGGATTCGAACTTGGGTCGCCGGGTTTGCAGCCCAGCGCGCTAACCGCCGCGCCACCGCTCTTCACGCGCTCACTCACCAGCACACTTCCCCCTGCACAAAACGTAATCTCTGCGCGCTTGTTATAGTCGGGGATCAATCTATGGATTCTCGATGAGAATAATGCGTTTCTCCGTGCAGGGCACATCTCTCTCTCTCTCTCGGGGAGGGTATTTGTTGTAGTGAGATGGACGGAACGTGCCGTACTTTTGAAGGTCACCGAAATAAATAAATAAGAAGATCGGCTGCGGAGGAGAAGGCAGCGGATGAATCACGTACGAGTAACACTTAAATCAGTAGGGCATTCGTCTGTCACATTGTAATGTCATCATCATTTAGCCGTGGTCAGGCCACTGGTGGATGAAGGGCTCAACAACACACAAGTGCAGTTTTTACAACGCAACGCAACAATGGAATTATTTTTGTAACGTAAAAAAATCCTGCTATGCAACAATGCAATGCACGTGTTTGATGCCTTCCATCATTTGCTTTTCTGCTCTTCGTTGTGAGTCTTGACCATTGGCCATCAGCCATTCTAGACGTGCACTGCCCAAGCCCACTTTACTATTCATTGAAGAGTTTCAATGTCGTCTCACAGCAAGAAGGACCCGGGTTCGAATCGCGGCTCGGGTGCTTTTCTGTGTGTGGAGTTTGCGAGTTCTCTCCCCGTGTCCGCTTGGGTTTTCGCCGGGCACTCGGGTTTCTTCCCACTGTCCAAAAAAAAAACCACGCTGCTGCATAGGTTAATTGGCTCGCAGACTAAATTGCCCGCAATGCCCGGTGATGGACTGGCGTCCAATCGTGGGTATATTCCTGCCTTGCGCCCTGTGTCTGCCGAGATAGGAATGAAGCAGGTCAGTCTCCAATTAATTCGTTCAGCTCAGTGTCATTAATTAATTAACAATACCCATCTAATCCTGTATAGGGTCGCGCGGGGCCGGAGCCTGTCCTGGCAGACGTAGGGCGCAAGGCAGGGATATACCGACGGTGGGACGCCAGTACATCGCAGGGCACACAATTTGGGGCAACTTACCGAGCAGACCAATTAAACCCTGGAAGCATTGTGTCCTTGGATGGTGAGAGGAAACCGGAGTACCCGGCGTACACGGGGGAGAGAACCTCCCAAACTCTTCGCAGAAAGACATTCGATCCGGGAGCCGAACCGGGGACCTTCTTGCTGTGAGACAGCAGTGCGAGTCGCTGCTCCACGCCTTCGCCGCCACCCCCTCCCCCAGTGTGTTAAAATAATCCTTAAATAACCCTTAAAAATCTCATCCTCATTGTCTGAAACCGCTTAGTCCTATACAGGGTCACGGTGAAGCCGGAGCCTATCCCGGCAGACACAGGGCGCAAGGCAAGGATATACCGACGATGGGACGCCAGTCCATCGCCGGGCACTGCGGGGCAATTTAGCCTGCGAGCCAATCAACCTATGTAGCAGCATGCTTTTTGGACTGTGGGAGGAAACCGGAGTGCCCGGTGAAAACCCACGCGGACACTGGGAGAGAGCATGCAAACTCCACACAGAAAGGCACCCGAGCCGAGAGATTCGTAACCCGGGACCTTCTTGCCGTGAGGCGACAGCGCTAACCACTGGGCCACCGCGCCGCCCTTAATCATTCAAAATGAAATTACAATAACTTTCACGCGAAACTTCCGCAAGCGTATCGATGTAGTCCTCTCGCACCGCTCGGAGTTTTACGAAGCGCGCGCGCACCTTCGGGGTACAGATCATGACCTGGGCGGTGTTCCTGCAAGCGACAACAATTCTCGTTTGCCTGCCAGCGAGTGTTTGCGAGCTCCCAGCGAGACGGACGACGGCTGGCAGATCGAACGACGTGATTGATTGACGGGCGTCGGAGTGAGACGGACGCGAGGCGCGCAAGACCGAACAGGGTAACAGATACATAAATTAGCGCAATAACCCCTCTTATCTGTCACTTTACAACAATTTGCATCTCTCGACCCGCCTGCCAAATGGAGCATCAGCTATTAAACTGCTGAATTATTAATGGGCTGCATGACAAGTGACGTGCATTTTATAGACACACACACACACACACGTATAAAAATATTAATGTCCCCGGGATAACCTCAACAAACCGTAGGGGCAAATGTTATTTGCGAGTTGCGCTTATGAAGGGCAGCATGAGGCAATACGCGATGAGTGGCGAACACCACGCTTGTCCGCCTCTGTAGCCCTAATTGTGATGTTTGCACGCTGTACCGGATACCCATTTCAAGCTGAGTCGACCTAGGGGAGGCTCGGAGAAATCGGTCGTCGTTCACCATTAAAAACACAAAAGCAAAGATCGCCTGTGCAATGTTGGAACACTGCAGGGTCAAGAACGGTTTGCGAGCACCTATGAATGCCACCGTGGCCTTAGCAACAGGTGGTGGGTGTTTGTCGCGAGTGGGAATCGAACTCGTATCGCTGGGTTCGCAGCAGAGCACGCTAACCACTAAACTACCGTTCCTGGTTAGGGTTTCATCCTTGCACAAGTTGGTGCTCTGAGTTTGTTTATTTACCTTTTCTATTGTTGTATTTTACATGTTGTAACGCTGGTGAATTCCAAAGTTCGTTGTATCGTAGGCATCCCATATCCAGAGCTTGCAAGCACACCGAGTGCTTTCTCAAGAAATAATAAACACCTATCCATCTATCTAGCGTTTGAGATAGGAGCGAGTGTTGTGTCGAAGGAATAATATTAATAATTGTGCGTTTCTAAAGCGCTTTTCACCCGAGGGTCACAAAGCCCTGCACAGAGCTGTGGAGAGAACGGCGCATCAGCAACGCCGCATCTAGAGCTTGCAAGCTCACTGGCTGCTCTCCGCTGTAATAATAAATATCTATCCCCACTTAGACACAAACACAGAGATCTCTATATAGCCTTAACAGACTGTAGGGTCAAGTGCCGTTAGCGAGCATCTTTGAGTGTCGACACGACCCACTTAGACACACACACACACACACGTGGATTATTGCTGTAATGCTAAATATGAATTTCTTCAACTGAAAATTGTAATTCATAATATCAGCGCATTCTCGTTATTGACAGAGACTAATATTTTCCGACTAAGAATGCGCATTTGTATTAACAGTACACAGATGATGTAGAAAGATAAGCGGCTTAACCCTTGTCAGCAACAATACAAGTGTTAATACCTTCAAACACTAAACACTCGTCTCTCGCAAAATGTCAGATTTGCAACAAAACCCACACATGCTTGTGGCAAAACATGCAAACAAAACGTTTGATAATCTACGTATTATCCTTGAAATTGAATGACCCCCACCAAAGCCGGCTTTCTTTACAGCGCAGTCTCGCCAGTGTTTACCAGGTGTTGCAAATAGGCAAGCAACTTAGGACAACGTGCCTCCCAATGCATTGTAGCTCGGGTCGAGATGTACAATTTATGGGGACCTTTTTTCAGTACGATAATAAAATAAAACTTATATAAGCATAGCAGAGACTGAGCTGCGTAGATGCTGCTGAAAGGGCCTCTGTTAGAAGGAGCTTCCACAAGAGAGGGTATTGGCCTATTTTGCCACACTGGCCATATGCATTGGAAGAGGTTGGAGCACCTACATTATACCCTACCACACGCGATCTCCAGTACGCCACGAAAGGTTCGAGCCTGGTTATGGATGAGACACGGGTGCGGAGGCGTAGCGAGGAAACAGCAGGGGGGGTGGGGAAGGGAGCCACGCAGTCAGCCGGCACCAACATTTGCCAGACATCGAGTCATTGTGACGTTATCGGCCGAAATAAATGAGTGGGTTTTTTTTTTTAAGTTGTGGGAAGAAACCCACGCAGAGCAGGGGGAGAGAACGCACAAACTTCGCGTCCGCATGTCAGAACGTTACCGCCTTAGAGGCACGCCGGTGGCTCAACGCTGACACGGTGAGCGACGCCTGCAGAAGCTAGCGGTGACTTCTCACGTCAAGTCGCCGTCTCTGCGTGACTCCTCTCTCGCTCTCTCCCTCTCGCTCTCTCGCTCTCTCGCTCTCTCCTTCTCTCGCTCTCTCCACGCGCGTTCTCTTCAGAAGCGAGCTCTCCAACCGCAGCCGAGCAAACGAGCTGTGATTTAGACGCGAGGCAGCAGCGCGCCCCGCACAGGAAATGTCTCAAAGTGTTTCAGCTAAGTGAGTGGGAACAGGAAGCTTCGTGACAGCGACACCATTTAAGGGCCTGGCCCAGGTCGCTGCAATTGCGCCGACGACCCAAACGACCTTGCGATAGGCCAGAGACACGCGCTTCACAACGCTCAGGTGCTCAAGTGAATGATGTCTTTGTCAATTCGCTGGGGGTGGGCACGATGAAGTTGCCGAGGGTTTTGAGCGCCGAGGACGGGCGGAGACAGAGTAAAGGTCACGTTTGTCCCGACAGTCGTTTGGTTTCAGATTCAGGTTTCGCATTGCTGGCGCTGCCGCCCGCATAATTGTAGGAGATGTCACGAGTATACGCCGTAGTGATTTTCACCCAGGGGGCAAGGCAGCCACACGGTCGCCCAGCGCCAACCCGCCAGACACCGCGTCCCTATGTAATCTGATGACATCGGACAATTAACTTATGAGTGGGTTTTGTTCTTGTTGTTGTGTGAGGAAACTGGAGAACCTGCAGGAAACGCATGCAGAACAGGGGGAGAACACGCACAGGGGGAGGTGTGAATCGAACGGTCGGATAGGATAGAGAAAATAAAAATGCTCGATACGGACATCCCGAAAGAGCAGCTCTTACGAATGTTTTTTTGTCACTAATTTTTTTTGCAGTTGAACTGTTCTGATGTCGCTGTTGTTGACACGCCATTGTCTCCACGNNNNCCCCCCCCCCCACAAATATTAAACGTTATTGTTATTGATTAGCCGTTCATACGTCGTCGTTGCTGTTGAGATGACGCTCTCCCCGCAGCTCTGTGCAGCGCGTTGTGACCCTCGGGTGACAGGCGCTCCAGAAGTGCAACGATCATCATTATTATAACTCGGAAGCAGCGTCCTTGAAATAGTGGCGCAGGCTAACCGCGCGACTCCCTTCCCTCTACTGCGGTTTCCTCGCGCCGATGAGTCGTTCTCTCTCTCGGAACGAATGCAGTCGCGACTGAACGCCTGCGTCGCGCGTAATCAATGATATTTATTGCCATGATTTCATGATCACATTCCGCGCTCCTCCGCGCTCCTCCGCTCTCCTCCGCATCGCTATTGATTCCCGGTGACCGCACTGTACCGTACAGTTGTGTAGACATCCATCAAGGAGGACCCAGTTTTTTCCTCCCGAGTTTCGAGGGCCGCTTGCGCGCTTTTTTTTTTAACCCCCGAGTAAATCAATACACGACTCGCTCGATTTCCCTCGGGGCTTCTTGAGATATGCAGTTCTGCTCTTCTCTCGTCCGCCTAACGTCTCTCCCTCACGCTCTCCCCTCTCCTCTCGCCCCTCTCTCTCTCTCTCTCTCACTCTCCTCCCCGTGTCTCCGCCGTTTCTCTCCCGCAAATTGTCATCGTCATGCTGGGTTTATTTTTTTTTGTTGCAAACCGGTTGAGTGGAGGGCGGCACGGCGGTGGCCCAGTGCGGGTTGCGCTGTCGCCTCGCAGCAAGAGGGACCCCGGTTCGAATCTCGGCTCGGGTGCCTTTCTGTGTGGAGTTTGCAAGTTCTCTCCCCGTGTTCGCGTGGGTTTTCGCCGGGCACTCCGGTTTCCTCCCACAGTCCAAAAAACATGCTGCTGCATAGGTTAATTGACTTGCAGACTTAATTGCCCGCAGCGCCCGGTGATGGCCTGGCGTCCCATCGTGGACATATCCCTGCCGTGCGCCCTGTGTCTGCCGGTATAGGCTCCGGCCCACCGCGACCCTGTACAGGACTAAGCGGTTTCTGACCTTGATGAGATGAGATGGGTTGAGTGGAGCTGCCTCTGCAGGCCGAGTGTTTTTGTTTCCGATGATACGCGTAACAGCGGCGGCGGCAACAAAGACGATCGTCACAGAGTTGTCATTTCGCAAGACGCGTAACATGTTGCGTTCACGTTGCCATTTGGCGGCATCGATGGACGAGAATTGTTCCACTCTTCCTTCCGGCGTACATCATGACTGACTGACGAAGGGAAGCCTCACGTGTTGGGCAAATGCCTCCGATGTGGGTCCGGTGACACGGCGATTTTGAAAGAACAGCTCTGGAAAAGCAATCACGGTGAGAATTGTTTTGAAGAGCTGCCCGATCGGGTTAGCCGTGTCGAGCGCTCATCCGCTCACCTCCGCGACGTTTCGCCCCCCAAAGTCAGGGGGCATCATCGGTCAAAAAAAATAAAGCCACGTTACATGCATCATCAGACGCCTGAAGATGCCTCCAACGTGGGCGGAATTCTCGTTGCGGCTATCTCGAAAGAGCGGCAATTGTCGCTCAGCACGTTCATCAATAACACCGCGCTGATAAAACACATAACAAGCGACGTTTTGGGCAGTCACCCTCGTTCAGAGCTGCGAGAGGAGCCCGAGAGAGGAGCCCGAGAGAGGAGCCCGAGAGAGGAGCCCGAGAGAGGAGCCCGAGAGAGGAGCCCGAGAGAGGAGCCCGAGAGAGGAGCCCGAGAGAGAAGCCCTCTTCTATGAGCAAGGAGCGTTTCCCACAGTGCCACCCATTACACATTACTTACTCTTCCAGGGATGTTGTGTTGACGAATGCGCGTGTTTTGTTGTTGTTGTTCTTGCGCGGTCGCCTTACTTACGGACTCACAATCGGAGCGGCTGCAATATTTTTTTCAAAATTCCATTTGGGGTTCCGCCTCTCCCATCGACATCGCTCTCGTGGGTCAATCAAACAAACAAACAAAAAGTAAATATGTAAACATATAAATGCATGTAACGTGCATCTCCCTGTGAGATTGCGGGATTTCAAGAGCGGGCGCGTAGCTGACCACGATAATTATGGTGTGGATTGTTACATTGTTCACACTGCCCCCCCCTTCCCCCCCCCCCGGGTTGTAACCGTATCGTAGTGGAGGAAATTGTCTGTTCTAATGAACCCCAGAGCTATGCCACCTGGAGTTGAGCACTCCTGCTAGGGTCTTCCTTGGTAAATCGATCTGTAGTCCAGCGCACCTGCTATGGGCTCCGTTGGTGGCGAACAGGTTTGTAATCTAACACTCTTTGTAGGATATTCCTTGGTGAATAGGTCTGGAGTTCAGCTCGACAGCGAGGGGTCTCTGTTGGTGAACAAGTCTGGAGCCCAGCACTCTAGCTCTGGTCTCCCTCGGTGAACAGCTTTGGAGTCTGACACTCTTGCTAAGGGATACTAAACAGACTACAGACTTTAACCCCGGCCACAGCAATATGGACTTCCCCACATTTGGGTCTCAAATCAACCGGCTGAAAGCAATTTGCCGTCACGACGGTGATCTGGTTCACGATGGGTACAACTGGACATTCATCAGCGTCGGCGTTCAGAGTCGCGTCCCTTGCGCGTGTCTATTTTGAGACGGCAGAGCGCGGACTTTGTTCATGTTTTCCGAAACCTGCAATGCCCTCTCGAGACATTCGCAAGCGTCCGAAAATTAAATTGTTGGGTGGCGGCGAGCCAGACGCGTAACATGAAGACACACGGAGTTATAATAATAATAATGATAATAATATTTGCGCTTATAAAGGGCCTTTCACTCGAAGGTCACAAAGTGCTGCAACGGAGCCGCGGAGAGAACGGCACGTCAGCAACAACATCAGAATAGATGGGTTGAGTAAAATAATGGCTATAAATCGAATAACGGCATCAAATAACAGCAAAAAAAAATTATTGTTAAAAACAAAATGGAAGGAATAAGTGTTGCTGAGCAGGTACAGGTCAACAGCGAGCCATCATCCAAGCACGACAACAGTGAGCAGCGTCAACAGTCCTAGGCAGAGGACTTCAAAGCCTTACAGAAGAAGTGAGTTTTGGAACGGAATTTGAAGATGCCCAGGGACTCAGCTGACCGAATCTCCAATGGAAAGGAGTTCCAGACTCTGGGAACAGCGCGCGATAAGGCTCTGTCGCCCATCGAACGGAGGTGTGATTTGGGCGCATGCAGAATATTCATATTCAAGGATCGGAGTTGTCGTGTTGATGAGGGTGCGTGAAGTAGGTCACTGATGTATGTCGGAGCAGCGCCATTGAGTGCCTTCCAGGTAAGAAGGAAGATCTTGAATTCAATCCTTTATTTAACCGGTAACCAGTGGGGAGACACCCGTACTGGGGATGTAATAATTATTGTAATGATGTAGGTTTTTACGGCTCGATGCACGATGATTCTTCATAAAGCTGCTCTCTCAGGACAGCCGCGTCGATCGCTTCCTCTCTCCACCTCGCGACGTTTCGCCCTCACACGTCAGAGGCATTCTCACAGGCGGGACAGGACGGGATTAATGTGATTCCGGGGTGTGAGTAGGACAATGGAACCCTTTCAAGTGGACTCCTGACAGTCGTCCACTGATCCTGGAATGCAGCAACTCTGCGGAGGTGACTCAGCGCATACGTAGTACCCACATATAAATAGGCGTCACACACACGACACACGCACACTGCGCCTGAGGATGCCTCCACCTACGGCGCCTCCACCTACGGCGCCTCCACCTACGGCGCCTCCACCTACGGCGCCTCCGCCAGTGACTCCAGCAGACGCGTGCCGTTGATTATTGATGCTGTTAGAATAACAAGGTCGTGTCCAATTGGCCCTTCCAAGGAAAACATCACGAGCTTCGTCCGCCTCGGTCCACGGGGTCTCTTGACACTCGAGAGGTGAGCAATGTTCTCCGTATACATGCAGCCATATGGGGATCTCCTTGCATGAGATCGAAGCGGTTTACTCTTTAAAATTTTAAGCAAACCAGCCTCAAGCAGGTGCCGGTGGCCTGATGATGCTGATCGCAATTATCAGCGGAACGTCGTATTTCATTTATAAATGCTGCGGGATTGCGCTTCAATATACGTTTTGTCAACGTTGACAAACTTTTACTGATTGGCTGTTGTCGGGTGGTGGAGGGTTGACGACAAACATTGTTTACGTGACCTAACCCCCCAAAAAATGGAATCTATTGATAACATTGGTCACGAAAGCCTTCGAATGAAAGTGATTATACCGCGGTAATTGTTTCCGCGGGATTTGCTTGGGGACAAACATCAAATACTCGTGGCAGCGAGCTGTTGTAAGTTTCCACGGTGGCGTCAGGCAGCGTGAGCCGAGGCGGAGAGCGCCGAACTGCTGATCGTGATCGCGTTCAGATTTCGGAATTGGATTTGGAGGTGGTCAGATGCCCCCTCCCGCCCGTCTGTGACGTCCGCATGTTGCACCGGCTTTGTCGCCGCGCGCCGATCGATGCACAATAGTGCCACGAGATTGGAGCCACGGCCACTGCCATCGGCGAGCTGCCTTACATCCTAATTAGTATCAAAATTTCGGCTCAGCAGCGTTTGCATTAATTGATTGGGTTTTTTTTTTTAAGTGTTCGTTATGGAGCCAGCTATCATTATGCTTTAAAACTTAATTATTCCCATGCCACTGTTGAAACTGTTGCTCTTCTGTGTCTATTATTAATTTAGTGCGCTGTGCAATCTTGAGTGCTACCGTTAACGTCTTCATTATAGTTGGGGTTTCAGCTTTGTACAAGTTGGTGTTGGGCAGCACGGTGGCCCCAGTGGGTAGCGCTGTCGCCTCCTCACAGCAAGAAGGTTCCCCGGTTCGAATCTCGGCTCGGGTGACTCTCTGTGTGGAGTTTGCATGTTAGGCGGTCGATTAAATAGGTGGGGGGGAGGGGGGTCATAAGACATCTGGACCATCCTTTGCTCTACCTAGGCGCTCACGTTCAGCACTGGGCAATGCTCAGCTCGAAGGAGCGACCTCAGTCAGTGGTGGACATTCTACATTCCTACGGCGGGGCCAGCTAATCCACGGATGCCCAATTGCCCCAAACGCTCAGCTTACAATTTAAATCTGAACCACAGAGTCACTCGCGTCATTTCGAAAATTATTCCAAATGCAACTCGACAATCATTACTTACAGGTCCGACCACAACACTCTGACACACTGCAACGTTGCACAACCGGCAGTATATTACTTTTGAATTTACTTAATTTGTATTTATTTATATTGCGTCTATTAATCACAAATTGTGCATTGCGTGTGTGCGACGCTGCTAAGTCGCCTTGGGAAATGCCAAATAATAAAAATAATATGAAATTAATAGCCATTAATAAAAAATGCGCAGTTATAACGATGCGCACATGAATGCGCGCTAATGTTGCGCGGACACGCAAGTCAACAGTTATGATTGAAAATTCACGCATCCCGCATGCAGCAGGCATTACGGGGAGCGATGCTAATTGCCCATAAATTACGTCGGCTACACGAAGGAGCATTAATATGGCTGATTAACCCCGGCCGGGAGGTAATCTAATGCGCTCTCTCCGCGCCGAGCAGCTTGAGCTCCGCGTTTGTTGGTGCAGATCATTTGGCGATAACGAGTCAATCACTTAATGACGCGCCGCGTCGAGCGCTCTCGTTTCGTGGACGAGGGACGCTTCCGCCGAACTCCCCCCCCCCCCCCCCCCCCGATACGGACGCGGAGGATCAATCGTTTCGGAATTGGGCGCGGGGCTTGAGCTGTGGTCGCATGCTCGCCGAGCAGAGAGCGAAGGTGCTTACGGTCCCGGCGTGGAGTTCGCCGGCTCGCTCCCGTCGCGTAACGCGAGTTGGTCGTAGCGAGCGGTTTCTCACGGTCGCAATGCGGTGAAGTTGCTCACGAGAGCTGCTCTTGCGGGTTGCCCGCATCGAGCGTTCCTCCTCTCCTCTCTCTCTCTCTCTCTCTCCCGCCCGACGTTTCTCCTCCCACGATGATGGAGGCATCGTCAGGCCGATGAATGGTCGGGCTGAGAGCCGTGTTTGTTCCGTCTCTCGGAGGCGTTGCGTAGAGGTCACGAGGCGGATGCGATGTGTCGCCACTGTCACGCGTTCCGCAACGTTGAGCTTAACGGTTCATCAGCAACGCTCGACACGAACGTCCCGAAAGGGCAGCTGTTGCTCATCATCCATCGAACCGTGACGACGTAAAATCAATCGAGCTGCGGGTCTTTTTTTACATAAGCACTGACATCATAAGATAATATTCGATTCATTCGTGGATCGATAGATGATTCTTCATCACTTGCGTCGCGGGCAGAGTGCGTAACTCACAATCATAAGGTCCAAGTTCAAACCCTGGCGAGGAGGTTAATTTAGCTTAACATCATCCTCTGCGAGTTGACAAAATGAGTTCCTCGTTTTCTTTAATGCCATGGTAAAATAATCATTGCTATCAAGAGCTACTCTTTCGGGATAGCCCTGTCGAGCAAGCATCCTCTCTGTAAGGTGATCGTTACTGAGAGACTTGCCCCTGTCATGGGACTGTGGAATGTCCGGGTGCCCAATACGTGTCGACTCAATGATGATTTGACAGGGTTAAGGGGGGCAACTTTGAATTGAACGTTAAGAGTGACGTATACAGATTTACTGTGATCACTATCAATTATACTCTGTGTGCAGTGCGAACAATTAAATCACCGCCCATTGCTAATCCACTGCTGGATGAAAAATCCCAATGTCTTGTCAATTTTGTGGGTTGTTTGACCATACTTCACCTAAGTGTCTGGGACCCAAAGCACGAGTTCAGATATAACTCGCCACTGATGTTAACCCGTGACCGTGAATCGAACTTAAACCTCCACAACACTACGGAAACGCAAATGTGAGTATAATTCATTCGTCATTTTTAGCGTCCGCTTAAGCCTGCACGGGTTAAGGGGGTGCCGGAGCCGATCCCGGCAAACGCAGGTTGCAAGACAGGGCTGTACCCAGGGATAAGACGCAGACATCGCATGTAATTTGGTCAGCAGGACAGGTCACCTACAAATGCGGAGAGAACGGCACGTCAACAAACGAGACAAGAACGTCTAATCAGCTGTGATTAAGTTTCTTTGTATTTACGTCGTACAACAGCGCGCTATTCAGCAATACGGTATGATTTCTCCTCATCTCATTGTCTGAAACCGCTTAGTCCTATACAGGGTCACGGTGAGCACGGAGCCTATCCCGGCAGACACAGGGCGCAAGGCAAGGATATACCGACGATGGGACGCCAGTCCATCGCCGGGCACTGCGGGGCAATTTAGCCTGCGAGCCAATTAACCTATGCAGCAGCATGTTTTTTGGACTGTGGGAGGAAACCGGAGTGCCCGGCGAAAACCCACGCGGACACGGGGAGAGCATGCAAACTCCACACAGAAAGGCACCCGAGCCGAGAGATTCGAACCCGGGACCTTCTTGCTGTGAGGCGACAGCGCTAACCACTGGGCCACCATGCCACCCCGGTATGATTTCGCCCCGTTAAAATCAAGCGAGGTCTCAGGCAGAAACCCACCCCCCTGGTATACTGCTGAACTCCAGGATCTCAAGGCGGACGCATGCACGGCTGAACGGACTGGGAGAAATCACCGTTCAAATCCAATGTCATTGAACCGTGGGAGGAAACCGGAGTACCCGTCAAAACCCCCACGTGGATACGGCGAGAGACGGGGAGCGCTCGACACGGCTATCCCGAAAAAAAAACAGCTTCGGAAAGCCAATCGTCATGCCTCCAGTGCGTTGTGTGAAATCTTCAATTCTCCGTTGTGGGTTTTCAAAGTCCTTTGTTGACGCCACGGCTGCGCGCAGCAGCAGCTAGAGTCAAAAAGAATGCTCCAGGAAAGCGACTGTGGAACGCCGTTTCCAATACCTTTGTGGTCGCCGTGCGCGGTGTCTGTGGGCACGCTTGCAGCTCGAGAGCGGGCCTGAATAACAAGCAGTGGAGATGAGTTCCCAAACCAAGGGGCGACCGCTGAGCGAGTGGTGTTACTTCCAGATTCCGTGCCCACGTTTTAATTTCATGCGTTTGCTGTCTGTGACACCGTTTTTATGTCATCGTTGCGATTGTCGTCTCATCTCATCGTCAGAAACCGCTTAGTCCTGTACAGGGTCGCGGTGAGCCGGAGTCTATCCCGGCAGACATAGGTCGCAAGGCAGGGATATACCCACGACAGAACGCCAGTCCATCACCGGGCACTTCGGGCAATTTCGTCTGCAAGCCAATTAACCTGTGCAGCAGCAGGTTTTTTTGGATTGTGGGAGGAAACCGGGGTGCCCGGCGAAAACCCACGCGTACACGGGGAGAGAACATGCAAACTCCACGCAGAAAGGCACCCGAGCCGAGATTCGAACCCGGGGCCTTCTTGCTGTGAGGCGACAGTGCTGCCCACTGGGCCACGATTATTTGTGTTATATCGAGGGCAACAGGAATCAGTATTAATAAAAAAAACACGAGTGCAATGTGTGTGCGTAACGTTCTTTGAACGGCTTCAGCACGTAAACTGCTTGGCTGATCATCCTTCATTTTTGACCCTGTCACTTTTGTCAAGAGTAAAATTTGCGTCTCGCTTACGGCATTGCACTGCTCCCTAGCACCTCTGCCTACCTGATCAATCGTTTTCAACGTGTTTTTTTAAATGCGTCTGCTTGAGTTCTCACTCGCACACCCATCCACGATCACATATCCCCAGTAGTGATGTCTCTCCACTGGTTACCGGTTAAATACTGGGTTGAATTCAAGATCCTCTTCACCTGTAAGGTTCTCACTGGCGCTGCTCCAACATACATCCGTGACCTCCTTCAGGCACCCTCCTCAACACGACAACTTTGATCCTCCATTACTAGCTGCTCGCTGCGTGTGCCCAAATCGCGCCTCCATTCGATGGTGACAAGAGAGCCTTCTCGCGCGCTGCTCCCAGACTCCGGAATGCCCTTCCATTGGAGATTCGGTCAGCTGAGTCCCTGGGCATCTTCAAGTCTCGTCTCAAGGCTCACTTATTCCGTAATGCTTTCAAGCCCTTTGGCTGGAACTGTTGATGCGGCTCAATGTTGTTGTGCCGGGATGATGGCTCTCTGCCGATCTGTGCCCGCACGGGAACATTTATTTCTTCATTTTTTCTTAAAGAATTATTCTTTAATCGCTTACTTTATGTCCTTTAATTTATTGCTGCTATTTGACTTTCAGTTTAACTTTGCTTACATTGTTGTTGAAGTACCGTTCTCTCCACAGCTCTGATTTGTAAAAAAAAACGTTATTGTTTTCGGTTCTTACGTCGCTGTTGTTAACGCGCCGTTCTCTCCGCGGCTCTGTGCAGCGGTTTGTGACCCTCGGGTGAAAAGCGCTCTATAAACGCAATTATTATTAAAACGTGGGTCCGTTCTGACTTCTGTAACGAGCAGCTGGCACACGAGCTCAATAAGACGGTCGCTTCGATTTGGACAGAATCAACTTCACTGAATCAGAATTCAGGATGGCCCGAAGACCTTCCCACGATCTTTTCGAGGAGACACCACCTCCTGGC
>JAZEWT010000016.1:4051523-4063411 GCA_036362905.1 Mordacia mordax
CACCCACCCACTCATCACAACGCGCCCAAGCACTCTCCGCAGTTCTTCACAACACTCGAGAAAAAAAAACTCCAAAAAAAGCGTTGTTGCTGATTTTCCGTTCTTATCTCGTTGTTGATTTGCCGTTCCCTCAGCGGCTCTGTGTAGCGCTTTGTAGCCCTTGGGTGATGAGCGCTATAGAAATGCCATTATTATACGATATGTGTTGAATTAAACCATTTCCCAATATATGTATTGAATTCACTGATAGTTTTGCATTTTAAAAATTATAGTTGAAGGTCTGATTATATTTTACTTGTTGTTCTGCCACGATGTTTATATTTTAAAAAATGTTATTGCTGCCGATTTTCCGTTGTGGTGCCGTTGTTGTTGGCGTGCCGTTCTCTCTCCGTAGCTCTGCGAAGCGCTTTGTGACCCTCGGGTGAAAAGCGCTCGGTGAACGCAATTACTGTTATTTTTTTTTTAATCCTTCGTCTCTAAAACAAACGACACAGAGCGCCGCTTCGACATCACCCCCGTAGCGCCTGCACCCTGGGGCAGCGTTTATTTGCACCTTCCCCGAGACCGCCGCGACCTCGACATTCAAACAACACTTTATTCTTATTTTCATAAAATCAGGAATACCCAACAACCGAGCTCGCTTGTAAGCCTCCAGTATACTCCATGAGCAGGCGTAGGAATTTGCTCACGCTCTAAATTTGTCTCCTCTCATCTCATTGTCTGAAACCGCTTAGTCCTATACAGGGTCACGGTGAAGTCGGAGCCTATCCCGGCAGACACAGGGCGCAAGGCAAGGATATACCGACGATGGGACGCCAATCCATCGCCGGGCACTGCGGGGCAATTTAACTTGCGAGCCAATCAACCTATGTAGCAGCATACTTTTTGGACTGTGGGAGGAAACCGGAGTGCCCGGCGAAAACCCACGCGGACACGGGGAGAGCATGCAAACTCCACACAGAAAGGCGCCCGAGCCGAGAGATTCGAACCCGGGACCTTCTTGCTGTGAGGCGACAGCACTAACCACTAGGCCACCGCGCCGCCCGCTCTAAATTTGTTTGTGATCAATATCTGTGCGGCGCTTTGTGACTCTCTAATGAAAAACACTTTAGAAACGCATGATATTATTGTTAACATTTTAACGTGACGTCTGATTTGCGCCGCGTTGAGCTAAATCCCATCTCTGCGAATTGGATTGAAACGGGTTGCCCAAAAATATCGGACACATTCTGTGTGACTAGAAATGTAAACGTGACAAGTGTTTATGGCCCACAATGTACTAGCAAAGTGCCCGCCCTACGGTGGAAGCTCGCTTCGGAGGATTGACGGTATCAGTGCAGCGGTGGGAATTAAAATCAGAAACAGTGTTAACGTTTCGCAAGAGTAATCAATGAATGGGAAGCAAAGCTTAGAAGACATGAAAGCCCTGGTATTTGCGCCGATGAATTGTGCACTTACCGCGGTTTCAAACGATACATAAAAGAGACCACTCCTGCATTAATGTTGCAATCCAATATTCAAAGGGCACAGCTGACTTCGCCTTAACAGCTGACGAGATGAACACTCATCGAACACAGCAGTGCTGTCGTGACTTACAAAAACAACGCCGCCGTTTGTCGTGTCGCTGCGGCAGTGAATAATTGAGATCACCTCGACGGCTGTCACTGCTCTGCACCGCGGCCTGAAAACATGGCGAGCGAATATCTGGCCTTGGAAAGCGGCTTGGTCGCTCCCGTTTTGGGCGACTTGTTGCCAAGCAGAGGTCGCATTCAACAAACCGAGGTCACGGACAGGAAACGGTTGTCGGCGTGGATTGTGTGCGCTCTCCATTCTCGTCGCTTACAGGAGCGGAGAGAGAGAGTGAGAGAGAGTGTGAGAGAGAGAGAGAGAGACGCGAGACAGGTAGTTGATGATGCTCGCTGGGCCAGGCGATGTGGCCAGGATGCGCTGTTTGTTGCTTGAGCGAGACTTCCTACGGCAAGGTTTAATATTTCAGATGGGAGGCCGATTCGAGATTTGAACGCTTACGCAGACGCTGCACTGCTTGTGCAGCGTAGCCCTGGAGAAATCAATCGATTAATCAAATAAATTTGATGAAATTATTTTACTGCAACAACATCAACCGCCATTCGCCACTAAGTGGCGGTGACTTCACCACGGCGCCTGTGCCAGGCCATATACACCTTTAAGGCGTCGAAGGCTCGTTGACAGTAGGTCACGGCACAGACAAAGGTGTGATTGGTTGCCTGACTGGGTTGACTGGCAGATGCACCACCTATGCTCCCTACTGTGCCAACTTGCTGTGTTTTAGCTGCTCGACGCTCAGCTCGTTGTTGTGAGCGTCGCTCCTCCGCTCTCCGTTGTTTGAGGGCGACTGCCTCCAACTGCCCCGTAGCGTCCTTCACGATGCTCCTCCATAGAGGTCGATCTTGATACCGCTGGTACCGGTCTTCAGCGAGTCCACTCAGCTCCAGGTCCTCCTGTGCCACATCAGTCCATCTCGTCTCTAGCCCGTGCCGCGCCCGTTTACCCCCCTCTATCCGGCCAAACAACAACGGCTTGGGCATGCGGTGACAGTACATACTGACTACATGGCCCAGCCACCGCAGCTTCACCTGCCGAAGGAGCTCACTCATTGGACTTTGTCCAGATCTTTCGGGAATTTGTGAGCTCCTCACACAATCTATCCTGGTTAATCTCCGCGTGGATCGTAGGCAGGCCAGCCAGAAAGTTTCAAGACGGCGCAGATGTTACGTCCACGTTTCGGAAGCATAGAGAAGAGAGGGCATGACTGCAGCTGAGAAGACCCGAAGCTTCATGTAGGGCGACAGGCCAGGCAGCTTCCACGCAGCGTTACATAGCCAATGAAACGATGACGCTGCCCGACTGATTAGGAGCGAGACCTCCGCTGTCAAACCGGAACCGGCCATAAGCACACTGCCTAGGTATGAAAACTTCTCCACTGTCTCCACAACTGCCTCATCACTCATGGAGAGCTGAGCAAGTGGAGTTTGCTTGCGTTTTCGCCGGGCACTCCGGTTTCCTCCCACAGTCCAAAAAACATGATGCTGCATAGGTTAATTGGCTTGCGGACTAAATTGCCCGCAGTGCCCGGTGATGGACTGGCGTCCCATCGTGGGTGCATCCCTGCCTTGCGCCCTGTGTCTGTCGGGATAGGCTCTTGTTCACCGCGACCCCGTACAGGACTAAGCAAGCGGTTTCTAACAATGAAATAGAAGGGAGATAATGATGAATTTATCTGAATGCGGAACGTAAGGTCATGCGTTACCCACTAATTGTTAATGTGGGCATAGCTAGTGGGATAATATACTGTATTCATTACATTAGGTCCTCCATTAAGCTTCATTTCCACGTCACTGTGTAATTCTGATGGATGTAGCAAATTAAATACACGAATTTAAAGCATCGGAGTGCCTTTGATAAATTTAACAATCTATGTGTTTGCGTAAAAGGGTCTCTCTGGAAAAGGAGCCTTGCGTGGTGATAACCTCTACTTGGACAGTCGTGTGAAGTCCACATTCCTATGACAGGGCTGCTGCGGTGTGATGGAGAGCGTACGTGATGTGTAATTCGAGACGCTGCTGATTTGTATCTCCCGGAGTGGCAGTTGAAAATATGGACAAGGTTCTTAAAGCCCCGATGGCGAGTCGATCGTCAGGTTGCGCGCGGTGGGGTAGAGTGTGGGTAACTCTAACGTCTTACAACATATCCGGCCAGCCTTGTTGAGTAGTCAATGCCGTTTAGAAATGGTTCTCTGGCGCTCGCTCCAGTGAAGAACGATCTGACAGGGCGGTGGCGTGAACAAGGAATTGAGGGGTTGCGCCTCTACCCTCGCTGATCGCACAACCGTGGTCATGCTGGATTTTTCCAACTCCTAGTCTGCGGCTAAAAGAATGAGATGAGCGTTGCTCAAAAATGATTTGAGTGGTGATGCACTTTGCTCTTACGTGAACACAATGCAACGAGCGCAGTGTAAATGCAATGCAATTCTCAAGTCAGACACGGGTTAAATATTCAGATTCCACGAGATCGGGGGGCATTCCATCCGATGCAGTGATTGAGACGGACGGATGTTCATTCATTACGGTAGAAAACGCACAGTGAGCTTACACGCTCTGCATGCGGGATTCCAGCGATGCAACGAACACAACAATCGACACAATCGCAAGGTAGAGCAATGAAAGAAAGAACACAGAGCAGCGATTTATGCAAACATGAAACCCTAACCACGGTCGTAAAGCAAACAGTAACGCGCAACGTTGCACGGCGCAAATAAATGAACAATAATTCCAACAGTGACGAAGACACAAAGGAGTGCAAACGTGTAAGAGTGTTGTGGAAATAAATCGCGGTGGCTTTTTTGCTGAGCAAAACTGAGAAGCGCATGCAAGCATTCAATTTTGTTATTTGCAATAGCAGTTGGGCAGCTGTGTCGATTCTAATGGGGATCGAAGGCTGCTCAACGACGAGAGTGAGCGCGGCCTTCAAGCCCCGTGCCAACATTGTTCCGATAAACGAGGGGGCGACCGCTGCGGAAATCGCGTTCCTCTGCGAATCTCGATGCGCCGAGCCTTGGAGCAAAGCGCCCCCAAATCAGAGCGCGACGCTCTCGGCTACCGCCTGGTGAGCGCGCGGGTGTGTGCGTGTGTGCGTGTGTGCGCGTGTGTGTGTGTGTGCGCGTGTGCGTGAGCTCGCCTCTCTCGGATTCACGGGTGATTGACAGCGAGCTATTGTTACGTGTGTGTGTGTGATTTTTTTTCTCTGCCCGAGGCGGGAGCGTGCGTTAATTAAAACGGAACGCGCGGACGCAGCAAGTGAGCAGTCTCAGGATTTCACTTTGAACACGACGGAGCTTTAAAAAAAAATAGGTTTACAGGTGCGACCCTGCATTGCTTGCGAACAGAGCGCTTAACAGAGGGAGGCTTCCTGAGAAAATAATTAACATTATCGATGGAATAAATCTGAGAATTGAATGAGACAGGGCACATTGGCAGCCTGAAACCAGTGGAGAACCTACATTATAGCAGAAATGATTGATGTATCCATAGGAGATCCTCATTTGATTTCACGGAGTACTAAGTTTAACGACCCCGGAGGAACGACGATGATGATGATGGGCTGAGTTGATCCTCACACTGGACGAGAAATCTGCCTCTGAAGTTTGCGGAAAATAGTTTTTTCTTCATCTCATCTCATCTCATTGTCTGAAACCGCTTAGTCCTATACAGGGTCACGGTGAGCCGGAGCCTATCCCGGCAGACACAGGGCGCAAGGCAAGGATATACCGACGATGGGACGCCAGTCCATCGCCGGGCACTGCGGGGCAATTTAGCCTGCGAGCCAATTAACCTATGTAGCAGCATGCTTTTGGACTGTGGGAGGAAACCGGAGTACCCGGCGAAAACCCACGCGGACACGGGGAGAGCATGCAAACTCCACACAGAAAGGCACCCGAGCCGAGAGATTCGAACCCGGGACCTTCTTGCTGTGAGGCGACAGCGCTAACCACTGGGCCACCGCGCCGCCCAATAGTTTTTCTTGTAATGCTAAAAATTGTCTGAAAAGGAAACAATGCTGTTCGGCTGTGTTTAGGCAATTATTTCGATCGCTGTTTGGCTGCTTGCGGTTAGTATTTTATGCTGGAGAATTACAAACACGTGGATTGATTTTCCGTTCCATCTTATGTTTGTTTGTTTTTTCCCCTACTTACAAGATTATTCCGAGGCAGCGGTGGGATGTTGGCAGCAAAAACGTCTCCATCACCTGCATAAGTTGTTGCCGAGATTTGACCGTTCGCTGGACCACAAAGTAGCACGAGGAAACACATTTAATATCCATTATTTCACTTCTATTAATCTCAGGAAAACGACGCCTTGTATTCATTTGTGGCCCAGCCACAAATATTCTTCTCAACGATTTGAAAAATTGCTCTCGAGAGACGTTTTTTTTTTTATGAATGGCCGTGTGGAGCGTACCTCCTCTCATCTACGATCTTTTGCCTCCCACGTCAAAGTCATCATCATGACTGGTGTTTTGTCATCTCATCTTATTGTCAGAAACCGCTTAATCCTGTACGGGGTCGCGGTGAGCCGGAGCCTATCCCGGCAGACACAAGGCGCAAGGCAGGGATATACATCACGATGGGACGCCAGTCCATCACCGGGCACTGAGGGCAATTTATTCTGCAAGCCAATGAACCTATGCAGCAGCATGTTTTTTTTGGACTGTGGGAGGAAAACGGAGTGCCCGGCGAAAACTCACGCGGACACAGGGAGAACATGCAATCTCCACACAGAAAAGCACCCGAGCCAAGATTCGAACCCGGGACCTTCATGCTGTGAGGCGACAGCGCTACCCACTGGGCCACCGTGCCGCCCTGGTATATTTTTTTATTTTAATAAATCAAAATGATCTATGTATATTTGTGTGTAGATGCTTGCATACTTTTGGGTGATTTGATATTATTAGTAAGCATCTGTTATGATACTATGCCCGCCAAAATGTCCCCCCCCCACCCCCCGGGCTCTCCTGCCTCTAAATTATTTAATATAATACCCCGACACGTTCCTCTTCATGGATGCGCCCGCACCGTGACAATCGCGGAATGCAAATGAGATCGACTTTTCAATCACCGCAATCAGCGGCATTGACATCGTAGACGGATTCAGTTACGCAGTCGTGAACGCTTCCCGAGCATTAGCGCAACCGCTGTGGCCTGATAATATCTCTTAATGAGACACGTAAGTCTTCCTTGTTTGTACACAGTGGCACATTCTTGTCGTTGCCTGTGTAATAAGGCAGTGATGCAATTAGCGGCTCGCGTGGTGAGAAGCTCTGCGCTGTCACTTGCCTATGATTCCCCGCTGCCGACGCTTACCCACGGGTGGGCAGCTCGATGCGACTCCGCTGAAGCCACCGCCGTTTTGGGCGTCGGACAAATTTAATACGGAGGTAAAGGCGCGGCCCGAGAACTGCTCTCTAGAGCACTTGTCTCGTCGGGACGACCTCTTGGCAGCGATGGAGAGAGAGGAAGGGCGCTCGACACGGCGAGCCCTCTTTGTGACCCTCGGGTGAAAGGCGCTTATAGAAGTGCCAACCGATGGTATTATTATAAATCTCGAGCGGCGCCCGTCGGGCGGAGCGGCGGATCCCGGAGCCCGCGGGGCTTTTGCCGCGCGCGCCCATCGGGCCACACGGCGTCCGACGTTTCGTTCCCACGCCACTGCGAAACATGGGACGTGGTGTGGAGCAGCACGCGACCGCCAACAACCCGGCAATAAATCGGGGGAGCGATGCGCCGCGCCGTCATTTACATTCCGCCCAAGGGAACCGGTCTGGCTTAAGTAATGCCCCCCACTCTCTCCTTGGTATTCATGCACTTTCAATGCTTCGTAATTGTAATTCTTCACGTCCGGGCTACGCTCTGCTTACTAAGTGCCCTGCTTGCTTTGTCATCTCTCATTGCCTTCCCAGGAAAGCCACTTTAAGTAGCACTGAACAATTTGCATTTCCCGAAAATGCCCGTCTATGCTTCGGTGCTAAAACATTAACGGTTGATCGAAGGTTATGTAACAAACAAACAAAAACGACTTTAGAAAATGATTCGAAGGGCGGCGCGGTGGCCAAGTGGTTAGCGCTGACGCCACACAGCAAGAAGGTCCCGGGTTCGAATCTCTCGGCTCGGGTGCCTTTCTGTGTGGAGTTTGCATGCTCTCCCCGTGTCCGCGTGGGTTTTCGCCGGGTACTCCGGTTTCCTCCCACAGTCCAAAAGCATGCTCCTGGATAGGTTGATTGGCTCGCAGACTAAAATTGTCCCGCAATGCCCGGCGATGGACTGGCGTCCCGTCGTCGGGTGTATTCCTGCCTTACGGCCTGTATTTCCGGGATAGGCTCCGGCTCACCGTGACCCTATATAGGATTAAGCGGTTTCAGATAATGAGATGAGAAAATGATTCGATCCGCTGCACTTGAAGACATTGTCAAGGCGTACAGCTCTACCACAAAATGTGCTCTGCACATAAACCAGTTAATGTGAGCAGTAGAAAAGAATTCAGAATTAGCCTTGAAGAGAGATGTAAACGCAGTGGGTGTGTGAAGGTTGGAAGCTTTATAGCCCGCGTGCATGAAAGTCGCTCGAGAGCAGGGGTCTCTAACAAGACGATGGCGATCCACAATTTGATTCAAGAGTGCCGCGCAGGTGCAGTCACTCGGGCGCTCGTTCGCCCGTGTTGAGTCGCACGTATAATAATTAATAATAATAATTGCATTGACAGTGCGCTTCTCACCCGAGGGTCACAAAGCGCTGCGCAGAGCTGCGGAGAGCGCGGCACGTCAACGACAACGATAATGGCATCACCACGCAGTGTAGACGTGTATATTCGTCGATGCGCAGGGCGGTTTGAGTCTACCGGCCGTGTACTTGATGTAAGCGCTTTCACAGCGGGCAGCACTCGACACGGCTGTCGGGGCAGCCGTGTCGAGTGCTGCCCTCCTTTCTCCATCGCGAACTAGAAAAGCTCTCGTCAATGTTCCCGCTCCCCCACCTTGCCGAGCAGTATTCATCTGGACCTAAATCTATGTAGAGAGAGAGAGAGAGCAATTGACTTTGATTATTTTAGCCTTTAGAAAAAAAAATACGATTTTAACATATTATTTAATGAGACATTTTTTTTCGTATTTATTTGTTATATATATATTTTTCCCGAACAACATAAGTACCCTGCGCGGCAAAAACACGGCAAGAAAGGTCTTTGTATTTTTTAAATTACCCTTGATTCTGTCGTGCGTGGATGATCGCTAATATGTTTCTTCGTCAGCGTGTACTTTGATCTGATTGCCGTTCGCCACCGTTGTGAGATCCGTGCTTTGAACGCGTTTCGTAATCCCCCCGCCCTTAAAACAACGCTTGTATCGCGTCAACTTCTAAGTGTGGCGGGGGAAAAATAAACAAAATTCGCTGCGCCTTTGTGTTTAAAGGCTCCGTGACTAACAGCAAGCGTGCGTCAGATGTTGGTCGCGCCGCCAAGGCAGGCGAGAATGGGCAGAGAGCGAGGAACGTCAGGATCAGAGAACTCGCTCACGTTTGAGAGACCATTCAAATGAACGCACTGACGCAAGCTGACACGGCTGCGTGTACAACTGCCCTCCAAGGGGCTGCCCGTCCGTGCCGAGCAACGTTCGACACCGATTTACCGAGGGACGGCACTTGGGGAGCAATTCTCGTCGTCTAAAATGATGCCAAGCAAAAGAGGCGAGGTGGCTTTAGATCTCAGCGCGTGTCTGCGAGGACTTGGAGAAAGGGCACTCAGCCCAATTGCACGTGCTGAGAGACTTGTCACAGATGCTTGTGGATGCTTTGCGTACAGCAGTGGATTGACCCTGATCGTAAGACGGCCACATTTGACGCCCATTGCACTGGCTCTTGTGCAATGACGGTCTGTAATCTCTCATCTCATTGTCTGAAACCGCTGAGTCCTATACAGGGTCACGGTGAGCCGGAGCCTATCCCGGCAGACACAGGGCGCAAGGCAAGGATATACCGACGATGGGACGCCAGTCCATCGCCGGGCACTGCGGGGCAATTTAGCCTGCGAGCCAATTAACCTATGCAGCAGCATGCTTTTGGACTGTGGGAGGAAACCGGAGTGCCCGGCGAAAACCCACGCGGACACGGGGAGAGAACATGCAAACTCCACACAGAAAAGCACCCGAGCCGAGAGATTCGAACCCGGGACCTTCTTGCTGTGAGGCGACAGCGCTAACCACTGGGCCACCTCAGCAAGGATCATTCTACATCGCCTTGCCAGGCACGCTGAGGAGAGGCTTGTGGAACCCCAATGTAGTTTCAAGCCAGGGCGGTCCTGCACTGACGCCATATGCTCGGTCCCGTCGCTACAGCAGAGATGTGGGGAATTCCAACAGAACCTGCATCTATGGTTTATTGACGTGGTCAAGGCTTACGATGCCATCAGTAGGCCAGGGCTGTGGATTGTTGGTCATGCTTTCGGGATCTATGACACCCTACTCACCATCATTAAGGACCTTCATGAGGGTGGGCAAGCCCGGGTAAAGCTACGTGGTCGGGAGTCAGAGCCATTCCCTGTTCACCTTGTAATCATACAAGTAAACAGTAGCGCGCAGGATTGCACAATTATACAAACTCACAACACAAAAATGTACAAAGATGACACCCCGACCATAATCATAAAGTAAACAGTAGTCACTCAATATTTCAGAGCACAATAAATTAATAATCGATTAAAAAGAGTAACAGTGCAACCGTAGCACACTGTTACTCTTGAATATATATTTAATTTTTTAGCAAAAGCAAAATAAAGGTGAATATGCAACTTAGCTGGCGCGGTCGTGCAGTGGGTAGCGCTGTCGCCTCACAGCAATAAGGTCCCGGGTTCGAATCTCGGCTCGGGTGCCTTTGCATGTGGAGTTTGCATGTTCTCTCTCGTGTCTGCGTGGGTTTTCGCCGGGCACTCCGGTTTGCTGCTGCATAGGTTAATTGGCTTGCAGACTAAATTGCCCGAAGTGCTCGGTGATGGATTGGCGTCCCATCGTGGGTAGATCCCTGCCGGGATATGCTCCAGCTCATCTCGACCCCTGTACAGGACTAAGCGGTTTCTAACAATGAGATGAGTTGAGACTTCTTGTTGCTGAATCAGGGAGACAGTTTCAAATCACGAAGGCCTTTGCGATCTCAATTAATAAGAGACAGTGCTAGATTGACGACAAGGTGGGAATCTACCGTACCTGGAAGAACCAGTATTTGCTCAGGGCCAGATCTATGTGGCCGTGAGCCGAAACAGGTGACGTGAACAAAGTAAGAAGTTCTGACGAACAATGAACAGGTGTTCACCAAGAAATATGTTTTTTGCTGATGTACTACAAAATCTTCAAGAATTACTTGTGATATTAAAAAAACGAAGCCATTTAAATATTCTGGCGATTGTGACATGTGTGGATGGGTGGGTGCATGTGAGAGTGACCTCAGATCTGCCGGGGTCGGACGCAGAATGGCTCGGGACGTTGGGTGCTCAGAGGTTGTGAAAGTGGGGTTGCAGCCACGCGAGAGACTCAACAGGGTAGAGGCGTCGGCATAAAGTACTCCAGTAGCAGTTTAATGACCCCACTGTCACCCAATCCCACTGTCACGGCCCTCCCCCCCCTCCCCCCCGAGGACCCGTGTGCATCGCCCGATAGACACGTCTATGCATAGCCATCTCGAACCGTGCCCTGGTGTCGACGAGTCTTGTGGTTCTCAGTTTAGGACCGATGTGCGCGTGTGCGTGCGTGGGCCACAATAGGTCACGGCCCGCTCTCGCACCGTGACTCAGAAGTACGATCGTCACAGCCACGCGTGCTGGCTCACTGCCCCGTGAGCTCTGACCTCTGGCGGAGCCAGGGTGAGGCCTGAGTCCGCCCCGACGACTTCACCCACCCCGTCTCACGCTGGTCTCCCGCGCACGGCCCGCGCTCCTCCTCGCCGAGCGTGGTGTCCGGTATTGCGCCTATGTCCGTTCGTCCACACCGTCGCCGCACTGCACCCCCAGCAGAGCTTGTTCGAGACGCACCGGCGGGGTAACACCACGGGCCACGCGTACTCTCACTAACCGTGAGGTCCTTCTCGCCTTCACGCTGTCGCTCCCAGTCGTTGCTCGGGGCCGTAGCGCCGTCTCGGGGCGAGCCGGCCGCGCTTACACGGCGGGCCCGCGTGCAGTGGTGGCCACGCTGGTCCCGTGCGTCGAGTCACCCGGCACCTCGCGCGTCTCTCTGGCTCGTCCGTGTCTTCCTCGCGTTCCCCCCCCTCCGCTCCGCGTTCCCCCCCCTCCGCTCCGCGTTCCCCCCCCTCCGCTCCG
>JAZEWT010000016.1:4063911-4076439 GCA_036362905.1 Mordacia mordax
TCTTAACACCTGCATAATTGCCAATGGTAAAAACTTGTTATGTTAATTACATATGTACACTGGCAAAAAGTACCCATAGGTTTTGTTATTTTTCAGCGATTATTTTCCCTTCGCTTCCACAGAGCACCCGCTGGGGCCTCCCCTGGTGAACAGGTCTGGGAGTCCGGCGCTACTGCCAGGGGGTATCCAGCCCTGGGAGTCGAGTACTCCTGCTCGGGTCTCCATTGGTGGTGAACAGGGATTGAGGGTGGCTTCCAGACAATTAACGATCCGAGCACAGTCCTACTGCAGGCGGTTGGTGGCAGGAAGGGCATCCGATGTTGGAAATCTGCGCCAATACCCCCACCACTCGGGCGAGGGGAGGAGGGCGGGGGCGCGGGTCAACGGGCCAAGCTGGGTGAGTCTGGACGGCGGCTAATTTATACTGGCAACAAAATAGATATTAAATATAAAGGTAAACAACCCGTACATTTCCCCGGCTTATAATGAACACTCCAGGCTGGGCACGTTGTAAGATCAAAACCTCCGTCGAAGGGCCCTCTCTTTCCTCGTCTTTCCCGTGCTGTCCTCTGACACTCGGTGGTGCTGTGAGCGTTCCACGTGCAGCATCCCTTATGACATCACGCGGGTGGTGCAATTAGAGGAGCTCTTTTTAACGGTTGTCCAGCGGGCAGGCGGTAAGGCTATTACAACATCTCATGGATGCCGGTGGCAGTTCAGACAGGACCGTTAACCCAGGGAGCATGTCAATAGACTGTGGGAAGAAACCGGAGTACCCGGCGATAGCTGATGCGGACACGGGCAGAGCATAGAAATCGCACACAATAAGGCGTCGACCGGGTCGGTAATCGAACCCGCGTTACTTTTGCGCTGTCACATCACAGCTGGGGCGGCACGGTGGCCCAGTGGTTAGCGCTGACGCCTCACAGCAAGAAGGTCCCGGGTTCGAATCTCTCGGCTCGGGTGCCTTTCTGTGTGGAGTTTGCATGTTCTCTCCCCGTGTCCGCGTGGGTTTTCGCCGGGTACTCCGGTTTCCTCCCACAGTCCAAAAGCATGCTCCTGGATAGGTTGATTGGCTCGCAGACTAAAATTGTCCCGCAATGCCCGGCGATGGACTGGCGTTCCGTCGTCGGGTGTATTCCTGCCTTACGCCCTGTGTTTCCGGGATAGGCTCCGGCTCACCGTGACCCTATATAGGATTAAGCGGTTTCAGATAATGAGATGAGATGAGATGAATGCACGTTGCTTATCAAGAGACGTGCTCCAGATCACTGCGGAGCGGTGGTGCAGCTATTCGCGTGCTGCGCTACGGACCCGGACACCTGAGTTCGATTCCTGCTCACGGCCACGGAAACAGTTGAGGATTTTCGCCCGAGATAAGGACGTCTGCTAAATGATAATTAATATCAATAATTTTCTCAATCGGTCCTGGGCCTCCTGTGGACGCACGCAATCTCCAATGAGAATCAAGTGTGGTGTGTATACATTGCCACCGGGGAGACAACGGCGGCTAGGCATGGTGCTGATAACCCATCGCCTCGTGCGCCGTATCGACCATCATAGGTGCTCACCAATTTCACTGGACCCAACAGCCGGTTATGGCTGTGCGAGGGATCTTTGTTTTCTGTTCCAAATCGTGAGATGGAGCTGTATGCAGGGGCTGGTCGTTGCCAGGACTGAAGCCTGAAATTAATGACTCCCGATACGTTCCGAAGTATTATAAATAACACCTGTCTGGAGTTACTTGCTTTGGCCGGTGCACATTATTCCCCGTTCCAATGCAATGCTTGTGATCGTAATTAACAACGTTTTTTTTCCTACTAATGAAGTGCGTGTTGAACAGAGTTATATTTATTTGAAATCAGGGTCGCCAACTGCCTTTGGTCGGAGGGTGTTCGGATCATTATTTCTCTGGAACCTGCCTCCAGACTGTTCACCACCAAGGGAGACCCTGGCAGGAGCGCTAGACTCCAGACCTGTTCACCAAGGGAGGCCCTAGCAGCAGCGCTAGACTCCCAGACCTGTTCACCAAGGAAGACTCTAGCAGGAGCGCTAGACTCCAGACCTGTTCACCAAGGGAGACCCAAGCAGGAGGGTTAGACTCCAGACCTGTTCACTAATAGAGACTCTAGCAGGAGCGCTAGACTCCAGACCTGTTCACCAAGGGAGACCCAAGCAGGAGCGCTAGACTCCAGACCCGTTCACCAAGGAAGACTCTAGCAGGAGCACTAGACTCCAGACCTGTTCACCAAGGGAGACCCCAGCAGGAGCATTAGACTCCAGATTTGTTCATCAAGGGAGACCCTAGCAGGCACGCTGGACTCCAGACCTGTTCACTAAGGGAGGCCCTAGCAGGAGCGCTGGACTCCAGACCTGTTCACCAAGGGAGACCCGAGCAGGAGCGCTATACTCCAGACCTGTTCACCAAGGGAGACCTGATGTTCCGGTCTTATGTCTGTTGTTGGCGTGCCGTTCTCTCTGCAGGTCTGTGCAGCGCTTTGTGTCCATCGGGTGAAAGGCGCTCTGGAAATGCAATAATTATTGTAAAAAAAACTGAGACGCTGGATAACAAACAAGGAGATAAATAAATTAATAAACTCGACAAAGAGCACGCATCCTGATGAACGCTGAAAATGGCAAAATTCCCATTGGCAGAGACCCTTCCGCCAGCAGTGAAGTGAGAACGGAATTGCAGGGTTGCACCTTTGCCTCCACTCTTTGGGCGGCGGGGTGGCGCAATGGTAACACCTGTGCCTCACAGAAAGGGGTCCCTGTCGGAGGCAGTTCGATTCCTGGCTCGGGCGCCTGTCTGTGTGGAGTTTGTGTCTTCTCTCCCCTTATTCTGCGTGGGTTTCCTCTGGGATCTGTGGTTTCTTTCCACAACTACAAAAAAAAAGTATCAATCAATAGTAATAATAATTGCACTTCTAGGGCGCTTTTCACCCGAAGGTCACAAGGCGCTTCACAAAACTGCGGAGAGAACGGCACGTCAGCAACAACAACGGCATAAGAACAGCAAATCAGCAACAATAGTTTCTTTTGGGTTTTTTTTTTACACAAATCTTGAGTTGTGGAGAGAACGGCATGTCAACAAGATTTTGTTATCGGACAAATTAATTGTCCGATAACATAACATATAGGACACAGTGTCTCGCCAATGTTGGCGCTGACTGCTTGCAATCTGCCTTCCCTCTACCTCTCTGTATTCTCCTCGAACATCCGTGTCCACGTGTCTCAATAAGCAGACGTGAAATGTGCCCGGCGCGTTACAAATTCCATTATTCTTCACATATTCACTCCTTATCCCAAGGCTCACTTTTTTTTTTAAAGCTTCTCTGCCCAAGCGAAATGTGGCTTGAAAGGAGTGCATTAGAATATTTAAATAATTTACAACCATCTGCCAAGCTGCTGCTTTAGGGTCTCCCAGCACAGTTACAGGTCTGGGAGTTGTTTGGCCATACTTCACCACGGTTGCAAAATGTTTAATTAGTGCGTGAGCATTCATCTGTCAGTGTAGGTTTTCACGGCTCGATGTATAATCATTAATAATTTTTTTTTTTAACAGACGCACTTATCCAGGGTGATTTACATCATTACAGAGGTGTGGTGAGGAAACCACAGAGAGGCGAGGGGAAGGCAGCCATGCATTCAGCCGGCGCCAACATTGGTCAGACACTGCGTATCCTGGCTGATAGAGGGCACAAGGCAGGGGAACACCCAGGATGTCTCATCTCATTGTCAGAAACCGCTTTGTCCTGTACAGGGTCGCGGTGAGCCGGAGCCTATCCCGGCAGACACAGGGCGCAAGGCAGGGATATACCCACGATAGGACGCCAGTCCATCACCAGGCACTGAAATTTAGCCTGCAAGCCAATTAACCTGTGTAGCAGCATGTTTTTTGGACTGTGGGAGGAAACCGGAGTGCCCGGCGAAAACCCACGCCGACACGGGGAGAGAACTCGCAAACTCCACACAGAAAGGCACCCGAGCCGCGATTCGAACCAGGGCTCTTCTTGCTGTGAGGAGGCGACAGCGCTACCCACTGGGCCACCGTGCCGCCCCCACCCAGAATGTATGAATGTGAATTCATCATAACAATTGCTCTTTCGGCCGATCAATTTTCATTGAAGCTGGAAGGAACCGTCAAGATTTGGAGCTTTGCTTTAACAGTTGTCCAGCCGGGAGGAGTAAGCAAGTTGTAGCCAAGTTAGAGAGCCTATGTCGCATTGGACCCGTCGAACGCTACTCCTCTGCCCGTCGCGACGTTCGGCCTCCTGCGTTGGAGGCATCATTCAGACGCTTTAATTCTTGCTGATCGGTTTAAATATTCAGACGCTTTAATTCTTGCTGATGGGTTTAAACATTCAGACGCTTTGCGCGATCCAGGGCACCTCTCCTCTGCTATAGACGTAGGGCCTAAAAATGCGGTTCCAATATTTTGGATGAATTCTCCCCCAAAAGTGTTTTTGGAAATCTGGCCTCCGTAAAATTCTCGAATGAACACTTCTTGAGATTTGAGCTCAAATTGTGACGTCACGCGAAGCGACGTCACGAACAAGGTGCCTTGCTTGCCGTCAGTGGTGTCACGAGGAATTGGGTGACGTCACTTTTGGAAGCACAGGCAGTCACGTTGTCACTTGAAACACACGCACACGACCAGGAAATGGAATTGAAATCGGATGTTTTGCTCCTCATTTGAAAACAGTACGCGAAATGTAATTAGAACGCAAAACCCGTCATCAACGGGTGCCGCATTACCTAAATTAATTGGCCACTAATTAACACCACGAACAACATCGGCATGGACAATGACATCGCGACTCTCATACTGATAATTGTTTCTAAACATCGGATTTGTAACAGCTTGAATGAACCGCGGACTACGGTCATCGATTCTCGTTCCCCGCATCATAATCGGTAAACCAAAATCTGGCGAATATATTTAAAACAAATAAGAGTAACTGCTCCGCCCGTGAGTCAACACAGAGGCATCTCAGAAATGTACCTCGGAGACCAATTACTCTCAACATCTGTTGTAAACATCTCGCCTGCGAAGCTGCGCTTTAGTCCGCCTCCACACTGGGGCAGCGTCCGTGTGATTGGTTCGTGGGCATGCGGTCGAGGCTCCTTATTTTCTTTTAGTGACACGGCGGTGGTGGTTACGATGCGTGGAATCGGCGATTCGTTTAAATACCACATGCGTAATGGAGCGATAGACCCATAGCTCACCTTCGTCACGCCGCAATGATTATTGGTCCCCGTCGAAAGTGTGCCTGACATTTCACGGAAGGATATAAAAAGGGGGAAGCCGAGTTGAGTAATTAATTCGGAGCGTCCCGTTCTTTCCAAGCATGCGGAGTGCCGCGCGTGCTTTTGTTTGTCATGATTAATTAAACGTATTTTGCACCGCGGGTGCCATGCTCACAAACCTGTCCGCTGGCAATTGATTAAACAAGGAAATGCTGTAGATGCACAGGCATCACATAGCGTGAAATTCCGATTCATTATGCATCAAATTATAAGAACAAAAACGCGGCAAAACAAACAGCGCTGGAAAATTGTAAAAAGATAAATGAGCAGCAAATATGTTTTTCTTTTTAAATCGTGCGATGTTTTGACCGCATTCCTTTTGGCGTAAGCGTAATTCACGGAAGCGCTCATCTTGTGCGGAATTAATGGGTCAGAACATTGCTCGCCAATTAAAGTCATCTTCATCACTGTTATGCAAATTACTCGGCTCAACGTGGTTTAATCGTCGACAATTTTGACAAATCCAGAGACAAATTATTTTGCGGTCAAGCTGTCCGAAGAAGTAGCCACGGTCCAAAAGAGACGTCTCAAACAATAGGTCGAAGTTTATAATTGCGTAATTGGGCATTGGCTGTCCTTTTCAGAGCTCTGAAACAATTGGTATTCCACGTGAGCGTGTCAAGAGCCAGTTTATTTTTGTATCACTGTTACTGAGCACACGCACAAAATCTATTCACTAAAAGTAGCCGCTTCATTCACTGTGCGGTGATAGGGAGCATCTGGAGCCTATCTCGGCAGACACAGGCCACAAGGCAGGTCTATGCCCAGAATGAGACCCCAAGTCCGTCGCAGGGGCATTGGTTGCAATTTAGTCCGGCAGGCGAATTAACCGAGACAGGAGCAGTATGTCTTTGACGTGTGTGAATAAACCGGAGTACCCACGCAAATACGGGGGTAGGTAGAGACAGAACACGCAAACTCCACACAGAAAGGCACCCGGGATGGGAAATCTCATCTCATTATCTGAGACCGCTTAATCCTATATAGGGTCACGGTGAGCCGGAGCCTATCCCGGAAACACAGGGCGTAAGGCAGGAATACACCCGACGACGGGACGCCAGTCCATCGCCGGGCATTGCGGGACAATTTTTAGTCTGCGAGCCAATCAACCTATCCAGGAGCATGCTTTTGGACTGTGGGAGGAAACCGGAGTACCCGGCGAAAACCCACGCGGACACGGGGAGAGCATGCAAACTCCACACAGAAAGGCACCCGAGCCGAGAGATTCGAACCCGGGACCTTCTTGCTGTGAGGCGTCAGCGCTAACCACTGGGCCACCGCGCCGCCCGGGACGGGAAATCTAATCCTGGAAACGCTTACCGTGAAGCAGCTTCTCTCCGTTCACCGCAGTCCGAACCCCCGACGGAAGAGCCTACAGGCAGCCGGTCGAGAGTCCCAGCCCACCGTGAGAGAAAATCCCCGAGTGAGTGCGTGAGAGCACCCACACGTTACCCCACCACCGGCACACAAACTTTCCCGTGTTCCCATTGAAGCCGCTGGGAGGAAAGTGACACATTACCACTGAGGGCATGGAGCGACGCCAGATGGCTCGAACCACGCAACGGCATTCAACGGCGCACACCTGCAGGCCCTCATCTTTGTACCTCTGGGCCATTCAAGCGTCCAATTAATGCATCGCGTAGGAGCATTATATAAACTATGGCCCGCGAGTCGGCGAACGGTCCACCGGAGACCGGAGACGGTCTTTCTGGTGACCTTCCCCGAGCCCAATGTGCCTCGAGTGGCCCATGCGTTAAAGCACAAAAATAAAGTCACCGCTCTGCCAGCGGCGTGCTCGCACATTAATGCGGAGGGCATTAAATCACGCCGCGGATTTTCGAGGGGGAGAGTGAGCGTGGCGCCCTTGCGGAGCTCAGAGCGAGAACGAAGCCGAGTTCGATAGCCGGCTCGGGTGCAGTTGGAGTGTTCTCACCTCGTGTCCGTGTGGGTTTACGCCGGGTACTCTGGTTTCCTCCCACTGTTTAATTGTGTCTTGAGGAAATCGGGGCTCAATCAAGGGCATTATTTCACGTGAACGCGGTAATTTCTCAAGCACAGCAATAGTTGGTCCGTTTTGTTATTTTAGCTCGAAGGAATCGATAAGCCATGTTGTTCTTTTTGACAGTTGTCGAGCGAGGAGGGGAATGCAAGTTACAACATCTCAGGCCACGAGAGATAACTTAAGTTGGCACAATTAACCTCGGTATCGTCCCTTTAAGACTCTATAACCGCCACCATCATCAGCAACCTTTAAAGATCTCCTCCCTGCCAGGGGAATGTGGAATTTACACTGTTTGCTTGGATGGGATGTGGAGGCGATGAAACATAAACGAGAGCGAGACAAACTATGATTGTAAGCAGACCGTTAGGCGGCGTGATATTAACGTTCAGCCAGGCGCGATCGCTAAGGGCTTAGCTTGGGTTCACAGAGGCAGAACGGAGGCCCCCTCTGGTCCCCTTACCGGCCCCACCGGCCCCACCGGCCCCACCGGCCCCACCGGTGTTGCCGATGGCACCTGCGGTAACGGGACGCCGCGCTTCCGTTTTGGAATCGGGAAACTTGAATGGAGTTCGCAGTCGGCTGGGCAGCGGCGGAGAGATTTTTGGCAACGCGCGGAGTTGAAGATAAAGATTGCCCGTGTAGCCTCAACAGACTCCAGGGGCAAGAGCTCTTTGAGAGTAGCGCCTATGAAGGCCCGTCACTGCTCACGAGACGGCGGTTGACGGTGCCATCCCCTGCCGCCTTTGTCTCCCCATTGTTGCTCTCTTTAGATACCGCACCGAGTACTCATTGACGGTTGCTTTGATCTTGGGAAGGGCTGAGGACCGATTTAGATATTAGACAATGAGGCTGGCCAAGGCGGGGAATTGAACCCATGTTTTCACGGTTCGATGCATGAGGATTGCTTCGAAAAGCTGCTCTCTCTCGGGACAGCCGCGTCGTTCGCTTCCTCTCTTCTCCTCGCGACGTTTCGCGTCGCACGTTCGAGGCATCCTCGAATGTTAGAGGCACACTGCGCCTGATGATGCCTCTAACGTGCGACGCGAAACGTCGCGAGGAGAGGAGAGGCAGCGAACGGCGCGGCTGTCCCGAGAGAGAGCAGCTTTTCGAAGCAATCATCGATTGAACCCATGTTTAATAATAATAATAATTGCATTAATAAAGCGTCTGTCACTCGAGGGTCACAAAGCGCTGCACAGAGCTGCGGAAAGAACGGCACGTCAACAACAACGACGGAGAACGGAAAATCAGCAGCAACAACAACAGTAGCAATAAATCAGAGCATACAAAGTAAGCAAAAAATCAATAAATTCTTCAACAAACAAGAAGGAACATATGCTCCCGAGCAGGTGCGGCTCGGAAGAGAGCCAACATCCCGGCGCGACAACACTGAGCTGCATCAATAGTCCTAGCCGGAGAACTTGAAAGCTTTACAGACCAAGTGAATCTCGAGACGAGATTTGAAAATGCCCAAGGACGCGGCTGAACGAATTTCTAGTTTAGGTTCATTGCTCAGTGCATTATCCACTGTGTTCCGTTTCACGAAAGAGCAAGACCCACCGTATAGCCTCAACAGACTGTAGGGTCAACTGCCATTGCGAGTAACGCTTATGAAGGACCGGTTCAGAAAATCAACACTGGTGTTGGTCTCGAGTGGGGATCGAACGCGGGCTGCTGGGTTCGTAACCTAGCGCGCGAACCACTTAATCACCACTCCCCCACACACACTCTTATACACACACCCACACACACGTACACAACAATGCAGGCACCGTACGTATACATCTCATCTCATTGTCAAAAACCGCTTGGTCCTGTACAGGGTCGCGGTGAGCCAGAGCCTATCCCGGCAGACACAGGGTGCAAGGCACAGATATTCCTACGATGGGATGCCAGTTCATCACCGGGCACTGCGGGCAATTTAGTCTGCAAAGCCAATTAACCTATGCAGCAGAATGTTTTTTTGGACTGTGGGAGGAAATCGGAGTGCCCGGCGAAAACCCACGCGGACACTGGGAGAGAACATGCAAACTCCAACACAGAAAGGCACCCGAGCCGAGATTCGAACCCGGGTGCTTCTTGCTGTGAGGCGACAGCATTACCCACTGGGCCACCGTGCCACCCCGTATGTATACATGCCGTAGAAATATTTTTTGCGAAATACTTTTTTTTTCATCTCATCTCATCTCATTGTCTGAAACCGCTTAGTCCTATACAGGGTCACGGTGAAGCCGGAGCCTATCCCGGCAGACACAGGGCGCAAGGCAAGGATATACCGACGATGGGACGCCAGTCCATCGCCGGGCACTGCGGGGCAATTTAGCCTGCGAGCCAATTAACCTATGTAGCAGCATGCTTTTGGACTGTGGGAGGAAACCGGAGTGCCCGGCGAAAACCCACGCGGACACGGGGAGAGCATGCAAACTCCACACAGAAAGGCACCCGAGCCGAGAGATTCGAACCCGGGACCTTCTTGCTGTGAGGCGACAGCGCTAACCACTGGGCCACCGTGCCGCCCGCGAAATACTTTTGTTTTTAATCCGGTAAATCTACCCGCAGGAGACACGCACCGAGCTTCACCAACATCTCCTCTGAGCCCGAGTGTTGCGGATATGGGAGTCGCCACTAAAGGATCGCGGGTAGCAAAGATGAACTCGGCATGTAATAAATTCCACACGTGTGTGTGTGTGAGTGTTTTAAAGCTTTGTAGCCCGCAAAGGAATGGCTTAACTCCGTAGCGATAATTACTTGCTTCGTGTCTGGCTCATTATTTTTTTTTATGACGAGTAATGGGCTTGAGAGGAGTATGCTGGCTATAATGTCATGATGTCGAGATGCCTGTTAAGGGCTATTCCATCATCCGGTTCCCTTCAAGGCCTTGTCGATGACCGTGGTCACATTCGGTAAGGAATGCCAATGCCCTGTTCTCGTTTTGCATAATGAATTCTACTCACTGCGAGACTGTGTCGTCATTGCTGACGTATGATGACGTCGTCGCGAGCGCCTCCTCGCGACGCCCACGAGATTCAGTTCTTGAGGTCGCTCTCCCAAGGTCAGTTTTAAACCCTTAGACAATTTGCTAACAAGCGAAATGGATAATGTTGGTTTGTCACGGCTCGATGGTTGGTGAGAATTGATCTCCGTGGCTGTGCTTTCGGGATAGCCGCGTCGAGTGTCTCCACTGAGAGGTCTCACCTCCATCGACATGGAAATCCTAACAGAACGGATATGGAGGGCAGTTCTCAAACATCACTTATTAACTCTGCTAAACATCGCTAAAGAACAAAAACAAAGATTCGCCGTATATGCTTAACAAACTTTAGGGTCAAGTGCTGTTAGCGGGCACCTATGTTGATCGACAAAGCTCACTGGAAGAGGGGTCCAGCACCACGGCTGGCCACCTTTACTCACAGACTGCACTCGGTTCTCATTTGAGGCTCAGTCTATTGAGTAAAGGCCCAAGATCCGTTTCAGAAAATCCTCGCTGCTCTTGGCCATGAGTGGGAATCGAACTCGGGTGGCCAGGTTTGCATCCCGGCTTCCTAACCACTGAGCCCTTCTTAACAAAAAAACATAAATGACTGCTGTTTGTTACATAGTTGCAGTGACATCCTCATGGCGCCTGTGCCGGGCCAGGTGCACTTTGAAACCAAAACGCACGTGTAGCACGCGCATTACACAGGTATATATACACAGATATACTTCTCACACCGGCGATAGACTGGCGTCCCGTCGTCGGGTGTATTCCTGCCTTACGCCCTGTGTTTCCGGGATAGGCTCCGGCTCACCGTGACCCTATATAGGATTAAGCGGTTTCAGATAATGAGATGAGATGAGATGCTTCTCACATGATGATTGCGTCGAAAAGCTGTTGTCTCGGGACAGGCACAGTGTGTCTGAGGACGCCTGAGGATGCCTCTAACGTGTGAAGTGAAACGGCGCGAGGTGGAGAGAGGAAGCGATCGACGCGAGTGTCCCGAGACAACGGCTTTTCGAAGCAATCTTCATGCATCGAGCCGTGAAAACCTACATCGTTACAAACTTATTTCAGCTCAACCATTCATCAGCCTGACGATGCCCCCAACTTGGGAATGAATCCTGATGAAGAGAGAGAGAGAGGAGCAACGCTCGGCACGGCTACCCCATTGAAGTAGACCTTCAGAGCAATGTTCAGCTGCGCAGGACAACTTTCAAACTCTGTCGAGTGGTGGTCGCGTCTGAACGCAGGAATTTCACATCCAGAGCCTGCAACTGTTAGAGATAGGAATTGTGGTGCCAAGCCCCGCACCGTGCCAGGCTAAGTGCACGGGGACACCCATACCCAGCGATCGGGCCGTGAGGGGGGTCGCGATGTCATGGCGTTAGTGGGATGCCGTGCGTGATTGGCGGTGCCGGGTTCCGCGCGGTGCCAGGCTGGGTGCACCTTGACACGCCCAGAGTTTGAACCGGGATAGAGAGGGCTGCGCTGTGATTTGGGCTGAGCGCGGGCCATGTGTGATTGGTGGAGAGTAGTTCACCAAGCTGTTGTTAGGGAGTTGACCGTCATGTAATGGGCGCCCGGAGGAGAGTCATAGGAAGTTCAAGGAATAAAAGGTAGGTGGTGGTGAGCTCGTGTGTTAAAAAGAAGGAACCACAGGCAGGATATTTAAGATTACAACAGGTTTTACCGTATCTGGCGATTATGCAGGTGTGAAGATCCCAAACACCAAAATAGACACATTTTACAATGCGTCCAGTTTGCAAAAGCCACACATACTAGTGGCAAAATATGCAAACAGGTAGCTTTGATAACCTATGCATTGTCCTTCAAATGACCGACCTCCACCTGGCAGTGGCTTCCTTTTGAGCCTATTTGCTGGTGGCAGTCGTTGCCTAAAGGCAGTCAGTTCAGGACAACGCAGTATCAATGCTTTATAGCTTAGGTGGGGCTGTTAACGCTATGGGTACTTTTTTTCCAGTATACATATTAAAGATTACAACAGGTTTTACCGTATCTGGCGATTATGCGGTAAGATTACAACAGGTTTTACCGTATCTGGCGATTATACGGTAAAACCTGTTGTAATCTTAAATATGTAAACTGGCAAAAAAATACCCATAGCGTTAACAGGCAGGATAGTTTGTCAGATGTCACGTATGTGCGTGGGGGTTGGTAGATAAAGGGTGAATTGAAGGGGGAAGCCGGAGAGAGTCGGTGATGGGAATTCGGCGAGCTG
>JAZEWT010000016.1:4196714-4208639 GCA_036362905.1 Mordacia mordax
TGCAAACTCCACACAGAAAGGCACCCGAGCCGAGAGATTCGAACCTGGGACCTTCTTGCTGTGAGGCGACAGCGCTAACCACTGGGCCACCGTGCCGCCCAATTTATTTACCTGTAAGCCTAAATTCCCATTGACCGACTGCAGCACATTGGCAATGGAAGGGGGGGGGGAAGCGACAGCGTGGTTTGTGGTGGCGAGGCAACGAAGGCACGACGTTTCTACATCATTGCAATCACATTTGTCCGTGTTTGTTATTTTGCGGCCTAATGTGGGCCGTTTGTTCTCAAATGCCTTGGAGAGCCTTCTGCGTGCACCCCTCACCCCAGGCAATGGTACATTCCACGTGCGTGCGTGCGTGCGTGGTGTGTGTGTGTGCGTGTGTGTTCAGACCTATATCGGAGGGCTGCGCCAAAAGTAAATCCTTCTATTTCACTAAAGATCGATAACGTTTTTATTGACCCGAAGCAAAATGTTATTCATGGGAATGCCAAGAACATTTCAAAGGGGTTTTTTTTTTTAACTTACATCGTTTCATATTTTCAAACCCACTGATGCCTGCCTGGAACCAAGGGCAGAGAATTCCGTCACAGTGAAAAGGATTTATCGCTCTTGCATACATCATTGACTAACAGTGATCCCTCCCTATCTCGGCCTGCAACGGGCACGGTGGCGAAGTGAGTAGCGCTGTCGCCTCTCAGTAAGAACGGCCTGAGTTCGAATCTGTGCCCGGGTGCCTTTCTGTGTGGAGTTTGTACACAGTGCTTGGGTGGGTTTTCACCGGGCGCTCCTGCCTTCTCCCACAGTCCAAAGACATACTGTCCCTGATATGCTGTAACTTTCTTATCCCTCCTCGCTGGACAACTGTTAGCTCAACGGTTTCTTCCAGCTTAAAGTGGGTAAGTAAATAAATAAATAGCTCGATGAAACCTGACTGACTCACGAGGTTGTCTCCACCGGCCATCATGCATGGAGCCAAGCAGATGAACGCGTTAAGGTGCCAGATCTCTTCCGTACAGAGCACCTGGCAGCACATTCAATAAACTGACCCCTAATGTTCCCAGGTGCCTGCGAGTCTCGCCTGGCGTAGCCGAATGCAAACAACCGGGTGCCAGCTCTAGGCCGTTTGCCCTTTAATCAAGTGGATCTTCACACCCGTATGCCTTTACGGAGGGTCTTCGGATCGCAATTTGTCTGGAACCTCTTCCAAGGCCTGTTCACCAAGTGAGACCCACACGTAATCACGAAGGGAATCTCCAGAAGGAGCGCTAGACGCTAGGTGACATATCTCGGGTTGTCAACAGAGACCACAGCAGGAGTGCTGAATTCCAGACCTATTCGCCAAGGAAATCACTTGGAATAGTGCTAGATTCCAGACCTGTTCACCAAAGCAGTCCCTAGGAGGAGCGCTAGACTCTAGGTAACATAGCTCTGGGGTTCACTGAAGCATGAAAACATCTCCAACACGAGAATTCAGATTGGCATTGTCAGAAGCAATTACTGGTGTGCCATCTCTCGACTGTAAAGAGTGAAATGAGCAGCCCACTAGACCTGAATATATAGTCATTGAGCAGAGACCAGACAATTCACTTGTTTGCCCCGCCTGTTGAAGCATAAATGTTAGAGTTACACAGTCTTTATGTGTCCAATAACGCCGAATTATTTGATACACATTGCAGATAGTCAAATATTATCATCACCATTATCGGTGTCTGAAGACGGTCGCAAACCGGCCAAGAGCCTATCGCAGCAGACACAGGTCGCAAAGCAATGCTGTACTCAGGATAGGACGTCAGTCCATCAAAGGCAACTGGGAGTTATTCAGTCCAGAGGCCAATTAACCTAGGCAGTGGTCACGGCAGCAGTATCAGCACCGTGTCTTTTGATTCTAATTGAAACCAGCATGCCTGGAGAAAACCCACATAGACACAGGGAGAACATGTAAGCTCCACACAGAAAAGTGGCCAGGAGTCGAACCTGGATTCTTCTTGCAGTGAGGCGGCAGCGCTGTTCACAGCCATGCCACTCTACGGCCCAGTGTTTGTTCTAACGTTAATCCATTCACGATCACCGTCAAGCAATTCGCTTCTATTGGCTCAATGAGTGAATGCTTTCACATTCCTGAAGTCCTGATATCTTGGGCTAAACCAATTTTACTCGGGCATCGTGGGGCTTGAGAAATGACTTCTTACGTTCTTAGGATCATGCCTTGTGGTCGAGCATTGTGATTTTTGCTATCCTAATATCTCTATGCACTTGTCGATTGCAGACTTCATATTTGAGAATGTCTTTTGCAAGGTGCTCATTCGCAATAGATGTATCGAACGTCGGTGCATTCAACGTGGGAGGCAAAACGTCGCGAAGTAGAGAGGAGGTACGCTCGACACTGCTATCCTGAAACAGAAGCGCTTCAGTGCAATAACCATGCTGCGAGCCACGAACACCTCCACCAACAAAGACATTAAATCTGTCGAGAATGAAAACAAAATAATTGCACGAGCTTCTCAACAATTGTGTGCGCGTGCGTGTTCTAATGACGTGACACAAGTCTGCTTGCGAGAGAGAAATGAAACGCTTGACATTTTGTACCTGTCCTATGTAAATTCATTCGCGCAGTCCATACGAAGCCTGCTTCACTCACAGCCGAGATGACCGCCTCCACATCTGGCATGAATAGAATTTGAAGCGAGCGGTGACTTGCAAGCGCTTGACTGCCACAACTCACCCGTTTGTGGGTCGCAGCCGGCGCGCGTGAATCACGCGTTCTCACGGCAAATCCACCGCCACCCCACGGTATTTATAGCGGGACGCGAGTTAAATAAATGAACAGGCATCGCGACGCCCACGCGCGCATCTCATCCGGCACTGTTGAAAATCCCTGAGCAGTGTCGCGTCGTTCAAACGCCTATGCGGTTACTATACATAATACTATATATATATTATATACACAGAGATAGGCCATTTACATAGCAAGGCAGGAATTCTATTTGGAGAGACTGCGGCTGTTTTTTTTTTCTCTCGAAACTCCAAACACCGCGGAAATATCGTGGCCCGCTCACTGATTCCCTTCCCCTATAGGAAACGTCACGCAACGCGTATCCACGTACCTGATGACAGATATCGCGCGCGTGTTTAATTTCATACGCGACACGCATCTCTCTCGGCGGTGTGCACTGTGCATCGTGGGGGATGAAAGATGCATTTTATACTCCGTGGAGCTCTAACACGCTGCTGGGGCAAGTGGTGTTACCGAGTACATACGGCACACGATGAAGGGGAGTGGTTAGTACCACGCTCGGCCGTCTTTGTATTCCTGGTGGTGATGTTAACACCCAGGAGCAGGTACTCGTTTGACGCTGAGTCGAGATAGGGGAGGTCCAGGGCCCTGGTTGAGATAATTGTCACCGACTGGTGTAAGTCATGAGCGGGAATCGAACTCAGATCACGGAGTTTCATTGCGCGGCACGTTATTGACTACACTACCGCTCCCCGCATGTTGAACACACATGTTCACGCATACACACACACACACAGACTCTTGTCTCAATTTCAACCAGTGCAAATAGTCCGTGCGAAGCGCTTGTGTCCACAAAGCCACACAAACAATCTATAAATTCATTATCAATACCCGCATTTTCTTGTGCAGGGTCGCAGTGAGCCGGATCGCGTCCCAGCACACACAGGGCGCAAAACAGGGCTACACCCAGGATAGGATGCCTATTAGTCGCAGGGCACCATCTGAAATTTAGCCAGCAGGCCAATGAACCCAGGCAGCAGCAGAACGTTTTTGGACAGAGGGAGGAAACCGGAGTTTCCGGCGAAAACCCACGCGGACACTGGGAGAACCTGCAAACTCCCCCCTCCCCCCGAAAAAAAAGGCACCCGAGCGGGAAATCGAACCCGGTTGCTTCTTACTGTGAGGCAGCAGCGCTACCCGTTGCGTCACAGCGCCGCCCGCAAACGATCTTTTCAGCCCAAATCCGAGCGAGCACCCGCCCACGTCCTCAGGAACCGACCAAACCACGGACACCCAAATTAAGTCGTTCCCTCGGTTACCTTGACCAGTGCAGCGATCGTGAGCGCCAACGCGTGAATTACACGGAGGTCGGACTTGGAGACGGAATGTGCGTCTCGTTCCGCGCGGGTCCCTTGACCAATTAATCCCAGGCAAGCGCGACACAGCGTGACTTTACATTCAAGCTTTAGCTTCCAAAACTTAGCCAGCATTGTTTCTCTACGTGGCTGTATTTATTCGGGCTAACGCTAATCCGGGAAGAATCGTGTCACCGTTTACATCATCATCGTGGTTAGATGTTTCATCTAAACACACATTAGTGTTTCGAGTTTGCTTATTTGTACAATCTTGGGTGTTATTGTTTATTTTATGATTCGGGTTAGGGTTTCGCCTTCGCACAAATTGTTTCCGTGAGTTTTGTTTGTTTACCCTTTGATTGTAAGCGTTGCCATGCTGATCAATTCGAACGCTTGTTCGCATCACAAGCAACGCATGTAGAGCTTGCAAACTCGCTGGGTACCTTCTGCCGTAATAATAAACATCCATCATCGATCCATAACAGCTATGTAGGGCAATTAAAACGCATGGCGTCGCCACCACCGGGCAATAATGCTGTGACGAAGCAGGTTTTTACGGCTTGATGTATGAGAATTGCCCAGGATAATTGTCCTGACTACATTTCCTCCTGTGCCCTGTGATGGACTGGCGTCTCATCCCCGGGTATAGCCCATGTAATCTATTAACTCGCTTTCCCCTCCCGGCGGACAACTGTTAAAAACAGCTACACGTGTCAACGGCTTCTTTCAGTTTAAATAATAGAATCCGCCGCACGCAACGTTGCGCGGTGCGCAGAGCGCAGCACCTACACCACGGTGTTTTTTGATTTTCGCAAAATCGCCTTGGGAGCCGCCTGGCTCTCGGCGTCTCTCTGTGCGAGGGACATCAGTGTGGTCTCCTTGGCGTGGCAAGCAATGCTCCCGGTGTCCCTGACGAAGCTGGCCGGTGTGAGAACCTGCAGAGCGTCCGCGTTCAACTGCACGGAGCAGGCCAGTTGCTGCTGCTGCTGCTGTTGTTGTTGCTGCTGTTGTTGCTGCTGCTGTTGTTGGCGGTGCTGATGGTGGTGGTGGTGGTGAATTTGGTGAAGTTGTTGGTGGTGCTCGTGGTGTCTCAGCTGCATCGCCTCCACCTGCAGCGAGCCCTGCTTGCAGATGATTTGTCCGAGCGCGTGACCCTGCGCCTCCACGGAGGCCAAGGGGTCCTCGTTACCTTCCTCCTCCTCTTCCTCCTCGACCAGGTCGCTGAACTCAACGAGGTCATTGAAGCGAACGCGGTCTTTGAGCGCGTGTTGGTCCGCCTGCCGGAAGTGACAGCGCTGCTGCTGTTGCAGTTGCTGAAAATGCTGCTGCTGCTGGTGGTGGTGCTGGTAATAATGGTGCGGCTGATCATGTTGGTACGAGTTCGACTCTCGCACTAGCTCCGTCCGCTGGCGCACCGCCGTGTAGCTCAGCTCGAATTGCCGACGCCGGCAGCAAAAGTTTTCGGCGACGGCTTCCCGCTCCCTGCCGGCGCCCTCCGCGACCTCGCCGGCCCGCTCCGAGGAGCCGCCCCTCTTCGTCTCCCTGGGATCCTCGCCGATGGGCGGCTGCTGGGACAGCGCCAGCGACACGGGCGTTGTCCGCGGAGGCGGAGCCGGCGGTCGCGGCTTGCGGAGCACCGTGAGGACGGAGGCGCTGGAGGTGGTGCGGCTGGAGAAGGCGCTGACCGTGGTGCTGAAGCGCGCGGCGTTGACCGAGGTGCTGAAGCGCGCGGCGCTGACCGTGGTGCTGAAGCGGGCGACGGCGGCCGCGCCCCCGCCGCTTGAGCCGGTGTTGCCGCTCGAGGAGCTGTTCAAGGTGCTGCACTTCGAGTCNNGGGGGGGGGGGGGGGGGTTATTTTCTGCTGACACAGCGGTGTGGAATCCAAATAATACACGCGTTGCTCATGCGTTGATCCGGTCAGAAAGTCAACTGTTTAAATGGACGGCGCAGTGGCACAGTGAGTGGAGCTGCAGCCTCACAATAATAAGGCCAGGGTTCCATTCTGTGTGGAGTTTGCGTGTTCTCCCTGTGTCCGCGTGTGTTTTTGCTGGGTGCTCGGGTTTCCTCCCACAATACAAGGACATGCTGCCTAGGTTAATTGTCCTGACTAACTTGCCCCTGTTGCATTAAGAAGCTGCAATTTGCTTACTCCTCCCCGCTGGCAAACTATGAAAGATAGTTACACAGCTCAACAGTTTTTTTTTTTCCAGTTCAGATAAAAACAGACTGACCGGCGGATAATGCAGGCAGCGCATGTTTTACGTGTATGAATGTATGTCCTCACTGAGTGTAGTGGGTTAAAATCCCACATTAGCAAAAAATAAAAGTACATTTTAATTGCACAATGCCGTAGCTGTTGTGTGTAATTATATTTTTATTTCTGATTCATTGTTTAACCTTATGAAACTGTAACACTATTGCAGCGTTAAAGTCACACGTTTGCACTACTACTATCTACGTCTTAGGTACGTTTCCACGTTCATCATAACGTCAGAAGAACGTGTTACACACTTGGAACAAATACGCGCACAGGGCGGGCAATCTGCTAGGATACGTAACGAGAAGTGTAAACTGCCGTCCGTTTGTAAATGTATCTGAGAGGAAGCATATAGCACTGAGCTAGGATCCGAGTTCGATTCCAGCTGATGGACAATACTTGTGACAATTATCTGAAGCAGTCTTGGGCAGCCACGAGGTCGATTCAGCCTCAAATAATCGTTATCAGGGAGAAGAAGTCGGCTGGGCGTGGTGTTGGTCTTACACTTCTTCGTGTACTCTTATCGGCCGTCACAGGTTTTCAAGTCTTCAATAACAGTACTTGGCAAAATAATCTGCCAAGGCTCAACGGGAGATATTTGTGCGTGTTTCTGGAGGAGGTGGGGAGGGGTGCTTTGGTGCTAGTGACGCCAATGCATTCCACTTTAAATTTGGCAACCAGTGTTTGATTCACGTCCATGGCTAACAACGTTGTGCTAATGTTATCTGTATTAGTGCTCTGGGACATCGATTTGGTCTCATTCGAGTAGCTAATGCAGTGTGTAAACATCGGCAATGGGGAGACAAAGCGGGTCGCTCATGGTACTCAATATATGGCTATGTGTGTGTGTGTGTCGTGCCGACCTTGATGTGAGCTCGATAGTACCAATTTCCCCCACATGTCAGGATAAGGGCAGGAGTTAGAGCGTGACAAGATAAACCGACGGAACGTTATCCTTTGTTCAGCGCAGTCGGAATGAGTAAGCGCAAATTGTCTGCCGCTGAGACGGCAGTGGCTGAGTTGTCGACAATGGTCCGTAGCAAAGACACACATTTTAATAAGAAAGCAATTTCCAACGCGCCGCGCAAATTCTAAAACTGGTCATGGGTGAGACACGGGTATGTAAAAATAGCGACGCAGTGTCCGGAAAATATTTGCCAAACACTGCGTCTTGTACATTATGTTGTCCGTCAATTCGTTAATTCGTGTTTTGGTTGTTGCTTGTAGTTGGAGGAAAGCGGAGAACCCAGATGAAGACCACATTGGACAGGACAACACGCAAATTCTACACAGAAAAGCGTCCCAATCAAACCGCCTCTGGCAGGACTTTCATTCCGCGAGGCGCCGATGTTATCACTGCACCACCCTGTGTTCTGACCAACAAATATTCGCTATTTATATAGAATACTGCAGGTGTTTGTGTGTAAGTGTGCATTTCCGAAACGTTCCGGCTGGCCTGCCTACGATTCATTCTATGTTTAACTAGGTTGGATTGTGCGAGGAGCTCACAAATTCTCGAAAGATCTGGACAAGGTCCTATTGGTGAGCTCCTCTGGCAGGCCAGACTGTTGTGGCTGGGTCATGTAGCCCGCATGCCCAGCCACCGCATGCCGAAGCAGTTGCTCTTTGGCCGGATAGAGGGGGCTAAACGGGCGCGGTAAGGGCTAGAGACGAGATGGACTGATGTGGCACAGGAGGACCTGGAGCTGAGTTGGCTTGCTGAAGACTGGTACCAGTGGTGTCAATATTGACATCTGTGGAGGAGGATCGTGAAGGACGCTAGGGGGGCAGTTGGAGGCAGTCGCCCTCCAGCAACAATAACGAGCGGAGCGTCGGGCGGCTAAAACAAAGCAAGTTGGCACAGTAGGTAGCGTAGATGGTGCATCTGCCAGTCATCTCCTTCAAGCAGCCATAACACCTGCGTTTGTCCCGTGACCTCCTGTCGGCGAGCCTTCGACACTTCACGTAACCTCAAGGTGCACATGGCCTGGCACAGGCGCCGTGGTGACGGCACCGCCACTTCGTGACGAGTGGCGGTTGTTGTTGTTATTTCCGCGCTAACACCACCCAGTGGGAATCCTTCACGAGCGCAAATTTATTTCTATTCATACCTAATAACAACTTAACTTCCCATGTATTGACCACGCTGCTGAAACTGCAGACAGGCGGCAGCAATATCTCTAAAACCTAAATGGACATCAGGAAGCAGTCCAGTTCCAAGCAGTCCCGTCAGCAGTAAACGTCGTCATTAATAGACATTAGATAATGTGTTGCTGTTTCGGAGAACAATGTACAGCAGGGTGCGTACTCTTTTAGTGAATAGTACAAGTGATTAATAGTAGTGAATAATCTGATCTCATCTCATTGTCAGAAACGGCGTAGTCCTGTACAGGGTTGCGGTGAGCCGGAGCCTATCCCGGCAGACACACGGCGCAAGGCAGGGAAATACCCACGATGAGACGTCAGTCCATCACCGGGCACTGCGGGAATTAAGTCTGCAAGCCAGTTAACCTATGCAGCAGCATGTTTTTTGGACTGTGGGAGGAAACCGGAGTGCCCAGCGGAAACCCACGCAGACATGGAGAGAACATGCACAGGGCAAAGCACCCGAGCCGAGATTCGAACCCGGGACCTGCTTGCTGAGAGGCGATAGCGTTACCCACTGGGCTACCGTGCCGCTCCAGTAGTGAATAATAATAATAATAATACCCGTCCAAAAAGCCAAGAGCAGTGTGTTTATGTACTGACGCAGGATTTTACGGCTCGACGCATGAGGGTTGCTTGACAAAGCGGCTCCTTCTGGATAGCCGTGTCGAGCGCTCACTCAGTCAGAGAACGCCTGAATATGCCTCTTAAGTGGGAGACGAAATGTCGCGGAGGAGAGAGGACGAGCGCTCGACACATCTATCACGAAAGCACAGCTTTTGGCAAGAAATCAGCTGTGTATTTACCCCAAAAAAGGGATCTCGTTATATCAAGCCCTGTCGGATGCGAGGCTCAAACGTGATTCGAATGTGAAACCTGCTAATGGGGAGTAGAAGCCTTTGACAACAGATTCCCTGGTTTATGTCCTGGTCCGTATAAATAAGCTTTGATTTAGCAGCTATACTGCTGCCTAGCTTAACAGCCCCCTTTGAATAATTTGCGTCCAATAGCCTGCGTGGGATTTACGTCCCATCATCCCTTGTGTCCGGTCTCAGCCAGGATATGATGCAGCTCACCACGATCATGAGGCACCAAGAACGAATGCAGTAACATTCAGCATAGCTCAGAGAGAACTTCACAAAGACAAAGATCCCCCGTATAGGCTTAATCGACGGTAGGGCTAAGTTCCTCCAACGTGTGAAGCGAAACGTCGCGATGGGGAGAGAGGGAGCGATCAACGCGGCTGTCCCGAGAGAGCGGCTTTTCGAAGCGATCATCATGCATCGAGCCGTGAAAACCTACATCGTGACATCTGTGATGATCGACATGGTATACGTGGAGGTGGGTGACCAGCACCACGTCCGGCCGCCTTTGTCTCCCCAGTGGCAATGTTTAAACACTGCCCTACGTGCTCATTTGCGGACGAGTCCACCTGGGTGAGGTTCAGGATCTGTTAAAAGAATCGTCACTGGTGTTGGCTGTGAGCGGGATTCGAACTCTGGCCGCCGGGCTCGTAGCCCTGCGGCGCTAATCGCTGAACTCCCGTTCTCCACAGCACTTCGCAAATACTTACAGGGAAGGCACACTCAGCTGATGGCTGATTAAACATTGCAGAGCGCTGCGTATTCAGTACGCACCGACGCTCGTATGTAATACACATCAAGTACATAGCAATAAGCATTAATGGAATTGGCCAAACATCTCAGAGCCAAACCAAACTCTTGAGACTCATAGATTTTCCCGGTAATCAAATACGTTACCGCAATTTATGCAATTATTGGATTGCAAGTCAAATACTCTTAACTGCAGCGTCGCTTGGGCGATAAACGCCAATGGTATATGCAGAATTATTATATTTGGCTCTGCCTTAGCATTTATATAATCTTTATCGTGGTGGAAGGGTTTGCGTGTTCCAAGGCACCCCAGAGCTCTATCAATGGAGTCTAGCGCTCCTACTATGGTCTCCCTTGGTGAACAGGTCTGCTGTGTATCTCTCCTGCAAGGGCCCCCCTTGGTAAAGAGGTCTGCAGTACAGCACTCCTGTTAGGGGCTCTCTCAGTAAACAGTTCTGTGGTCCAGAACACCTGCTCGGGTCCCGATTGACGAAGAGGTCTGGGAGGAGGATCAAGTGAAAATACAATATGAAGAGGTTTAGTGGCTCCCCACTAGAAGAGGTTGGTATCAGGAAGGGCCAATATCAAGCTGGCAAGAGACGGATTGGAAGTTATATAAGATTTTACGTTCCAAGTATGACCTAATTGTGATCAAGCAGCTAATGTTCTTGAGAACTGTATTTTACTCACACATAGATAGGTCATTGAATACAGATTAATAAAATGACTTCCTGCAAGTCATTAGTCACTTTGCCTGGAACTCAAACCCAAAATCTTTAGAATTTCAGCTCAGATGGCTGCCAGGGAGGGGTTATGGTCATTGTCATGTCTTGTGTGGATTTGTGATGCCATGCGCGGCTGACTCCCAGTGCTTCGACAAGAAAACAATCGCCGCAATGCCCACATGCTCAGTGTGCACCCCGCACCACACTTGTGGCGCACACCACGCTCACTCCACCGCGCGTTCGCGAAAGCACTGTTATGTTCAACCCTCGCCATTGCCTTACCCCCCGAGCAGTTGTTTTTTTTTTATCCAGAGAAGTGAGAAGCCCTCTGCAATGGGGGGGATTTTTTTCTCTTCCACAAAAGAATCGGGGCGTAAACTCAGGCAACAATGAGGGGGGCTGAGGGGTCTCACAGCCACGCTCGAAAAGAGGGGCTGGTGATGTAATGTAAGGGGAGAGGGGGAGCCCCAGTCAGTTATGCCGCCACATGGGTAGGAATTAAGGAATGAGTTAGCATATGGATGGAGGATGGAGAGTGGTTATCTCAGAAGGAGAGTAAGAGCACACATTTCACATGCGGCTGAGCTGGCAGGCAATGTGTTGACATCCTCGGGGGTTTTAAAGGTGAAGGGGCGGGGCGGGGAGGTTACAATCAGAACCTGAATGAGACTCTGGTGATTAAGGGAATGTTTGGAGCGAAGACGCTCTCCGCACACTTGGAGGTGGAGAGAGGAGCTGTTGGTCGTGAGAAGGGCCTGGGTCAGGCTCATCTCTTTATGCGCTCGGGAGGACAAACGGGGGCAGCAAGATCCTGGTTCGATCGTGGAAGAAGACGGCAGTAGAGGGATACAAACAGATGATGGTGCGCTTCACGGTGAAGCATACCCGCCTAGGCAGCAAATGATTAATAAGGATCCAGTCCCGATAAGGCGGCGTGGCGTCTGGTGTTGCACGAATGCGTCCAACGTGAGGACTGCGCGCGATTGACCGGGCAGGAGCAGGTGGACGCACGGCCGCAAAGGGTGCCACGCGTGTTGAAGACGTGGTGTCTGAGCGAGCGACTTCGCATGGGACGAGCGGGGTGGCGCCGCGACGA
>JAZEWT010000016.1:4208650-4219620 GCA_036362905.1 Mordacia mordax
GGGGGGGGGGGGTTGTGCGCGTGTTGAGATTGCTCCCGGGAGGAATGGGCCCGGTCCTCAAGCACGCATCGCACGCTGGACCGGTAGAGGAATCCGGACTCGGGGCGCATGGAATGCAGCATAACTATGACGCATCTCCGCACTGCATGCTCATGATGGCAGGCGGCCCAGTTAGGCGGTGATGTCATCGTGGGTCCTGACATCTGCTCATGTCTAGTATGTAATGTAAATTCGTACGGGGAATTGATCCGACTCAGTGATAACGGAGAGTTGGCTGCAACGCTAGAGCATGGGGAATCGACAGGTGGCATGGGTAATCGATTCTGCAGCTGAAATTGACACAAGGTTTAGAGATGAGGCAGCAACGTGCTGTTTGACTGTTAAATAAGTTGTTGTGTTTGTTGGGAACCTCAGAGAATCTTCTATACGTTTTCGGAGTTTGGTTATATTTTAGTTGATGTTTACGCACAATGTTGTGATTTATAAGCATTAATGAGTTACAATCTACCGTTGCTGTGAACGTGTTCATGGGTATGTCATAAGTAGAACAGCTTTTTGTTCATGGGTAGTCACGTAGCGACAAGGAAGATCACAAAAAGCATTTTCAGGGATGTCTGCGTTATTGCTCCGTTAATGATAAAGGTCAGACAACAATATGATGAGTGGGTGTACTGATATATCCACGCACTAGAATATATTCCAACAGTTATGTAGTGGAGTGTTTGATATGTAATGCGAGTCACAGAGCGTAGCTTGTTGTATGCCTATGCAAGTTCGCACACAAGCAAATGTAATTCACACCTCGTTATCAAAACAAAGTGGAGTTAGACATCATGCCCTGGCTCTGCCTGATAACGCACTGCTTGGCCAAGACAGAACACTCGGCCATGACCTTCAAATCTCGAATATTCGAAGAAGCCAGTTGATCAAATCAGACGGACATGTGCCACATGTCGCGCGGCACAGCGGTAATCCTTGCACCTCACAGTGAAAATTCACCGGGTTCGATTCCCGGCTTGAGGTGCCGTTTATTCATAGTGTTTGCGTGTTCTCTGAGTGAGTGTTCTCTGAGTGAGTGTTCTCTGAGTGAGTGTTCTCATGGGTTTTTTGCTGAGTACCCTGGTTCCCTCCAAGGACTAAAAAAAATCCCCCAGCCACTGCCTGACTGCTACCATCTCAATATATAGAGGACACAGTGGCAAACGTTTGCGCTGTATTACAGCATCTCTGCCTCCCACTACTCTCCCTCCCCCCTCTCACCCCTCTGCAGTTCCTCTCAGCGCCCCAGAGTTAGAACTTTCTTTGAGAGTGAACTCACCTGCCCGGCGCATTTATAAGTTACATTCTTGTTTTCTGCAACGATGTGTATATTTAAAAAAATAAAAAACCCCCCAAAAAGTTATTGTAATGATGTAGGGTTTTCACGGCTCGATGCATGATGATTGCTTCGAAAAGCTGCTCTCAATTCCGGGGGTGGAAATGGAATGAGGAAATTAGTGTCAAGGTGACTCAGAGGCGGACTCACACAACAAAGGACACATGCATCACGCCCACACATATAAAGGGACAATCGGAACTACGCACGCACACTACGCCCGAGGATGCCTCTAACGTGTGAGGCGAAACATCGCGAGGAGAGGAGAGAGGGAGTGATCGACGCGGCTGTCCCGAAAGAGCAGCTTTTCGAAGCAATCATCAAAAAAGTTATTGTCGCTGATTTTCCGTTCTGGTGCCGTTGTTGTTGACACGCCGTTCTCTCCGCAGCCCTGTGCGGCGCTTTGTGACCCTCGGGTGAAAAGCGATCTATAAATGCAATTATTATTATAATATTCAATTTTGTCTTATGGGCGGCGCGGTGGCCCAGTGGTTAGCGCTGACGCCTCACAGCAAGAAGGTCCCGGGTTCGAATCTCTCGGCTCGGGTGCCTTTCTGTGTGGAGTTTGCATGCTCTCCCCGTGTCCGCGTGGGTTTTCGCCGGGCACTCCGGTTTCCTCCCACAGTCCAAAAGCATGCTCCTGGATAGGTTGATTGGCTCGCAGACTAAAATTGTCCCGCAATGCCCGGCGATGGACTGGCGTCCCGTCGTCGGGTGTATTCCTGCCTTACGCCCTATGTTTCCGGGATGGGCTCCGGCTCACCGTGACCCTATATAGGATTAAGCGGTTTCAGATGATGAGATGAGATGAATTTTGTCTTATAATAATATGAATGCAATTCATAGTGGCCACATTGACTACATTTTCAAACACATTTATTCGGGGATAGAACGACTCGGGGGCACGAGGAGCGCACAGAGAGGTGTCGGAGGTGGAGAGCGCGTGTGCGAGAGCGAGAGGAGTGACGAACATTGAGAGTTATGAGCAAATCTATAGACGTACGCTTGCGCACACACGTACACGTGCAAAGACAAAGATCCCCGGCGTAGCCTCGACAGACTGGAGGGTCAAGTGCTGTGTGTGAGTAGCGCCTATAAAGCCTGACGCGTCACACGAGAGGGTAGGTGGCCAGCACCCCGCCAGGCCGTCTTTGTCTCCCTAGTGGTCATGTTTACACGCCGCACTGGGTACGCATTAGAGGCTGAGTCGTCCTCGAGGATGGCAAGGACTGGTTTCTAAAATTGTCAGTGCTGCTGGCCGGGAGTGGGAATCGAACTCCTGTAGCCGGGTTTTGTAGCCCCGTGCGCTAAACACTGGGCCACTGCGCCCCACGTACATACGTAGACACACATCCACACGTGCGGGTATCGTGGTGAGTCAGAGCGCATCCAGCAGACACGAGGAGCGAAGCAGGGTTATACCTTGGATGAGAAGCCTGCCAGTTGCTGTCCACCCGGCAAAATTTAGTGAGCAAGCCAATTAACCTAGTCAACGGCAAGTTATATGGGCACTGGGTGATGCTCATGACAATCGGTGGGAGGAAACCGGAGTACCAGGCAGAAACGCACGTAGACACAGGGAGGACAAGCAAACTCCGTGCATAAAAGGGACACCTGAGCCAGGAATCGAACCCGGGCACTTTTTTCTGTGACTGACGCATTGGATTTACATGTGTTGCCCGACATGGGTTCGTGTGTACCTCATGCAGCCGCTAGGGGCCGCTAAACCCACCAACGCAACGTTAAACTAACCTGCAGCTTGTGAATCGCCACCGATTACACGCGTCGTCGTGTGGGTGTTCGTCACAGGCAGTGTTCGGATCGTAGCAGCTCTGAATATGGACGAGGAGGCCACATATCCTGATCCCCTCCAGAGCTCCCTCCAGCGGAGGTCCTGCTGCTTGCAGTGGCAATAGCAAGCACTTGCAGGGCTGCACCTTATCATTAATACACACGCAGTTTATGTTGTTGTTGCCGGTGCAAACGGGTGTAAAACGGCTGCTATCCAGGTTGACCCGAGTTGGTCGGTTGCCCTCTAATTTTCTGGGGTATTGGAGCAGATTATTTACGGTCGGAAGACCTTCCTGATGCCAACCTCTTTTCGTCGGTTGGTCCTCGAATCGTAATATGTCTGGAACCTCTCCGCAGGCCCGTGTTCACTACTAGGGTGAACACAGACTAAGGGAGAGCCGAGCAGGTGTTCTGGACTACAGGACTGTTTACTTATAGAACCCCTGGCAGGAGTGCTCTACTGCGGATCTCTTTACCAAGGGAGGCCCCAGCAGGAGCGCTAGCATGCAGACTTGATCAGCAGGGGCGCTAGCATGCAGACCTGATCGGCAGGGGCGTCTCTAGCAGGAGCGCTAGCATGCAGACTTGATCAGCAGGGGCGTCTCTAGCAGGAGCGCTAGCATGCAGACCTGATCACCAGGGGCGTCTCTAGCAGGAGCGCTAGACTCAAGGTAACAGAGCTACTGAGGTGTCATTGCAGCACAAAAACAAATATCCTCCCCCTGTAATCTTAACAGATTGCTGGGTCAACTGCTGCCAGCGAGGAGCATCTATACAGGCAGACGCTGCACACGAGAGGCTGGGTGGCCAGCCCCACGCAAGGCCATCTTTGTCTCCCTAGCGTCAAAGTTTACTCACTGCCCGACGTACTCAGTCGAGGCTGCGCCGAATCTATGGGGAGTGCCAGGACCGTTTCAGAAAATCGTGATCGGCATTGATATCGAACTCGGGTCGCCAGGCTCGTAGCCCCGTGCGCAAACGCAACCCCCGTCGCCCCGGTGTGAGTTCGCGACTCGAAGAGGGCGGGCGGGGGGGGGGGTCGGGTGGATCAGGTGGGGAGGGGAAGTGTTATTTTCACGACGCTCTCCGGGCGAGAGACGCGTTACCTCCTTCAGTTCCTTCGCCACATCCTTCAGCTCTCCCAGCACTATTTCCAAGCCTCCGATGACGTCGCGCACTTGGTCCTTGACGAGCGAGCGCGTCACTTGCAGGTCGCCATGCTGCTGTCCGCGAAGCTGGAGACGGAATAACGATCCGCAGAGCAAGCGGCGAGCGAGCAAGAGCATTGGAGACCGCGCGCGCAGCGAGAGCGCTGCTGGCAGCAGTGTACGCGGGTGGAGTGCAGGCGGCGCGCACAGCACACGCACGCACATGGTCACATTTTAACAACAACAATATGCTGACCGATCTTCACCTGGCAGTGGCTTCCTTTTGAGCCTATTTGCCTGTGTCAATCGTTGCCAAAAGGCAGTCAGCTGAGGACAACGCAGTATCAATTTTTTATAGCTTAGGTGGGGCTGTTAACGCTATGGGTACTCTTTTGCCAGTATACATATGTATACTGGGTGCCAGTATACATACTGGGTGCCAGTATACATATGTATACTGGCAAAAGAGTACCCATAACAATATGCTGTTGATTTGCCGTTCATGTGCTGTTGCTGTTGTTGTTGACACGCCGTTCCCTCCACAGCTGTGTGCAGCGATTTGTGACCGTCTGGCGGAAGAGCGCGCTCTGGAAGTGTAATTATTATAGCACGCACAGAACGAACAGCACACACGCACACACACAGCGTCTACGAATGCACAGGCAGTGTGCACAGCAATTACAAGCACAGCACGCGCAGAATCAACACACGTAACGAGATGTTGCCCATGACCAGTTCAGAAAATCGCCACTGGTGATGACCGTGCACAAGCACACATCCGTACGTGCAGGTGTCGCCGAGAGCCTATCCCTGCGGACACAGGGCACAAGAGAAGGGATACAGCCTTGGTGGGACGCTCAGTAGCTCCACTATGCCCACGCACAGGCAGCACCACCAACAGCTGCCGCTCGCCACTGAGTGGCGGCGTCGTCGTCCTCACGGCGTCTGTGCCAGGCCAAGTGCACTTTGAGATGACTGGCCGAAGCGTCAACCATTATGTTGTTATCGGCAAATTAATTATCGAGCGTTCGTAGTTGTGAGATGAAAACGGAGAACCCGGAGGAAAACCACGCAGAACAGTGGGAGAACACGCAAACTCCGCACGCGAAGCCGCTCGAGGTTGGGAATCGAACCGTCTTCGGCAGGACTTTATATCCATCAGTCTCAGATGTCACCATTGTACAACCGTACCGCCTGACGCCATATCAGAACCCCCGGTTCCAGAGAAGCGTTATTGATGTATGTGCTGGCTGTGTGTTGTCATCAGCGCAGAGTGCTATCTAAATCGATCCTCAAATCTTCCACTAACTCCATCCTTTCACACATTCGAATTGATTGTCAAGGGTCTGCGGTCCCTAAGGTCGACTCAGCCACAAACGCCAGTGCGCAAACACCACTAATAGCAATAATGGCACTTGTAGAGCGCTTTTCACCCGGGGGTCACAAAGCGCTGCACAGAGCTGTGGAGAGGACTACACGTCAACAACAACAACGACATACGAGTGGCAAATCAGCAACAATAACAAGGCGGCCGCAGGTTGTGCTGGTCACCCACCGCCTCGCGTGCTGACCTGACCTCTACAAGTCTCATCTCATCTCGTTATCAAAAAACGTTCAGTCCTGTACAGGGTCGCGGTGAGCCGGAGCCTATGCCGGCAGACACAGGGCGCAAGGCAGGGATGTATCCACGATGGGACGCCAGTCCATCGCCGGGCACTGCGAGCAATTTAGTGTGCAAGCGAATTAAACCAATGCAGCAGCATGTTTTTTTGGACTGTGGGAGGAAACCGGAGTGCCCGGCGAAAACCCACGCGGACACGGGGGGAGAGCATGCAAACTCCACACAGAAAGGCACCCGAGCCCAGATTCGAACCCGGGACCCTTCTTGCTGTGAGGCGACAGCGCTACCCACTGGGTCACCGTGCCGCCCGGCCTCTATAAGTGCTACTCGCAAACACGACTTCAAGCCGAGTCTCGCCGGGCGAAACGGCTGAGGATGGGCGAGAGACGCAGATTGATCACTGAATCGCAGTCAAAGGCGGAAACCCGTTCCTGGGAGGACAACCATTGGTGGAGATGGAAGCTCGAGAGGGAGGCACGTGCCCAGAGTACGGGGTGGTCCAGATGTCTTGTGACTACCCCCCACTCCTTCACATTTAATTCAACCACATTTGTTTTCCGTTGCACAATCGTTTCCGTTTAAATAACCCCCGCACGTTTTAAATCAAATTAATAGAGTTTACGCATGTCATTTTTTTTTTATACTGGATACATTACACGTCCATTGGGTATACATGGAATATTGCGGTTTAGAGAATTAAATGTTGGGGCGCGGGGGGGGTAGTAGCGGGGTGGTCACAAGACATTCGGACCACCCTGTAGACACACACATACACACACACACACCGAAGGACGTGAACTTAAAGCACTGAAAGGCAAGCGAGAGAGGGAGAGGGAAGAGAGAGGACACGCCTCGGGTCAGCATTTGCCACAATGCTATTGATATTGTTACGGAGCAGCAGTGTGAGTTCCAGTTATTTCAATGGAGAGAGAGGGAGAGTCTCATCCCATCATTGTCAGAAACCGCTTAGTTCTGTACAGGGTTGCGGTGAGCCGGAGCCTATCCCGGTAGACACAGGGCGCAAGCAGGGATATACCCGCGATGATACGCCAGTCCATCACCGGGCACAGCGGGTAATTTAGTCTGCGAGCCAATTAACCTATGCAGCAGCGTGTTTTTTGGACTGTGGGAGGAAACCGGAGTGTCCGGCAAAAACCCACGCTGACACGGGGAGAGAACATGCAAACTCCACACAGAAATGCACCCGAGCCGAGATTCGAACCCGGAACCTTCTTGCTGTGAGGCGACAGCGCTACCCACTGGGCCACCGCGCCGCCCGGAGAGAGAAAGAGCGTCAGAGTTTGTGAGCGTTAGCTTTATTGGCCGTATCAGCGTTAAGCAGGGATAGTATTGTTTTTTTTTCTGCCAGTGTGTAAGTGTGCATCTAAGGAGAAGTAATGCTCGTTTTACAGAGAGGCCTCAGTGCTAGAGTTTACTTTTAGCGATACGGTAAGCCAGGAGTTCCCAGCATTTTGCCCCGTTCAGGCTCACGCACCACTAGGTGGCGCTAGCGACCTACTGATGGGTCGCGACCCCACCGGTTGAGAATGTCGGGGAAACAAGTATTCGGGACAGTTTTCAAAGTGGACAGGGTTTAGTCTGAGAGTCCGTGTTGCCCAAACAAGTTTAACAATTCATTTATCATTATTTATATAAATATTATTCGTGCAACTATTCCATCGTGTGGAGTCAGCAGCGCTGCTGCCTGTCAGAAAGAAGGTCTTGGGTTAGATTCGCGGCTCGGTTGCCTTTCTGTGTGGCGTATGTATGTTCTTCCCGTGTCTGCATGGGTTTTTTGGGGTACTCTGTTTTCCTCCCACCGTCCAATAACACGGTAATGGCTAAGTTAATTGGCCTGCTGAAAAAAATATTTAACTCCCCGCCAATAAATAATAATATAAAGTTTCCTGCGATGTACTGGCGTCCGATCCTGGGCATACCCCCACCTCGCACCCTCTGTTTGCCAGGATAGACTAAAGCCCCCCGCGTCACCCTGTACGGAATTAACCGGGTACTGATACTGACTTGTGGTAAAGCAAGTTCCGGGACCACACAAGCACAGTTTACTTACTACCCGGCTGACCCAATTTATATGGACTCTCAAGGGCACTTGACCTAAGTAGAAACACAACTCGTAAGCTTTTCTCACTTCCATAACCGCACCACTATCGCTTAACGGATAAGCTCTTTACAAAAAAAAGTCGGTAAGAAATTGATAACGCTGGAAGAGAGAAAATTCCATTTCATGTGCGTTAATTATTCACTTAAGCCGAGGTGATATTAAATTATATCGATGGGGGTATAAAGGACGTGTCAGCGCTCGTTAGGGAATTTATTTCAGCTATTCGATTAGAGGTTCACGAGATAAATGAATATTTTAAACTATATTTGATATTTGCGTTGATAAGACGTCGGTGTCGTTATTTTTAATTAAGCAAACGAGCGAAAGACTTGATATCACGCTTATCAATATTCAGCAGGTACCAGTGGATTTAGCGATCACGATATGACAGTGCACGCTGCGTATACTGTATAGTGACAGAGCTGTTATGCATACAGGATTATCGTATCATAATTGTAGTGTAAGAACTGTATTGCAGATATAATTAAAGCATTGACGTATCTTGTCCAGCTAGTGAGAATTGCTCTCAGAGCTACTCTTTCGGGTTGACCGTTAGGAGCGTTCCTCTTTCTCTCTCTCTCTCGCTCTCTAAATCATCTCATTTCATCTCATTATCTGAAACCGCTTAATCCTATATAGGGTGACGGTGAGCCGGAGCGTATCCCGGAAACACAGGGCGTAAGGCAGGAATACACCCGACGACGGGACGCCAGTCCATCGCCGGGCATTGCGGGACAATTTTAGTCTGCGAGCCAATCAAACTATCCAGGAGCATGCTTTTGGACTGTGGGAGGAAACCGGAGTACCCGGCGAAAACCCACGCGGACACGGGGAGAGCATGCAAACTCCACACAGAAAGGCACCCGAGCCGAGAGATTCGAACCCGGGACCTTCTTGCTGTGAGGCGTCAGCGCTAACCACTGGGCCACCGCGTCGCCCTAAATCCCTTGACAGTGATTCTTATACATGGAATCGTGAAAACCCTACACCATCAGCTGGAATGAGCGGCAGGCTGGCTATGCAGTGGAAGCATCTGAGTCTCAGAGACAGAAGATCCTGCCCGAGGCGGTTCGATTCCCGCGTCGGGCGCCTTCCTGTGACTTTGCGCGTTCTCTCCCCCTCTTCTTTGCGGTTTTCTCCAGGTTTTTCGGTTTCCTTTCACTGGACGATAACATCACAATGGCTAGGAAGCAGTGCCTGGCGAATTGTCGCTGGCCTATCATCTCACCGACTCCCCGCACCCCTCTTCCCCCGTCTGAATACGCCCTTCGTCCTTGACTAGGCGTGGAATTTGCGCGGCGTGTTATGAACAGTATTCTTAATCATTAGCAGCCTTTCACTCCACTGCTAGATGAAGGCCTCCCAACGCCGTGTCGCAAATCGCTCGATCAATTTTTCCACCAAATCGCAGCGGGAGGGTAAGCACCGGTTTCGATGTCACTCGCCACCGTTTAGCGGTGAACTAAACAAACATCGAGATGCACACTTTCATTCCTCCGTATTGGGCACGCATCCAATGCGGTGATAGACACATGGCATACCCGCCTGTCTCGAGATTACCCCGAGGTATTCACAACTGATGCTTAATTAAACCGAGATAAATCCACGAAAAAAAGACGCGACGACTCGACAGAACGGATCATGCTCAAGGCTCAGAGTTGCTCCTCTTTTTGGGATAGCCGTTTAGAGAGTCCTTCGTCTCAGGACGCGCGCCGCAGGCTCCAAAGTAGTGGAAGACGAAACGAGAGGCGGGGAGAGGAGGCGCACTCGACACGGCCAAAGCTACGGAGAGCAATCTCAATTCATTCCAGCACCGCCCCGAGCCCACACGACAAGCCACGCGGAGAGCCACGGTGGTACTCACCATACTTCCTGCAATGCCTCTGGGCTCGGCACATTGGACGCAGTCCTCCCGCGAGCAGGGATAGAACCGGGATGATGCGAGGTCGGCGGCGGCGCTCGGCACGATGTAGTGGGAGCCAACCTCGGGCGTTTCATCGCGGGTTCAGGTCCACTGGCTGCCGTCGTCCGTGCGTTGTGGAGGCAGTATGTAATAATACCAGCGCACGCTGCCAGTATGGAATGGCGTGAGGCTGGTCAAGTGCAGTTAGCGAGCACTTTTGAAGGTCGACACGGCACACGAGGGGATGGGTGACCAGCACCACGCCTCGACCGCCTTTGTCTCTCCAGTTGCAATATCTACTCACTGCACCAGGCACTCATTTGATGCTGAGCCGACCTAGGGCAAGCCAGGTACCGGTTCAGAAAAATAAAATCGTCACCGGTATTGACCGTGAGCGGGATTCGAACTCGGGACGCCAGGTTTGTGTAGCCCAGCGCGCTGAACCACTTTTGCCACCGCCGACGCACAGGTAAACACGCGCGCACACGCGCACATACGCGCGCACACACACACACACTCGCGCACACACGCGCACACACGCGCACACACGCACGCACACACGCACACACACGCACACACACACACACACACGCGCGCACACACGCACGCACACACGCACACACACGCACACACACACACACACGCGCACACACGGACGCACACGCGCACACACGCGCGCACACACGCGCGCACACACGCACGCACACGCGGACGGAGGCGCTACCCCCGGCCTCTCCGTTCGGCGCCGCGATCTGACGCAGACCGCACGCGTGGCGGCAGCCGCTGTTTGCTCCGCGCCGGCGACACAGGGCCCGCCTACGGCCACGAGCGTGGCGCACGAGGAGGAATTCTGCTGCCCGTGATGTCGAGGCGAGGTGTGTGTGTGTGTGGGCAGAGCGGTGGGAGTTTGCGATGGAATATGGAATGGAAGGAAATAATTAAATAAAACGCCACCTTCTCGGCGGTGGGGGGGAAGAATGTGCTGCGAAAATATCCCCCTGTTCTAACCC
>JAZEWT010000016.1:4219670-4238152 GCA_036362905.1 Mordacia mordax
CCCCCCCGCCTCTCTTCACCCACTCCCTTGCGCACTGAGCGATGAGTGAAGATCTTATTACTGCGCGGCTAGACGACTAGCGGACTGCCTGCTGCGCGGGGGCTGGTCGAGAGCGGTGGCGCGGCGGTGAGCGCACTGCGGCGATGAAACTCCCTCTCCGATCCGCGTTGGATTCCCGATCACGGTTTGAGTTGAATCGAAGGCGAATCCGATCGATGCTGAGATGCTCCACCAACCTTGACTCAGCCGCACTCAGCAGGCAAGTGACGTAGAGCAAAACCTCGATTTGACAGACATACATATTCTACGGACTTTGGAAGCAAGGGACGATGTCTGCGTTATAAATAATGGAAATTATGGTTTCTTTTGCTTAAATATTTTACGGCTGCTGTATTTTTTGTTACTGCTATCAGATATATGTATTACTCGATATAATGGCGTTCGTAACAAATAGGTTGTCGTAAGATGTGGATAGGACGGTACAGTGGCCCAGTGGTTAGCACTGTCGCCTCACAGCAAGAAGGTCCCGGGTTCGAATCTCTCGGCTCGGGTGCCTTTCTGTGTGGAGTTTGCATGCTCTCCCCGTGTCCGTGTGGGTTTTCGCCGGGTACTCCGGTTTCCTCCCACCGTCCAAAAGCATGCTGCTCCCTAGGTCAATTGGCCTGCTCAGTAAAATTATCCCCAAAACGTGCTCTGCGATGGACTGGCGTCACATCATAGGTATAGCCCTGCCTTTCACCCTCTGTCTTTCGGTATAAGCTCTACAATCCACTCCCCCCCCGCGACTTGAACAGGATTAATCGGGTACTGATACTGAACTGAAGCTATGGCAATTACTTGATATAATCCATTTCTGAGTTCGGTCACCCAAAAAATTGTGCCGTAGATCCTCCACTGCCCGACAGCCAATCAATCGGTAAACTTTTGCCACGTGAACAGAACGTGCCAATTCTTCACTATCTCAGCGCGCCGGTGCATTTGGAGAGTAAACCCACATCATTTACAGCACATCCCGGTACACTGAGATAGTGAAGAATTGGCACGTTCTGTTCACGTGACAAAACCTCACTGATTCGCTGCAGGGTGATGGAGGGTTTACGACATAATTTGTTGCGTGACCGAAGCAATAAATTGTTTATTTCGATAACATTGGTCGCGAAAGCCTTAGAATTAATGGCAATTACTCTTTATATAAGATCGTCATATAGGCATCCGGATTTAACGGACTTCCGTGCGCTCTTTCCCCATATTAGTCCGTTAAATCGAGGTGTTGCTCAAATATCAAAGAACCCCCGTGACCGACCCAGCATGAGAAGATCGCTTTCATCCAGCGACTGATTTATTGTGGGCTCTGCGTCTTGACATAACAATATCTCGTGCAATTACACTTTTTTTTTGTTAGATCCCATTAAGAACCCGTTGAAACCAGAAGTCTGTTTCAAATGGATGAAACATTGGTTCATTCATGGTAAAACATCCTGGATGTAAACACTGGCGGAAGATTGTGTACTCTCTGTGGGTATGTCTGCACTTACGTTATTGGGATCAAATCCTTCGTGAGCACACATATTATACGCACAACATCGTGGCTTTTAGATCTTATCAGCTGTTCCTCGCTTACGGATTGCTTTTCCAAAACTCTTAAAGCTATTTTCAGAATTACATTCCAACTTTTGCACTGGTACCATCAACCATCTTGAGCCATTCTTCTGCTTTTGTTCATGACGTCAGTCGAAGGTGTTCCATGATTGGAAGAACATCGCCCGCGGAGCGGACATCGTGAGAGTACACTAAATAATGCAGCCTTAACGTTGCCGTGGGGAGAAACGGTGCAACAACGGCTCGCGTTTCTCAAATCTCCCTCCACCTCCATTCACCCAGCAGTGTACAAGGACAAATCACAATCGCTGACCGCGTCGTGGAGGAGGTTTTATGGGGGTTCCAATAAACTCCTTAAGTCCAGCACTCCCGCTGAGGTCCCCCTTGGTGAACAAGTCTGGAGTCCAGCACTCCTGCTAGGGTCTGCCTTGGTGAACAGGTCTGGAGTCCAGCGCTCCTGCTTGGGTCTCCCTTGGTGAACAAGTGGGCGGCGCGGTGGCCCAGTGGTTAGCGCTGACGCCTCACAGCAAGAAGGTCCCGGGTTCGAATCTCTCGGCTCGGGTGCCTTTCTGTGTGGAGTTTGCATGCTCTCCTCGTGTCCGCGTGGGTTTTCACCGGGTACTCCGGTTTCCTCCCACAGTCCAAAAAGCATGCTGCTACATAGGTTAATTGGCTCGCAGGCTAAATTGCCCCGCAGTGCCCGGCGATGGACTGGCGTCCCGTCGTCGGGTGTATTTCTGCCTTACGCCCTGTGTTTCCGGGATGGGCTCCGGCTCACCGTGACCCTATATAGGAGTAAGTGGTTTCAGATAATGAGATGAGATGAGAGGTTTCAGATAATGAGATGAGATGGTGAACAAGTCTGGAGTCTAGCGCTCCTGCTCGGGTCTCCCTTGGTCAACAGGTCTGGAGTCTAGCGCTCCTGCTAGGGTCTCCCTTGGTGAACAGGTCTGCAGGAAGGCTGCAGACATAATAGCAATCCAAGGATTATCTGACTAAAGGAGGTTGGCGTCAGGAAAGCATCGAGTGATACAATTCTGCTCCAATATCCCCGCCTTTGGTAGGCAACCTGAATCGCTGTCACCTACATTGAAAACAATACCGATGCTCATCGTTATGCCGTGTGTGGTGGGGCAGAATGTGGGCAATCCCACCTCTTCGAAGACATCTCAGCGTCGAAGAGTAGGCCGAACACTACCCCACGCCACACCAACTGAGTAGCAATAGAGCTCCATCTAGTGGAGGCTCTTGTACCAGCAGTGGCTTGAGCAAGCACTTGCAGGACTGCACCTTTAGCTATTCATCATCATGGGCAGCAAAATGTTGATTGGCAGCTACAAAATTGAAATTGCGAATTCACTATTAAACAGTTCGACACAGAACTAAGCAGTGTTGTAACGTTGTGACAAATTAAAGCCCGTTAAAACTCCATCCTTGCAGATGCTATGACAGCGAAAGGTTGTGATTCCAACAAATTATAATGCGGTGAGACATCACACAATTGAAGGTTTATAAAATGGTGAGCATTAGCATTTTTCGTTTAGCATTGTGCCCGCTAGAGTTGCCAGCAGGCGTTATAAAGCACAGTCAAATTAAAAAGACATCGTTAAGCACATGAAAATTACAAAGATCAGTCAAGCGGTCTTTACTATTTTATTTAGAGTGGAAGCCAGCGTTGAGCAATGTAGGTTGGTTTTTTTTATAAACAGTTAGCTGGTAGTTGTAAACAAGTTAGAATATCCCAGGGCATCTGGAGTTATTGACTTAGGACAATTAACGCAAGCAGCATGTCTTTGAACTTTGCGGAGTACCCAGAGTTAAACCCAGTACTTTGCGGAGTACCCAGAGTTAAACCCAGTAATACAGGGAGTGCGTGCGAATAAAGGCCACCTGAAGCCCTGAATCGAACCCAGGCGCTTCCTGCTGCGAGGCAAGAGCGGTGCCGCTATAACTTATTCCGTGCTCGTGTAACGCATTTCTGTCAGTTCAAGAAAAATTACCTACGTGGATTTCATTCACTGCCCTTGCCAATAACAGATGGTAACCAAGCAGGTTTGGTTCAACAAGGCTGACTCTGCTAATGAAAACACATTTTTTTCAAAATGTGAAAATGGATAAAAAACAATGCCTTCGGAATATTAACGTCCCATGGCTCATCAGTCAGTATCGGTAACCGCTTAATCCTGTAAAGGGTCCTCCATCTGCCGAGATAGGCAGACGGCGGACGCAAGGCGGGGCTATAGCCAGGATGTGACGCCAGTACATTGCAGGGCCACTTTTTGGGAGGCAATTTACTCAGCACGCCAATAATTAACGTTGATAGCAGCGTGTCTTTGGACGCTGGGAGGAAAGCGGAGTGCCCGGCGAAAACCCACGCGGACACGGGGAGAGAGGCAACGCGCCAACTCTGCACGGAAAGCCACCCGAGCCCGGAATCGAACCCGGTTTCTTCTTACTGTGAGGCATTCCTGCTATCCACTGCACCTCGGCGCCATCCACGTATATCCGACATTGTGCGTCTAATATATATCGGTGACTTTTTGAACAACTGATGTGAATTCCAAGTGATTTTACAGATCGGTAATTAAGGTCAAATGTTGCACAACACGTGGGCGAGGAAGTTTTATGATATTTCACTCGAAACGTCTCGAGGTGGAGAGAGGAAGCGATCGACGCGGCTGTCCCGCGAGAGCAGCTTTTCGAAGCAATCATCACGCATCGAGCCGCGAATACCTACATCATTATATCATTCGTTCATTCATGATCAATACCCGCTTCATCCTGTACAGGGTCGCGGGGGGCCGGAGCCTATCCCGGCCGACAGAGGGCGCAAGGTGGGGGAATACCCACGATGTGACGCCAGCACCCTGCAGGGCACACTTTTTTGTTCAATTTGACTCAGCATGCCAATTTACTTGGGCAGCAGCGTGTCCTTGGACGGTGGGATGAAATCGGAGTGCCCGGAGAAAACCCACGAGGACACGGGGAGAACACACAAACTCCACACAGAAAGGCACCCGAGCCGGGAATCGAACCCGGGACTTTGCTGCTGCGAGGCGACAGCGCTGCTCACTGCGCCACAATGCCGCCCAGCTTTGTGGACATTTCGAGATAAAACTCTGCAGCCCATTTTTAAAATGATATATACTTTATTTGGTCCAAGAAAACAAATTATGGCCCCGAACGTTTATTGGTTTCACCGGAATGTCAGGGTCAGCCGAAAGTTCAAAATTGTGTTGACCCCACGCTAAACAGCGGACACCGTGCGATTTCATTAATCAGTGGAGCGAGTGAACTGGGGCGCACAGAGCGTAAAGGCTGAAGTTATTGGAAGGCAAATTCAACCGGTTACTGAGCTGCAACAAAATATTTGGCGATGCTGCTGAATTGGCAGCGGTGTGCGAGCACTCTTAACTCAAAACTCCCTAAACAGATTCATCGATAATGCTATGGACTTTAAAGATATACATGATAGAAATGATAAGCGACATTTCGGCTAATGGTCCGGATCTAAATTGTGGGGCTCGCGAGGCATTGCCTGAAATGTTGCCGATCTATATATTATAGGGCGAGGAATGCATCAGGTCACTAATAATTTCCAGGCTTCTTATTGGATGACCGACTTTGGGGCGTCACAACCAACCCACTAGATGGTGCACAGAGGTTTTTTTTGTGTGTGTGTATGGATTAAAAACAACAAATGTTTAATTTATCCTGTTTCATAATTTGCGTTTGTTTAAAAAGATTACCTTTGGTAGCGTCACGTGACAACTCTGCAGAGGATCTCGCCAATCAGCTGTCGGCTGTTCTCTCGGCTCGGAGCTGATCACATCATTGCCGTATCGTAGCCAGCACAGATCTGGCCCAGGTGACCACAGGCCCCCAAGATGCCAATTTCATCCATTTTATATGTATAAATATGTTTTAACACCACAGCGCTGTTAGTCAGCGCTGATTTTCTTGTGAACAGGGGAATTTAATTAGTATATTACATATTGATGACTCAACGTTGACTGTTGAAAACGTAAATCTAAAATTGAAGAGACACATTTCCAAATTTGCGTTTGGAAATTAAGTAATTTCTATTAGTTCACTTCCTTGACATTGGTGTTCTAGTTGTATATTAATGTATTAAGATGATTATCATAACCATGATACATGGAGCTGTGAAAACCTAGATCAGTGTATTAATGTTTCATTATCATTTTCACGACTTTTACATCCGCCTGGTGAGGGACTGGCGTCCCATCGAGGGTATATCCCTGCCTTGCGCCCTATGTCCGTCGGGATAGGCTGCAACTCACCGCGACCCTGTACAGGATTAAGCGGTTCTGACAATGAGCTGAGATGAGAGATTTTTTAAATCCACGTTTTCGATGACTTGTCAGGCGCCTTGTGTTTGAGAAAAGGTCTCATCTCATCTCATTATCTGAAACCGCTTAATCCAATATAGGGTCACGGTGAGCCGGAGCCTATCCCGGAAACACAGGGCGTAAGGCAGGAATACACCCGACGACGGGACGCCAGTCCATCGAAGTTAAATAAATAAATTTACACAGAGGGCGGCACGGTAGCAACATCTGCACTTCACAGAAAGAAAGTTCTGCCCGAGACACTTCGATTACCGATCCGAGCGCCTTTCTGTGTGGAGTTTGTTGGTACTGGCTGAATACATGGCTACCTTCCCCACGCCGCTCTGTGGTTTGAGTTTTATTTATTTCGAGTGCATTTGCATCTCGGGGTTGATACCGCGACCGCACCAGGGTTTCGCTACCTCACTGATCGGTCAGGGAACGACTTCGCTGTCGCGTGGATTCCAGAGGGCGAAACCCGGCGCGACCGCGTCTCTTTCAACTCGGCGACAAGAGGTAATTGTTATCGATGCCATGTCATTTAAACAAAGACTTACATAACCCATAGACTCACACGGGACCCATAGATTCACACGAGATCCATAAATTTCACATCGGATACAAGACTCACGTAGGACCCACGGAGTGAGAACCCGTAAAGCCACCTTGAACAAACTGACTCACCTGGGACCCATGGAGTCGGAGCCAATAGACTCACATATGATCCGTAGAATAATATGACCTACAAGAGAGTAAGGGTGGCACGGTGGCCCAGTGGGCAGTAGCGCTGTCGCCTCACAGCAAGAAGTCCCGGGTTCGAATCTCGGCTCGGGTGCCTTTCTGTGTGGAGTTTGCATGTTCTCTCCCCGTGTCCGCGTGGGTTTTCGCCGGGCACTCCGGTTTCCTCCCACAGTCCAAAAAACGTGCTGCTGCGCAGGTTAATTGGCTTGCAGACTAAATTGCCCGCAGTGCCCGGTGATGGACTGGCGTCCCACCGGGGGTATATCCCTGCCTTGCGCCCTGTGTCTGCCGGGATAGGCTCCGGCTCACCGCGACCCCTTGTACAGGACGCAGCGGTTTCTGACAATGAGATGAGACAAGACAGTGAAGTTCATTTCACCCCCTCCCAAAGCATTGAGACATCACGCAAGCAGCAACGAATGGCACGATTTAAGTTTTTGCAGGACGCTGTGGTGGTGCAGTGATTGTAACAGCAAGAACCGCCCGGGTTCGATTCCCGACCTAGCTACCTTTCCTTATCTAGCTTGCATGTTCTGTTACATCACCGTGGGGTTTTCGCCAGGTACTCCGGTTAACTCCCACAGCCCAAAGCCTGCCATGGGGCACCACAACTTCGCTCGCATAAGATGTGAGCGGAGCTGAAAGTACGCCGGTGCGGTCCGGGTATTGTGTGCCGATATGATAGTGTTCATCTCGTTACAGGTGGGTGCTGCGGCTGAGAAACGACGGCAATCAGTAAGAGGTTTAAGTCACTTTCACCGCTGTATGGGAGCCTTGCCACCCGTTAAATTATTGAAACATCCTCGCATTGACTCCCGGTGCGTTTTAAAGCGAGTGGCGCGTTGTTGTAGCTGTCGCTGTATCATTGCCGCAGTTGATTGAGCGCGACCTAACCACCTTTCACCTTACCGTGTATTGCCAATTTTGCTTAAGGATTGACCTCCTAACATTCCTTCCCTCTGGGGATAAAGATCGTTATCATTCGGGGGAGGGAGGGCGGAGGGGTGTTATTTCGCTGTCGATGTGAATTATTTTTTTAAATACTTTATAAAGTCTGTTTGTATTGCGCGCAGCATCCGTGCGCGCGCTCTCGACGAATTGCCACCGCGTTCCAATTTAATTAAAAATTCAGCGGTTTAATAGCAGTTTAATGACAGTTACATATTTAAACGCGTGGCAGAGCATTCGCTCAATGTCGATGGAAGTCTGTCGAAGGCAGAAGAGCGTGCGAAGAGCGAGGAAACCGTAGAGAGGCGGGGAGGGGGGAAGAAGGAGAGCTCGCGGTTAGCCAGCGCCAACATTTGGATCCTAAATACTCTGATGCCTTTCTGAGTGGAGTTTGCGTGTTCTCTGCCCGTGTCCGCGTGGGTTTTCGCCGGGTACTCCGGTTTCATCCCACCGTCTAGAGACACGCCGCTGTCTCGGCTAATTGGGTCCTGCTGAGTAAATTGCCCTTAAACGTGTACCCGTTGATGTACTGGCGTCACATCCTGGGTATTCCCCCGCCTTGCGCCCTGGGAACTATTCTGGCCCCTGACCAGGTTTAAGCGGGTAATGATAATGAATGAATGAATATTATGACGTTGTCGGCTAATTTAAAGAGTTTTTTGTTTTGAAACTGGAGAGCTCAGCAAAAAAAAACCCCACGCAAAACAAGGGAAATTAAGGCAAACTCCACACCGAAAAGGCACTCGCCGTGGGAATCGAACTGCTCCGGGCCAGACTTTCTTTCTGAGAGGCGCCGATGTCATCGCTGCAAGGTCCTAACGCCTGGCATTGTCTCCCTTCATTAAAGTCTTCCTTCCAATCTCTAGCAGAGAACAAAAACCCCCCACCGAATATCGCTCGCACATCCCACCAATTACTGTCTCCATGTCTCCATGTCCCCTCCGGGTGCTTTGGTTTGCCTATCTGGGCCTGTGGCTTTCTCCCGAATCTATAGACTCAATAAATTATGAAATATGCGGAATTGTGTTTTGCGTCATTCTTCGTTCCAGTTATTTTTTAAAAATTTTCCTTCCTTCCAATCGAAATTAGAACTTATTCATCTCATCTCATTATCTGAAACCGCTTAATCCTATATAGGGTCACGGTGAGCCGGAGCCTATCCCGGAAACACAGGGCGTAAGGCAGGAATACACCCGACGACGGGACGCCAGTCCATCGCCGGGCATTGCGGGACAATTTTAGTCTGCGAGCCAATCAACCTATCCATGAGCATGCTTTTGGACTGTGGGAGGAAACCGGAGTACCCGGCGAAAACCCACGCGGAGACGGGGAGAGCATGCAAACTCCAGACAGAAAGGCACCCGAGCCGAGAGATTCGAACCCGGGACCTTCTTGCTGTGAGGCGTCAGCGCTAACCACTGGGCCACCGCGCCGCCCAGAACTTATTCATTGACCGGCTAAAGCCCGCTGAAGTGGCTCGCGCCATCGTCACAACGCGTGGGATTTTATCGTAGCGTAATGAAATTTATAACGCGCCGCGCTATTTCCACGCCAGATCGCGGCTGACGCGCGGCGAAACAGCAGAGAGGGCGGGCGGGGAGGTGCAGGCAGCCATGCAGACAACCGGCGCCAACAGTTGCTAAACACCGCCTCCTGAACACTACGATGTTATCAGCCAATGAATTTCATCTCATCTCATTGTCAGAAACCGCTCAGTCCTGTACAGGGTCGCAGTGAGCCGGAGCCTATCCCGGCAGACACAGGGCGCAAGGTAGGGATATGCCCACGATAGAACGCCAGTCCATCACCGGGCACTGCGGGTAATTTAGTCTGCAAGCCAATTCACCCATGCAGTATGTTTTTTGGACTGTGGAAGAAAATCGGAGTGCCCGGCGAAAACCCACGCGGACACAACTCGCAAACTCCGCACAGAAAGGCACCCGAGCCGAGAGATTCGAACCCGGGACCTTCTCGCTGTGAGGCGACAGCTCTACCCACTGGGCCGCCGTGCCGCCCAGCCAATTAATGTGCGTATTGATCTGGTGTTTCACAGCTCGATGTATGAATGCTTGTCATAGCTGCGCTTTCGGAATAACCGTGTCGAGCGTTCCTCTTCACTGCTTGGCGACGTTTCCCATCCCCCCCCCCCCCGCCGCCGCCCCACGTTCGAGGCATCTTCGGGCTTTCGGGCAGAAAGTCTCAGAAAGTCCGAGGATGTCTCCAATGTATGATGCTGGGGTGCAGTGTCTGGCGGGTTGGCGCCGGCTTACTGCGTGGCAGATGCACCACCTATGCGCCCTACTGTGCCAATATGCCATTCTCGCTACAGATCTGTGCAGCGCCTTGTGACCCTCGGGTGAAGAGCGCTCGAGTAGTGCAATTATTCTCTCGTCTCATCTTATTATCTGAAACCGCTTAATCCTATATAGGGTCACGGTGAGCCGGAGCCCATCCCGGAAACACAGGGCGTAAGGCAGGAATACACCCGACGACGGGACGCCAGTCCATCGCCGGTAGTGCAATTATTATAATATTATTATCATGAATTGTATTCATTTTTCAAGGTAAGTTCGCATGATCTGGATCAGTCAACCCGAGACATGCGGTTAACTCATCACGTATTGTACTTCCCAGAATACAACTTTAAAAAATATATATGAGAAGAAAACCGTGGGTCTTGTTCCATCGTCAAAACATTTTTTATAGACCGGTAAAACAGTCTTGTGGACAAAATGCTTGTCAGCAACATGGTTTAGGGGCATTGATTTGGAAAATGTGAATTGCTCTTAAGAGAGACAGATGCTTAGTATTGCCGCAGAGAGTATCCAGTGAGCTTGCAAGTTCTGGATGTAGGATTCGTGTGACGCAAGAAACGTTCCAACTAAATTGATAAGGGCAAATTGATGTCCCTGCCATACATCAGTTGATGACCCTGCCATACATCAGTTTTGAATTTATCAGCAATAATGCATCTATTAATTTAATAATAATTTCTGGCGCCGGCTAACTGTGTGTCTACCTTCCCCCAAAGCGCATTTCACTGTTCTTTCCTATTCGAACGATTATCTTCGCCGCGTTTTGAATTGCAAGTCCGCCACCAAATTCTAACGCGTGGCTCAATTCCCCGGTAAGCGATGTAAGGAACGTTGGCCTCTTGGCTTGCGTTCACTCGTTCCCCGACGGCTGTTTGACCTCTGTATGTCGAGCCCCGCGGTACAGAGAGACACGAGTGCAGGGAACTCTGGGCCTCCGTATCTGAGCGTCCTTCTGGGAGCCCCAGGAAGCTCCCCCCACCTCTTCGTCCTCCTCGTCTACGTGCGCGTGTGGGTCTTGTTTTGTCGGGAGCGCAGGTGGCACGGGCGGTACCTCTGCCAGTCACCTGTCCGTCAGCTCTGGGTCTGTCCCGTGACCGCCCGTCAAAGCGAGTCTTGGACACTTCTTCGCCTGGCCTCGGCGTGCATCTGGCCTGGCACATGCGCCACGGTGACGTCACCGCCACGTGGCGGGGAGCGGTGTCGCAGCGGTTAGCGTGCTATGCCACGACCTCAACCGCACCAGTTCGATGCCCGTTCACGAGAAATAACGGTGGCGAATATTCGTACCGTTACTGTACCTCCCCTAGATCGACTCAGCCTCAAATGAGTACATGTATTGGGTTTTGTAAGCATTTACCGCTAGGGAGACAAAGGCGGCCCGACGTGGAGATGGCCACCCACCCCGTAGTGTTTCCGTGCTGGCCTTCATAAACGCTACTCGCAAGAGGCACTTAACCCTCGAGTCTGTAAAGGCTATTCGAGTGATCTTCCGGTGGCCCAGTGGTTAGCGCTGTCGCCTCAAAGCAAGAAGGTCCCGGGTTCGAATCTCTCGGCTCGGGTGCCTTTCTGTGTGGAGTTTGCATGCTCTCCCCGTGTCCGCGTGGGTTTTCGCCGGGCACTCCGGTTTCCTCCCACAGTCCAAAAAGCATGCTGCTGCATAGGTTAATTGGCTCGCAGGCTAAATTGCCCCGCAGTGCCCGGCGATGGACTGGCGTCCCATCGTGCGTGTATCCCTGCCTTGCGCCCTGTGTGTGCCGGGATAGGCTCCGGCTCACCGTGACCCTGTACAGGACTAAGCGGTTTCAGACAATGAGATGAGATGGGTGATCTTCATCTTTACCCTAGTTGATGATGAGAAGCGGAGTCAGAGCATTGTCTTACAATGGTCAGCAAGGCTCACGAAAGGGGGGGGAGGGGGGGCTCAGTGGCTCAGTGGCCATCGCTGTTGTCGCACGGAAAGAAGTCACGGCTTTGTTTGTCGGCTCTGGTCCATTTCTGTGTGGAGTTCGCGTGCACTCTCCCCGTGTACGCGTGGGTACGCGTGCACTCTCCCCGCGTGCGCGTGGGTACGCGTGCACTCTCCCCGTGTACGCGTGGGTACGCGTGCACTCTCCCCGTGTACGCGTGGGTACGCGTGCACTCTCCCCGTGTGCGCGTGGGTACGCGTGCACTCTCCCCGTGTACGCGTGGGTACGCGTGCACTCTCCCCGCGTACGCGTGGGTACGCGTGCACTCTCCCCGCGTACGCGTGCACTCTCCCCGTGTACGCGTGGGTACGCGTGCACTCTCCCCGCGCACGCGTGCACTCTCCCCGCGTACGCGTGGGTACGCGTACGTCGTCTAGTCCGGTCTCCTCCCACCCTGCTGACTTAATGGCCATAAAACGTGTGCCTGGCGAGGTACTGGCGTCACATCCTGGTTATTCCCCCGCCTCGCTCCCTCTGGCGACCGGGATAGGTTCTGGTCCCTGTACAACTTTAATTGTATCCCTAATAACTGTCCTTACATACCGAAGTACGTGCCCATTTGAGGCCGAGTAAACCTATGGGAGGCCCAGTACCGGTTCAGAAAATCGTCACTGGTGTTCGCCGCGAGCGGTAGTCGAACTCAGGTCGCGGGGTTTGTAGCCCAGCGCGCTAACCGCTGGGCCACCGCTCCCTACACACACACGCACACACAGCGACACACGGGTCTGCACGGTCTGGTGGGCGGGCAACGAACATCGATAAATCGCCGCATAATTCTCAAGCGAATGAAGCCAGACTGGAGACTGAATGAGAGATGCTGCTGCATTGGGTGCTGAGAAGGTTTGGGGGGAGGGGGATATGTTCAGGTCAGATGGATTATAACCCGTCACAATCATCCAATATCTTACCCCCGAACTCCTGCACTTATTTATATTTAATTCGCTATCCCTGCTGCATGCATTTCTCTGGAAATGCATACTCATCCGCGGGTTGCTTGCCAATGGCAGTGGAGGGTTTATCGTTTGCAGTTGGGCTGCACGCAGTGGCGAGCAGCTGGAAGGTCCAGAGTTGAAATTCTGCTCTGCGGGATTCGGTTCCGTTTTTTTGATGGGCGGGAAACATTTAGCAGAAGGCTGTGTATAAAGTCCCCACTGCGGGCCGCTTCATGAAAGGTGGCTGGGTTCGATTCCCGGCTCAGGTCCCTTTCTGTGTTTGGAGTTTGAGCAGTCTCCCCACGATGACGTGAGTTTTCTCCGGGTAAACCGAGTTTCTCGAACAGTCCAGAGACGTGCGACTGCCTATGTTAATTCGCCTCTGGTGCCCTCGGATATCTCGACCTGCTTACCCCTCTACGCTGGCTAACTGCTAAAAACAACTACGGTTTATTCCAGCTTGAATACAAACTGAAGGTCTCGTCTCATCTCATTGTCTGAAACCGCTTAGTCCTATACAGGGTCACGGTGAAGCCGGAGCCTATCCCGGCAGACACAGGGCGCAAGGCAAGGATATACCGACGATGGGACGCCAGTCCATCGCCGGGCACTGGGGGGCAATTTAGCCTGCGAGCCAATCAACCTATGTAGCAGCATGCTTTTTGGACTGTGGGAGGAAACCGGAGTGCTCGGCAAAAACCCACGCAGACACGGGGAGAGCATGCAAACTCCACACAGAAAGGCACCCGAGCCGAGAGATTCGAACCCGGAACCTTCTTGCTGTGAGGCGACAGCGCTAACCACTGGGCCACCGCGCTGCCCACAAACAGAAGGTGTGTTGGCATATTCCAAAAGTGTTTTTTTTTTATTAAGGTACACTTGCAATGACACAAGTCCCTCGCTAACCACGGCCTGGAGTATCCATGCAAAATATTGTGCGGTCGCTTGACCAACCACGGCACTTCACTGTTTTGCATGACCACCGTTTATCCATTACCTGCAATTTGAAAAGCCACGCCGTGTTCCAAAATGGAGCGCGTAAATCCACGTGGGGCCTCACCCATCCCACCCAGTTGGTTCCCAAACCTACCGCACCTCAACTCCCACTCGACCCGCCTGTGGTCTCCACGAACCACTGAGCGACGCTGGCGGCCCACTGATGGGTCGCGACCCGCAGACTGAGAATGGCGGCCTTAATTAAACCCTCCTCCCCCAACATCACCATCATCGTCTTTGTGATAATCATCTTCATCGGATTAAACGTTAAAAAAATGAATATACTCACTACGTCATCAATATTAAAGGTAGTTATTGAAGGAGGTTTGACTTTTTGCCTATTTCTTACGAGAATTGCTTTCAAAAGCCGTTCTTTCTGGATATCCGCGTTGAGCATATCCTCTCTCTCTCTCTTCTTCGCGACGTTTCACCTCCCACGTTCGAAGCCTTGCTAAGGCGTTTCACCTCCCACGTTCGAAGCCTTGCTAAGGCGTTCTCTAACGTGGGAGGCGAAACGTCGCGAACCAGAGGGACATTGTTCCGAGCCGTGGGAATTTTGCATCATTACAAATTCATCTCGTTTATTGAATACATGTGATGCCTAGTCGACGCGCCCAGCTGTAAAAGACGGGCCACGCAAGCGAACCTTCCACTTTCCCACGGAGAGTTTTGAGAATTTGACTCTCTCGGCTGGTGGGGAAATGCTGCATAATTAAAGTGTACAAAATTTCATGATAAGTCGAAACTTTCCCAGGACAACATTATCAGATTAACAAGCAAGGCGAAAAAAGTAGAGGCAATATACTGACATTAAATTACCCTAGAGCAGAGATTGTGCGTAATTAATTTGTGACTTTGCACGGGTCATTTAGTTATTTCCTTCTGCACCTATGTAACAGAACGGTGCCTAATTTATTCCATTATCCATCGCAATGTTAATAGACCCCTCTGGCAAGAGAATTAACACGATGAATTAATGTAAAATGTCGAGTGGAATTCACAACAGCGTAAGATTCACACCGAGAGATATCGCGTCTTCGCCGTTGTTACTTTTGTTGTCGTTCTTGTGTAGCTGAGTGACGAGAGCGACATCGAACGGCACTTTGTGAGAAGCCAGCAGTGGCGATGCGCCGTGGCGCAGCGGGTAGCGCTGCCGCCTCTCAGCAAGAAGGTCCCGGGTTCAATTCGCCGGCTTCGGGTGAGCTCTGCGTGGTGTTTGCGTTTTATCTCCGTGTCCGCGTGGGTTTTCGCCGGATGCATCGGTTTCATCCCACGGTTCAGCGATATTGCGCTTAGGTTAATCGGCCTCCTTACATTTCCCGCGGTGCACTAACTTGTTGTAACTTGCTTATCGCTCCCCGCTGGACAATTGTTCAAAAGCGCTACGCGGAGCTCAGCGGTTGCTTCTAACGTAAGTACGACCTGGCGATAAGATCCACGCACGTAATTACTAGCGTACGATGGGCCCTGGGTGCTGATCTCACAATCCAAATGTGATGCTCGGGTCTATAGACCAACAATAAATGTCGACTTTTGGCCCATGTGGTTTATTTTGGCTGAGCAAAAATCCGTTTTGTAATGAACCGTTGTAAAGATTCAAAAACTTGAAGAGTAGCGTTTCATAACATTTAGGGAATGGGACAAAGTGTGCTCGAGAGAGAGAGAGAGAGAAAACGTTGCTGAGTACGATGCTTATTGGGGCATCGCTCGTTAGCGATTGACACATTTTGATAGACGATCCTCCGTTATTATATCGACGGGCACATTGCCTGCCCTATGGGCGATCATGTTCCAAGCATGTAAAACGTTCTTCTGACGTCATGATGCAGGCGGATGGCTTCTTAGGAGGGTAAATGGTACTCGCGTACAAGTGTAGATTTAAATCGGAAAATGGTGTTAAAGTTACAGAATAGTAAACAATCAGTGGGAAGTGAAACTGAAACTAGACACCAAAAGCCTCATCTCATCTCATTGTCAGAAACCGCTTAGTCCTGTACACGGTCGCGGTGAGCCGGAGCCTATCCCGGTAGACACAGGACGCAAGGCAGGGATATATCCACGATGGGACGCCAGTCCATCACCGGGCACTAAGGGTAATTTAGTCAGCGAGCCAATTAACCTATGCAGCAGCGCGTTTTTTTTGGACTGTGGGAGGAAAACGGAGCGCCCGGCAAAAACCGACGCGGACACGGGGAGAGAACTTGCAAACTCACCACACAGAAAGGCACCCGAGCCGGGATTCGAACCCGGGACCTTCTTGCCCTGAGGCGACAGCGCTACCCACTGGGCCACCGTGCCACAGATTAAATTATCGTTTGTAAAGGATTTTATACCGGTGCCCTTAGTGCGGACAAACATTACCTCGGGGTGTGCGCTTAACACACACAAATGAAATTCGATGTGGGCGGAGGTTGCCAGATGGCCGAACAGTCAGGGTTGATGGTGCGAACATACGTAAAGACAAAGATGTCATGTGTAGCCTTGATGGACTGTGGGGGTCAAGTGTTGCTAGCGAACACCTATGAAGGCCAGCACGGCAAACAGAGCGGGTGGGTGACCAGCACCACGCCTGGTCGTGTGTCTCCGTAGTGAGGATCTGTACTCTCCGCACTCGGTGCTCATTTGAAGCTGAGTCGACCTAAGGGAAGCTCAGGGCAGATTCAGAAATGATTCATTGGCGTTAGCCGTGAGCGGGAATCTAACTTCGTTTGTCGTGTTGGTAACGCAGAGCGCTAACCGCTATGCCACCTCTCCCCACGTATAAGCATGCGCGGTAAAAACATCGCTTTGTTATAAACTTTGTGACCCTCCGGTGGAAAGCGCTTTGGAAATGCAAATATTATTATTACAAATGGGCGGCGCGGTGGCGCAGTGGTTAGCGCTGACGCCTCACAGCAAGAAGGTCCCGGGTTCGAGTCTCTCGGCTCCGGTGCCTTTCTGTGGAGTTTGCATGCTCTCCCCGTGTCCGCGTGGGTTTTCGCCGGGTACTCCGGTTTCCTCCCACAGTCCAAAAGCATGCTCCTGGATAGGTTGATTGGCTCGCAGACTAAAATTGTCCCGCAATGCCTGGCGATGGACCGGCGTCCCGTCGTCGGGTGTATTCCTGCCTTGCGCCCTGTGTTTCCGGGATAGGCTCCGGCTTCACCGTGACCCTATATAGGATTAAGCGGTTTCAGATAATGAGATGAGATTATTACAAATAGGTAGTTTATTAAAGTGATGTTTGGAGCTTCGCAACATTTGCGTGATTCACAAAGCATCACTTCTGCTGGCGTCAGGAGTCACCATCGAAATGAGATGCACAGAAGATCGAGCGGGTTTGCGAAGCCCTCTTCCATAAGTGGAAAAGCGACTTCAGCGTAAATGGCCCGCGTGCAATCTTGCCGATGAGCAGAGCAATGAACAGAAGTAGTACGGGGAAAGGGTCTGTCTTCGAAATTGAAATGCCAGGTCAAAGTGACCAGACCGACTTAAAAATAATAATCATAATCCACAACTACTTGTGCAATCGCGAAACAATCTCGTCCCGCATGCATTTGTCGCTTGGCAAAGCACAAGAGTCATCATTCGAAAGGCACGCGAGTCGGCAGCGCTCACTTCAGCGCGGAAGGTTGTTTTGTAGCGCTCATTCTGATCGAATGTAATCACTCTCGTATTGCCGTGAAGATTTACGGTGGTCAGACTAAAGGATGATGGTGTCCGTGCAGTGGTAACATCCGCGCCGCATTGACACAAGGTCCTGCCCCAGGCGGTTCGATGCTAGCTCTCTGTGCGGAGTTTGTCTGTTCTTGCCGTGTCCTGCGTGGGTTTCCTCCGTTTTCGTCCCATACCCAAAAATCTACTCATTTCATTGGCCGATGAGATATATAAAAGATAAGTGCATTGTGGGGTGGCGCGGTGGACACAGTGAGCAGCGCTGTCACCTCACAGCAAGAAGGAGCCGGGTTCAATTCTCGGCTTGCATGTTCCCTCCGCGAAGAAACAACGGCTTTGGGAAGCCATTGTCATCATTCATCGAGCCACGAATGCCTGCATCAGTAAATTAATCCACAGCTTATCAGTGTTACGTTGAAAATTGGCTTGGGCAAGAAGAGGTGTTTAAATATAATTATTGATGGACGAGACAACAACGAGACAATCCGTCAATTTATTTACCCCTAACAATGCTTAATTAAGAATACTGGCCTCAATGGTGGCTCATGGTTGCCAAGGCAAGATGTCGCTCGTTGGCGATGATACTCTGTACGCCATCTGGTAGGCTGGTCCTGACGTCGCAAAAGACGTCAACCAATTAGAGGTCAGGAAAATATGGGTGACCTGCCGCGTGCCTAGCGCTGTAATATACATTGACGCATGGATCGCACGGTTCTGGGCACTATGGCGTCTCGCCGCTGACCAATTTAATTATTTTCCGGCAGCGATTTGGCCATTGACCAGGTTGCTCCAACCCCTAATCCTTGCCGAGTGAGCGAGCGCGTGGATAATTGACTCCGCGCTGTATAAAATGTAGAGGAACGAGTTATAAAAATGACAATTTCACGGCCGTTTAAATATCTTCCAGGGAAACATGCAGGTATCCATTCGATTAACAGCCCAATCAACCCCCCCCCCCCCACAATGCACGCGACGCGG
>JAZEWT010000016.1:4291426-4302900 GCA_036362905.1 Mordacia mordax
GATGAGTTTATAAGAAGAGTTCACACTATGGGTACTTTTTGCCAGTGTACATTTGTAATGAGTAGAACAGGTTTTTTTTTAACCATTTCTGGCAATTATGCGGGTGTTAAGATCTTAAAACACCAAAATAGACACATTTGACAATGTGTCGAGTGACGATTGCTTCGAAAAGCTGCTCTCTCGGGACAGCCGCGTCGATGGAGGAGAGGGAGCTGTCCCGAGAGAGCAGCTTTTCGAAGCAATCATCATGCATTGAGCCGTGAAAACCTACATCATTACAATGTGTCGAGTTTGCAAAAGCCACACATACAATGCATATGTTATCAAAGCTTCCTGTTTGCATAATTTGCCACAAGTATGTGTGGCTTTTGCAAACTGGACACATTGTAAAATGTGTCTATTGTGGTGTTTGGGATCTTAACACCTGCATAATCGCCAGATACGGTAAAACCTGCTGTAATCTTACACACCTCGTTTGTTGAGATGGAGAGTCCGTGGAGTCCCAGTCTGCCTGTGCTGGAGAGAGAGGCTGAGTGGCCGCCAGCGAAAGCGCAATCGTCGCCGGCACGTGAGGATCAGCGAGAAGAACCCACCCCGGGGGACATTCACGTGTCGCGACACAGCTATGCTGTCCGTCATGCCGCGACATTCTGGCAGAATCGCGGCTGTAGATAATGGGGGACTAATTTTCCACATTTGCACAATGTAGCTCATCTCATCTCATTGTCTGAAACCGCTTAGTCCTATATCGGGTCACGGTGAAGCCGGAGCCTATCCCGGCAGACACAGGGCGCAAGGCAAGGATATACCGACGATGGGACGCTAGTCCATCGCCGGGCACTGCGAGGCAATTTAGCCTGCGAGCCAATTAACCTATGTAGCAGCATGCTTTTTGGACTGTGGGAGGAAACCGGAGTGCCCGGCGAAAACCCACGCGGACACGGGGAGAGCATGCAAACTCCACACAGAAAGGCACCCGAGCCGAGAGATTCGAACCCGGGACCTTCTTGCTGTGATGCGTCAGCGCTAACCACTGGGCCACCGCGCCGCCCCACATATATGTGGTTATTATCAATCATAATCAATACCCGCTTAATCCTGTATATAGGGTCGCGGGGGGGGCAGGAGGCTATCCCAGTTGACAGGGTGCAAGATGGGGGAATACCCAGGATTTGACGCCAGTATATCGCAGGGCACACTTTTTGAGGCAATTTACTCAGCAGGCCAATTAACCTAGGCAGGAGCGTGTCTTTTGGACAGTGGGAAGAATAAACAGCGAAAGCCCACGCAGGCACAGGGAGATCAAGCAGTGGCCAAACCGGCTCTGCTGCCCCCATTGCAACTGCATCAGCTTACGCTGGCTAGGCGGTGACCTAAAATCAAATAGCTCCTGGGAGACCTTCATCCGCTGAGTTGCAAATAATTACTAATGTCATTTGGGCTGTTGTTTCCTCCCACAGTCCAAAAGCATGCTCCTGGATAGGTTGATTGGCTCGCAGACTAAAATTGTCCTGCAATGCCCGGCGATGGACCGGCGTCCCGTCGTCGGGTGTTTTCCTGCCTTACGCCCTATGTTTCCGGGATAGAGCTCCGGCTTCACCGTGACCCTGTAGAGGATTAAGCGGTTTCAGATAATGAGATGAGAGAGAGATGAGAGATTTGGGCTGTTGTAGTGCAATGGTTAGTTAGCGCAGTGACATTCCAATACGAGGGTACGCCGGTTTGATATCGAAATCTCGGTGTGGCAGTTAAAATAATGGGCAAGGGAAATGTTCTCAAAAGCTGCTCTTTTGGGATAGCCGTGGCGAGTTTTCCGCTTTCCTTCGCGATGATTCACCTCCGACGTCGGAGACATCTTCTGGCTCTATGACTTCATGGGGGTCTGAAGATAGGTCTCCACGGCTATCCTCGAAGCGCGCCTCTTAAGAGTGTTTCTTACGCAATCAATCAGTTAAAAACTTACACCCGCACCTCGTTAGTCGGGATGGATCCATTGCAGAGACCTTCGCAAATGGCAAATTTCACCCTGACATGCGTATCAAACTGGCACTAAATCCTGCGCTAAAACCGTGAATAAATACGCACGGTACATGATGCAGGGAAATCTGAAGACAAAACATTAGCACAGTAGAGCAAAGCAGAGTGTAAAGAATGCAATGCGTACTTATAGTGGAGAGCTTCACTCCTGCATGCATGTCACAGATGCTTCTCGCACTCGTCAATCGTTAGGTTTGCGGGTAACGATGCGTGGGGCTGTGCGTAAATACAAGTGCGCGCTTTTAAATCTCCCCCAACTCTGCCTCCGTATAAATGAGGAGAGCACAGTTATCTGATCAGCAGCTGCAGTGGGGTAAAGTGTAGGTACAGCCACAAGACGTGTGACCATCATAGAACAGGTGTACAAACACCCGATGGAGGGGCTGTCTATAGCGTTGTGGGGCTCAGCCAGGACGGTGCCAGGCCACGGACATGTGGGGACTATGTTGGGGCCCTACGGGGTCCTGCCAACGTGTCACGTGGTGTTAAAGGGACTGGCGGGGGGTGCGTTGAGGGCACTCTCTCGCTTAGCTCGAACTAGGGGACAGCCCCTGAGTTGTTGACCCACCGTGGGTTGGTCGAGCTATTGACCTGATGGTGGCAACAGCGTGGCAGGCCGTGAATTGGTTAATTGGGTCTGAACAACAGCGACGGAACGCTGGGGCTTTGGGGGGAATGAGTCATTCGTGCGCTGAGAGAGCTCGTGTTGGTCCCGTGTCCGGGGGTTTGTGATGCCGGTACTCTCTGTATCGCTGTGTGCCGCATCGCCCGTAATGTTGTGCGTTAACTGCGCTCTGAGTGGCCAAGTGGCCGTTTGTGCGCTTGTTTCATTAAACCCCGTTCACCCTTACGATGGAGTCTGCGTCCTGCAGTCGTTCATCGCTCAGCCGATCCATGACAGCGTCATCTAGTGAATGCTAGTCACCCTGCGGTGGCATGAGCAAGGCTCACAATGCCACATGTTTTAACGGTATAAGAAGGTCCCGGGTTCGAATCTCCCCTCGAGTACCTTTCTGTGTGGAGTTTGTGAGTTCTCTCCCCGTGTCCGCGTGGGTTTTTGCCGGGCACTCCGGTTTCCTCCCACAGTCAAAAAAACATGCTGCTGCATAGGTTAATTTTCTTGCAGATTGAATTGCCCTCAGTGCCCGGTGATGGACTGGCGTCCACTTGTGGGTATATCCCTGCCTTGCGCCCTGTGTCTGTCAGGAGAGGCTCCGGCTCACCGCGACCCTGTACAGGACTAAGCGGTTTTTGACAATGAGATGAGATGGGATTGTCATCTAGATGTATGCGTTTCCTGTATGCGGACACACACGCCATGCAGTCTTGTACCATTAGGACCTGTGTGTGCGCTCGCTCTGATGTGCAGACCCAAGCACGTGTGGGCAGGACACACGGTGTATATTATCCGCAAAAGGTAAATCACCTTTATAACCTCCTACACAGCTCAGAGCTACCACAATCTTATTTACTGTATTGTTCTCTATCATCCTGAACGTCACCTAAGTGTGTAGCCCTGTCGCCTCACAGTTAGCAGGGTTCGATTCCCGGCTCGGGTGCCTTTCTGTGTGGCGTTTGCATGTTCTCACCATATCCTCGTGGGTTTTCGCTGGGTACTCTGGTTTCCTCCTACCGTCCAAAGACACGCTGCTGCCGAGGTTTATTGGCCTGCTAAGTAAATCGCCTCCAGTGCCCTGCGAGGTAGTGGCGTCAGATCCTGGGTATAGCCCCGCCTTACGTCCTCTACCAGGATAGGCTCCAGCCCTCCGTGACCCTGTACAGGATTAAGCGGGTATTGATAATGATGACATCACCTCAAATACCCCTCTAACCTGGCACCCTAAGGCGTACTGGAAGGGAAACGCGATATAAGTAATGTCTCATTATCTGAAACCGCTTAATCCTATATAGGGTCACGGTGAGCCGGAGCCTATCCCGGAAACACAGGGCGTAAGGCAGGAATACACCCGACGACGGGACGCCGGTCCTGATCACCATCATTGACCCTCGGGTAAAGATTGCTCTTAAAAGTGCAAATATTATTATCATCATTTATTTCTGGACATTACTTATATCGGGCGGCGCGGTGGCGCAGTGGTTAGCGCTGACGCCTCACAGCAAGAAGGTCCCGGGTTCGAATCTCTCGGCTCCGGTGCCTTTCTGTGTGGAGTTTGCATGCTCTCCCCGTGTCCGCGTGGGTTTTCGCCGGGTACTCCGGTTTCCTCCCACAGTCCAAAAGCATGCTCCTGGATAGGTTGATTGGCTCGCAGACTAAAATTGTCCCGCAATGCCCGGCGATGGACTGGCGTCCCGTCGTCGGGTGTATTCCTGCCTTACGCCCTGTGTTTCCGGGATAGGCTCCGGCTCACCGTGACCCTATATAGGATTAAGCGGTTTCAGATAATAAGATGAGATGAGTCGTCGGGGGTCACAAAGGATCAGGCGAGGCGAGAATGAGAAAGTGAGGGCGACAGCAAGCGTGGCGGCAGCGCCCCTCTCCCGGGTTCGTAAACAACACGTGGCCTGGGGGACGGGGGGGAAACATACGGCGGACGTGTGATGATCGGATTGGATGCTGGACATGGAGTGATGTCTCGTGGCTGGGTGACGTCTGAGGGTATATAGGGAGATGTGCAAAAGCGAAGGAGAGGGTTCTGGATGGGAGACTGGCAGCGGAGCCACGACGGGAATGTAAAGAGGCGAATCACTAGTGAACAAAGCGCGGGGTGGGTACTGAGTTGTGTGTTACTGTTGTTACTGGATGTGTTAATAAAGAGCTGGAAAGAGAGAAGTCCCCCGTCTGGAGTGGCAGCCACGTGTATGATGAGAGAGAATGGAATCACCACTGCGGTGTTCTGCGCGCGCCGTCGGAACAATAGGGCACATCAGCGGGCGGCCAATTGATGATGGGGGAGTCGACCCACTGGGTTGCCCTCACAGTTTGTTGTCAAGAGAGTGGGATGCGAGCTCACGGCGGGTGAGCGAGGCGAGTAAAGTCCTGATGGCATGGGAGACAGCGACTCGGAGACAGCGCAGCGGCGGGCAGAGTACGGCTGCTGAGATGGCGAGGAGGAGACAGTGAGAAGGAGACGGTGCTGAGGGGTGCAGATGTGGAGTGGTGAGTCAGAGACAGCGAGCGGAGAGAGGCGAGTTCGCTTGCTATTTACCGCCGATCGAGATGGCAGACGCGACGGGAGAGACCCACTCAGCGGGGGTGGCTGCGCGCGTTGGAAGAATGGTGTGCATATTTCAGATGACCTCAATACTACACTCCTGGCACAACAATGCCTCCACTTCCTCCGACGACTCAGGAGGGCTAGCCTTCCTCCACCCATCTCCACATTCCACAGTGGAACCATTGAGCTGACTAGCTGCATCGTAGTCTGGTATGGGAATTGCAATGCGTCTGACCGTAAGTCCCAGCAGTGGATATTGACAACAGTAGAAAACATCATTGGGACCCTTTTCGCCTCCATTCAGGACATCTACTACAAACGCTGCACACACAAGGCCTCCAGCACCTATGAACTCTTTTCCCGCTTGCCGTCTGGCAAAAGCTACCGCAGTATCTGTGCCAGATCTACCAGACTCTGCAACAGTTTTTTTCCCCCCCCAAGCCATCAGGCTCCTAAATACCATGCTACCCCGTCCCTCTTCATCATAACAAGCAGACGCTCAGCCCCCCAAACACACCTATGCATAGCTGCACGGGTCACTTTACTATATGTTGTTTTCGTGTCAGGCCTCACGCTGTGCCTGGTCAGGTGCACCAGGGCGCTCATGTCAGGGCTATTAAAAGGGGCTAGGATCGTTCGAGGTAACGAGGGGTCAGGTGCAGGCAGCGAAGATGACACTTGCTGAGCGGGAAGCATCACGTGGGTTGGAGAGTTAGCGGGAGAGGAGCGGAGATGGGTGAGGAAATGGTGTGACGTGACATGACAGGATAAGGACTAGGGGAGATTTAAGGTGAGGTATGGAAGCACAAGGGGAGACTTGGCAAGGGAGTTTGGCGGCGGAACACGAGAGGATGTAGTGAGGGTTAGTGACATCACGTGGGGAGGGTTGGAGAGTACTCTTGCTGACCTGGCGTGGTAATGTGGCCCTGGCGTTGACTTGTGGTGAGTTATGTTATTGTTAGTGTTAATAAAGGATCGCAAAGACAAGAAGCCTCCAGACTGCTCGCTGCCAGGGTGTGACTGGCGTGTGTGCGTTTGGTGCATGGTGAGGGCGATAACGCCAATAGCCCCATCACGTGTTCTCCTGTGTGGCCGCACTTGGAAGCCAGTACGCTGACTGGGCCGCCTAGTTCGATTTCAGCGAGAGGCTTCCCACTCGGGTAGCACAGAGTCTGTATCGTCTGTGTGTTTTGCCGTGCCCTTTTGAATGTGTATTCAGCCTTGTTTTGTTTTTGTATCTGGGAGCACGAGAAACTTTATTTCGTTCCTCTATATACTCGAAATTTTTACGGCTAGGATGAGAATAAAGTTTATCATCAGCCACTGTTAGCACTGCTTGTGCAATCAATGGCCACGTTATCAATCAAATTAACACAATATTTGCCTCTTAATCGCAACATTCTCAAATTTTAACAGTTCCGATTTAGGATTAACTCCAATTCCACACACGGGCGGCGCGGTGGCTGTGTCCGCGTGGGTTTTCGCCGGGTACTCCGGTTTCCTCCCACAGTCCAAAAGCATGCTCCTGGATAGGTTGATTGGCTCGCAGACTAAAATTGTCCCGCAATGCCCGGCGATGGACTGGCGTCCCGTCGTCGGGTGTATTCCTGCCTTACGCCCTGTGTTTCCGGGATAGGCTCCGGCTCACCGTGACCCTATATAGGATTAAGCGGTTTCAGATAATGAGATGAGATTCCACACACGCCTGCTTCTCTTGTGGCTTTTTGCTACTATTTGGCATTACCTGGGCCTTCTCTTGACTTCACTTTGAGACCAGGAAAAAAAAAATTTCTCTTCTCCTGTGGGGCTCCCAGCATAGGCCCCACTGCAGGCCCTGCCATGGGCCCCTTCTTAGCCTGGCGTTTCGCCCCAAGGCATCCCTTATAGTGCTCCCAGTCCTTCAACAGCTGGGGGAACTCGAAGCCCGGACATTTTGCTCCAGGGCTGCCTCTCCCCACGCCGCAGCTGCCGTGGCTGCGGCAAGGCAACATTATCCAATAACGGCCCTCATACAAAGAGGGTGTTTTTGAGTCAGCGAGGTTTTCATAGGCAATTAAAAGAGATTTAGTATCAATGTTATTGATGCTATGGGTACTTTTTGCCAGTATATATATATAAGAGTAGGATCTTAACACCTGCATAATCGCCAGATACGGTAAAACCTGTCCTCCTCTTATAAATGTTATTGATGCTATGGTTACTTTTTTGCCAGTATACAAATATAAGATTACAATAGGTTTTACCGTATCTGGCGATAATGCAGGTGTGAAGATCTTAACACTTGCATAATCGCCAGATACGGTAAAACCTATTGTAATGTTATTGATGTTTAAAAAAGCGTGCTTTCACTTGATCATCACGACGGCGGTGAACATGCTTGAGCCCAGAACATTTACGCTATCTGCAAAAATCAAACAGGTCCACGTGACGCAAACACACATTGATGACATTGCACTAACCCACAGTGAGACCCCAGCACAGGTGGTTGCAGGTCAAGTTGACGCAGACACAATTGAGGCACTAATTACCTCCTGTCTGAAAACCCATCTGCCTCCGGGAACACCTTTGAGGAAAATGGATTACTATGAGGTGACATTGGATTGAGGGCGGCGCGGTGGCCCAGTGGTTAGCGCTGTCGCCTCACAGCAAGAAGGTCCCGGGTTCGAATCTCTCGGCGGCTCGGGTGCCTTTCTGTGGGGAGTTTGCATGCTCTCCCCGTGTCCGCGTGGGTTTTCGCCGGGCACTCCGGTTTCCTCCCACAGTCCAAAAAGCATGCTGCTACATAATTGGCTCGCAGGCTAAATTGCCCCGCAATGCCCGGCGATGGACTGGCGTCCCATCGTCAGTATATCCTTGCCTTGCGCCTTGTGTCTGCCGGGATAGGCTCCGGCTCACCGCGACTCTGTATAGGACTAAGCGGTTTCAGACAATGAGAATGAGACATTGTATTGGTCAATTGAGCACAAGTTATCGGATGTCGAGAGAGATATATAAGAGAGGAGACCTGCCTGAGACAGGAGACCTGCCTGAGACAGGAGACCTGCCTGAGAGACAATTAACCAAAACCCAACCAACAAGCAATAGACCAAGACGGCGTGAGAGAGACACGGTTGTGTAACTCACCGCGGAACACAAGCCATGGCTCGAGATCAGCGCTGCGCAGAGAGCAACGCCAGTGGATCCGAGACCTCCCCAGATGCCGTCGCGAGTGACTCGACCGGCAAAGTTCTCCGACAACGGCGGCCAAGTGACTCAATCTGCATTGGGCTCAGGCAATGTTGACCAAGCGACTATTCTACGATTAGACAAGCAGTTCTGTGATACCCATGCGGGGTCTACGGGAAAGGCAGCCCAACCGCTTCTGTGCGTGGTAACGGCATCTGCATTGTCCCGCGATAGGGAGCTGATGCGAGCATTATCCCACACCATGACTGCAGAACAACCACTCTCGCTGAGTCACACGCCTATGGACACCCGTACTCCAGCAAGCACATGATGTTCTGTCAACATAGAAGCATAAGACTACAACAGGTTTTACCGTATCTGGCGATTATGCAGGTGTTAAGATCTTAACATAATCGCCTGGCAAAAAGTACCCATAGCGTTAACAGCTTCACCTAAGCTATAAAGCATTGAGGCCGCATTGTCCTGAGCTGACTGCCTTTTGGCAACGGCTGACACCGGCAAATAGGCTCAAAAGGAAGCCACTGCCAGGTGAAGGTCGGTCAGTTGAAGGACAATGCATAGGTTATCAAAGCTACATGTTTGCATACTTTGCCACTAGTATGTGTGGCTTTTGCAAACTGGACGCATTGTAAAATGTGTCGATTGTGGTGTTTTTGGGACACCTGCATAATCGCCAGATATGGTGAAACCTGTTGTAATCTTATATATGTATACTGGTAAAAAGTACCCATAGCATAGAAGCATAAGGATGTCGCAACAGTAGGGGTGATATATTTTTTAAAAAGAAAGAAAATATATATACATAGCAGAAACAATATTTTTTAATATTTTGGACCTTATTTGCCCAATGTATGGTGCTTTAAGCATTACACATCTCTCTCGGCATCTTCCATTCTCTGTCTGTTCTGTCTTGTTCTCTTTTGTCGCCTTGTCAATCTCTTTTTCACATTTTTGGGCTGTTGCTTTGGACTGTTCATGCTGCTCACTGTTGTTTTGCTTGCATGATGGCTTTACTGTTGACCGGCACCTGCTCAGGAACGCTTATTCTTTCCTTTATTTGTTTAACAATTATTTTAGTTGATATGTTCTGTCTTTCATTGATTCATAGCCATTATTTTACTTTAATTGATCTACTCTGATGTTGTTGTTGACATGCCATTCTCTCCACAGCTCTGTGCAGCGCTTTGTGACCCTCGAGTGAAAAGTGCTCCAGAAGTGCAATTATTATTATATCCCATCTTGTATAGCATAACAAAATGCCATATAGTGTAATACAGTACAGATTGTATCCGGCAGACTAGATGAGTAAAGGTTGCAGGTTTTGTTATCATTTCAATGGGGTTATTAAATTGATGACCGATTAATCGTGATTTGCCTCTCGATCTGATTATTTTTGTGGTTCTGTAGCTCCTTGCCTCTTCTCACAATTGGGCCTTCAGTCTTCCCTCTGGGGGTGTCCTACCCTGGGCCTTCTCCCATAAACAGCAACATTAATATTTGTCAAAAGTAACTCCCACTAAAACTCTCGATCTTGTGACAGTGACCTGGAACATTGCATTGTTGTGAGTTTGTTTCTTCTTCTCGTTTTTCCTGTCAGTTTGTGGAAACAATTAATCTGAAATCACCACTCACCTTAATTACCAAGTATATGAAGAAAACAGACAATTCTGTTGCCAAATTGATGGTCAACACTGAGACACGAGAAATCAAGTTGAGGGTAAGAAACATGCTTATATTATTTCACTCACTCATTATCAGCTACAGTTGTTTTGTTGCCGCTGGGAGTTGACTTTTTACTGCTCATTGGTCCTTTACTGCCCTTGAAAATCTGCAACTCCCGTCCCCTTAACCATCTGTGCTCTCGACTTCCCATCATTGTTCAAACCCAGGGTCAAAAAATTTATTTTTTCCTCACATATAACTGACTGCCTTTCTCAAATAAAGTAAACGTTTGCATTCTTTCTGCACAGCGTTTTGAGATGAGATCGGAATTAGAGGCATCCATACGTTTATCATGAGATTGCAGGGAAGAGGATATATTTCATGTTTAAGCAGAGGGTAAGAAGGAGGGAGTAGGAACAGATGGTAAGGGGGAAATATAATTTAGATGGACACGCGGTCAGTCAAAGACGAAAGAGAAGAGGATCGCTTTCAGTCTGACTTTGTACAAGAGCATCGAGTTAACTGTATGGACTGTGGGGACAGAGAAATCCAGACATTGTGGACAACAGCTGAGACGGGCCGTAGCGACACGGTAACTCAAAATTGAAACACTCCCCAACTGGGAGGGATGGAGGGAGTTGAGGCCTTTGGTGTGGTGTGGGAGATGGAATGGAGTCAGACCCCCAGAAACTCAGACTGCAGACCAGGATCAAAACAAAACCCATATTTATTTGCGAATCATTTCGAAATTCCAGACAACGAACCCCCAAAATGTTAACGTACGGGCAGCGCCAAACCACGGGCAAAGTTCAAAACTCGCTATTTATTTTTAGGTCGTTACCCCCGCTCTGTATATAACAATGGAACTCTGCTCTCTCGGGACAGCCGCGTCGATGGCTCTCTCTCCTCTCGACGCGGCTGCCCCGAGAGAGCAGCTTTTCGAAGCAATCATCATGCATCGAGCCGTGAAAACCTACATCATTACAATGGAACTCGTCAATATAGCAAAGGTACAATTACCACGCTTGTCCATACACCAAGGTATAATTATCACACTTCCCTTACCAGTCCCAAGCGAGTGGTACACTCCCACACCCCTGCCCTTACCAGGCAGGAGAGTACACTCCTAGCGAATGGTACACTCATACACCCCTGCCATTCCCATGCAGGTGATGTGCTAACACACTCCAAGCTTATTATGCTCCCTGCCACTCCTAAGTGGATGGAGGCATTCTTAATCACAACATACTTATCACCACACTTATCACACAAGTATTCAACACGTACGCCCATACTGGAACCTAGTGTCCCTTTCAACCAAACCTAGTTAGCTTTCCCCTAGACCAGTGGTTCTTAACCTGGGTTCGATCGAACCCCAGGGGTTCGGTGAGTCAGTCTCAGGGGTTCGGTGGA
>JAZEWT010000016.1:4352055-4369077 GCA_036362905.1 Mordacia mordax
TATGTTTCCGGGATAGGCTCCGGCTTCACCGTGACCCTATATAGGATTAAGCGGTTTCAGATAATGAGATGAGATGAGAGACTCTCTCAAAGCGGTACTACTGATGCTGTGACGTAATCGCTGGGGATGCTGGCCTTTGGTGCTGCTCTTGTGACTGTTAGATACATCAATATATCAGAGTGCACTTGAAGCCGATTTAATAACTTTAGTCTTGTTCCTCTCGATTTATTTCTATTAATTTTCACTTCTGTTCTTCTTAATTGTTCTTTAGTTTTTCCCGCAGTTACCCTTCTGCTTAAAAAAAAACCTGGCCTCGATTGCAACATCCCTGATAATGATTGCCCCATCTCAAGTCGACCATTTCTTTCTAAGGTCCTTGAAAGTGCAGTAACCGTGCAACTCACCAATGACCTCCTGTATCCCTTCCAATCTGGGTTCAGATTCGGCCATAGTACTGAAACTGCCCTGTTCAAAGTAGTTAATGACCTACTCGTTGCGGTTGATGAAGGCTTCCCAAGAATTCTTGTCCTCCTGGACCAGAGTATTGCCTTGTTAACGTTAACCACCTGCCCTTACATGAGCGACTGGAGGGTTAAGGGGTCTCTGGCTGTGCCCTGCATTGGCTGAGCTCCTACCTCTCCGACTGGAAGCAGTTCGTCAGCCTCGGAGGACAAACCTCAGAGATCCATCCTGTTTTGTCTGGAGTTCCTCAGGGTTCAGTTCTCGGCCCCACTCCTCTTCAGCATCTGCATAAAACCACTGGGCCATATCCTGCGCAGCCTCAATCTCAGCTACCATTACTATGCCGATGACATCGAAATCTATATCCACGCATAGCCATCCGTCAATGCGTCTGGTCTTTGCTTGTCATCTTCACTGTCAACTGTGAAGGCCTGGCTCAATTCAAATTTTCAAAAACTAAATGGTGACAAAATAGAACTTTTGCTTTTCGGAACCAACCCAGCACCAATTGTCCAATGCTGAACCTATCCAATTGATGCTTGACGACCAGACCATTGAAGTTGCTGAGGCATTCCAGAGTCAAGGAGTGACTCTTAAATTTTCACTCAACTTCCAGACACACATCAACAAGGTGGCGAAGGTAGCCTATTTCCATCTCAGAAACGTAACCAAACTGCGCAACATCCTGTCACCCTATGGTGCTGTTAAGCGAATACACATCTTTAGCTATGCAGAAATTGATTACTGAAATGCACTGCTCCCTGGCACCCCTGCCTACCTAATCTATCCCCGCTAACGGGTGCAGAATGCGGCTGCCTTCCTCATTCGCACACCCATCCATGATCACAAATCCCCATTACTGATATCTCTCCACTGGTTTCCGGTTAAATATAGGATTGAATTCAAGATCCTCCTTCTCACCTGCAAGGCTCTCAATGTCACTGCTCCGACATACGTTCGTGACCTACTTCCGGCACCTTCCTCAACATAACAGCCTCGATCTTCCCATACGGGCTTGCTGCATGTTCCCAGATCGCACCTCCATTTGATGGGTGACAGAGCCTTCTCTCGTGCTACTCCTAGACACTGGAATGCCCTTCTGTTGGAGATTTGGTCAGCCGCGTCCCTGGGCATCTTTAAATCTCGTCTCAAGACTCACTTGTTCCGTAAGGCTGTCAAGTCTCTTCACTTGGAATGTTGATGCAGCTCACAGTTGTCATGCTGGGATGATGGCTCGATGCCGTACTGTGCCTGCTCAGGAGCATGTATACCTTCCTTGTTTGCCGAACTTTGTTTTTAGTTGAACTGCTCTGATGCAGTTATTGTTGACGTGCCGTTCTCTCCACAGATGAGATTTGTAAAAAAAAAAAACGTTTTCGTTGTTGGTTTGCTGTTCTTACGTCATTGTTGATGCTGACATGTAATTCTCTCCACAGCTCTGTGCAGCGCTTTGTGACCCTCGAGTGAAAAGCGATCTAGAAGTATAATTATTATTACACTACCATTTCAATCCTTGCTGCATGTGCCCAGATCCCACCTCCATTCAATGGGTGACAGCCTTCTCGCGTGCTGATCCCGGACTCTAGAACACCCTTCCATTGGAGATTCTGTCAGCTGAATCTCTGTACATCTTCTAATCTTGTCTCAAAACTTACTTATTCCACAAGGCTTTCAAGTCTTCTGGCAAAGACTGTTGATGCGGCTCACTGTTGTCGAGCTGTGATAATGGCTGGCTGCTGACCTGCGACTGCTCAGGAACATTTATTACTTCCTCTTTTTGTTTAACAATTTTTTTTATATCTTTCTCTCAACACGCACACAACTACCTGTGGTCCAGTCTCCCAGGCGTACTCAGCAAGTGGCTGGGTAATGAAACCTCTCTACGTAGTAATTAACTTCATATACCTCTTGCCAGGGGCGGCGCGGTGGCCCAGTGGGTAGCGCTGTCGCCTCACAGCAAGAAGGTCCTGGGATCGAATCTCGGCTCGGGTGCCTTTCTGTGTGGAGTTTGCGTGCTCTCCCCGTGTCCGCGTGGGTTTTCGCCGGGCACTCCGGTTTCCTCCCACAGTCCAAAAAGCATGCTGCTACATAGGTTAATTGGCTCGCAGGCTAAATTGCCCCGCAGTGCCCGGCGATGGACCGGTGTCCCATCGTCGGTATATCCTTGCCTTGCGCCCTGTGTCTGCCGGGATAGGCTCCAGCACTGTGACCCTGTAGGACTAAGCGGTTTCAGACAATGAGATGAGATGAGACCTCTTGCCAGTCAAGTCCACATGGATATGCTCTCTCCAATAGTCCTGCTGTTGTGCACCTAGCCCCGAAGGCTCAATCACCCACAGTCGCTGCAGAGATGTACCGGGCTTTAAAGTCGCCCTCGAAATACGTTGTAAATCCACAAGGCGGCCCGCCTGCGGCGCACCGGATTATGCTACGTGGCGCGCCAGCGGAATAGAATGTCTGTCGCTCCATCGGACGGCAGCTGTGCTGACCTCGTGGGGGTAGACGCGACACTCGATGAGGCAGCTGCCGGCGCTGAGCCAGGCCGCGCGGCTGGACACGGCGCACCGGCCGCACCTGTTGGCGGTGCCTGCGCCGATCCGTGCCGCAGGCGGCGGTTGAGGCTCATAGCAGGGGACGATGCAGCACTCGATGTGCCTCGTCTCCCGTTGGTGCCGCGGAGTTAAGGAGGGGCCATCGTATCTCGTCATGGGGTGTCTCGTGGTGTCTCGTGATATGGTGACTCAATGCATAAGGGTAATGATTGACCAACGAGCCGTACGTGACTCACCCTCACCAGCGTGGTGGGGCGGGGTTTATAAGGAGCCAGAGAGTCTCCGGGGAAAATGGAAGGAGCGCTGATGTAGGAGTTCGTTGTGGGCCGCTACTCCGGCCGTGCTGGGAGAATAAGGCATTGAAAAGCATCCAAGAAGTCTCTCCTCATCTCTGGCTGATCCTCGCTGTGGTGTTGCCACTGTAAGCCGTCACAAAACCCGGGAGTCGAGGCCGTGGCGTCACAATACGACAGGAAGATTGCGGGGCCATACGGGTGCCGCGGGCGGAGGCTGGGTTGCACCCACGTGGCCCTGCAGGGTCGCCACGTGGCACGGCCTGCCTTGCCCTTGCGCTGGTGGTGGGAGTCGGCGACACCTCACGGCTGAACCGAATTTATTTCCCTACGCTGCTGACGTGGGAGATACTCCACCAATCTCACGCCTATCCCTCCGATGGCTGGCATGTGCGATCTTTTATCCGTTCCTCCACTGTCCTTTTCTTTGCTCGACGCCCACGCTGTTTTCCCACTCCCCCGAATGCACCTTATCTCTCCGAGTCCCAAGCCGCGTCTCCTGGGTTCGCTCCCATTCTGGACGGATCACGGTCTCTCTCCTGCTCCCCTTGGACGGGGCCTCTTCAGTTACCCTGGCAAACACCAGCCTCAGCTCTGCGCCCGCCCCTCACTCGCTATACACTCGATATACAGTGTTTTATTTAATCCCCATGCCTACTCTTCAAACACACAACTGCTGCATTCTCTCATCAGCCATATTCACACGCTGACAGTTATCCCGCGTTTGTGACCGTCTGTTAAACGTTTATTTCTCTCGGATTGGCAATCTTGCTCATTAAGCTTACTTAGATTGTGTAATGTAAATCTCATCTCCCATCTCATTGTCAGAGCCGCTTAGTCCCTGTACAGGGTCGCGGTGAGCCGGAGCCTATCCCGGCAGAGACCGGGCGCAAGGCAGGGATACATCCACGATGGGACGCCAGTCCATCACCGAGCACTGAGGGCAATTTAGTCTGCAAGCCAATTAACCTATGCAGCAGCATTTTTTTCGGACTGTGGGAGGAAACCGGAGTGCCCGGCGAAAACCCACGCGGACACGGGGAGGGCATGCAAACTCCACACAGAAAGGCACCCGAACCGAGATTCGAACCCGGGACCTTCTTGCTGTGAGGCGACAGCGCTACCCACTGGGCCACCGTGCCGCCCGTAATCTAAATCGTAGTCTGCAATTGCTTGGTCACCACATGCAATTATTATTATTATTATTCCCGGTAGAAAAGGCCACCTCCACTACACGGAGCCCTTGTAGTGGGTATTTTACAACACCCCTCATATACTGGTCATGAATACTGAATAAAGTGTGAGTACCTACCCTTTACCTCTCCATATGTGACCTGCTCAACAATTCGTATGGTGTATCCCTTCATCCTACTGGATGGGTAGACGTGACTTATAGTAGTTTCAGAAAGTTGCCCCAAAGATTTAAACGCTGCACCGGGAGATATAACTGCGCGACCTTGTGTTGCAAGTCCAGTGTGCTGACCATTCCGCCAAAGCATTCTTAGGATGTTTAAACGTGACAAACATGTACGCGTGTGCATTGTTATTTGGCTGCGTGCTCGGCAAACACATGAGCTCTGGTTTCAATTTATTTGGGGCAAACGGTTTTACCGTGGCCTCCAAAACTGCAGAGGAGCCATAAAATAAATATATATATTCCCATATGGAATGTACAAAACAGTTTTTCTCAAGGTTACCCTCCCCATGAGATGACGTTCAGACAGATTAATGGAAACAAAAATTACCCTCATATCTAGAGTACTCTAAACAATTACATTTCATTAAAACATCAATTGGGCTCCCTTTAAGCACTACGAGGTAATCTCATCTCATCTCATTGTCAGAAAACGCTTAGTCCTGTACAGGGTCGCGGTGGGCCGGAGCCTAGCCCGGCAGACACAGGGCAAGGCAGAGACATACCCACGATGGGACGCCAGTCCATCACTGGGCACTGAGGGCAATTTAGTCTGCAAGCCAGTTAACCTATGCAGCAGCATGTTTTTTAGACGGTGTGAAGACACCGGAGTGCCCGGCGAAAACCCACGCGGATACGGGGAGAGAGAACATGCAAACTCCACACAGAAAGGCGCCCGAGCCGAGATTCGAACCCGGGACCTTCTTGCTGTGAGGCGACGGCGCTACCCACTGGGCAACCGTTTATTGTGTAATATCAACTATACTCTTTAAATAACTCTTAATAAAATAAACAAATGAACATCAATTATTGCACGTGCATTTTATCTTATATATTTTCTAATAAGATGCGGACAAAATGGTAAAAAAAACTCTGAAACGAATTCTAAGTGACATTACCTGATTTACGTCTCAAGATGTGTCTTGGGGAGCAATGTAAGATTTGTTAATATTAGGCCTTCATTATTTCCCTGCGTGGGGTATGTAAAAATGTAATCTACATATTTATACATACTTACATAAAAACGTAGACGACTACAATACGGATCACAAACGAGAGGTGGCTTATTTGGCTGCAAGTGGCAGATCAGTTCTGCCATCTCGTCGAATTATTTTAACTCGCGAAGAGACCCAGTATGCTTCCACTACTTGTTGTTATGTGAGCAGCCCATTCCAGACTCCCCAGCCGCTGGTTGCATGACAAAACAAGTACAAAATAACTTAGGTGGGGCTGTTAACGCTATGGGTACTTTTTTTCCAGTGTACATATATAAGATTACAACAGGTTTTACCGTATCTGGCGATTATGCAGGTATTAAGACCTGCATAATTGCCTGCATAATCGCCAGATACGGTAAAACCTGTTGTAATCTTATACAAAATAACTTCTTGGCTTCGTTCCTAAACGTAAAATTAAGTTAAAGTTTCGAAATATGTGTGTGACTAGACAACGGCCTGTATATTTATATTGCACAGAATCAGTTCAATGCAAGAATTGTTACTGAACGGTCATTCAAAGTTTCACTGATGATGAGAACTAGTAAAGTGACCGCCCTACGAGAGCTTTTGTTCCAAGGTTGTAACAGGTTCTTCTGATGTCATGACAAAGACGGATGAGTGTTTAAGGGGGTTTATGGTTATGCAAAGTGTGAATTTAAAGATGAAATTGTGTCAACCTTTCACAAGAGTAATCAATACGTTGACTTAAAGTAGACAAAACGTGAAAAGCATTGATGTTGTACAGATATTTAAAAAAATGTGCTTCTGAAGGATTTAAACCCGGTAGCCTCAATGCGGACATTTGTACATATATACAAACACTGTTTATATTACGTATAGATTACAGTTCCTTTAAACTCAAATTTCAGTTAGAATAATACTTCAAGGGCGGCACGGTGGCCTAGTGGTTAGCGCTGTCGCCTCACAGCAAGAAGGTCCCGGGTTCGAATCTCTCGGCTCGGGTGCCTTTCTGTGTGGAGTTTGCATGCTCTCTCCGTGTCCGCGTGGGTTTTCGCCGGGCACTCCGGTTTCCTCCCACAGTCCAAAAAGCATGCTGCTGCATAGGTTAATTGGCTCGCAGGCTAAATTGCCCCGCAGTGCCCGGCGATGGACTGGCGTCCCATCGTCGGTGTATCCTTGCCTTGCGCCCTGTGTCTGCCGGGATAGGCTCTGGCTCACCGTGACCCTGTATAGGACTAAGCGGTTTCAGACAATGAGATGAGGGCGAATAATACTTCATCGTTTTAATCAACATGGTCAGCAGCAAACTTAATCATTCTGGATTCTGAGATCTCATGTTACTCGCACGAACGCCGCTCCGGAGCACCGGGACGGCGCTCTGTGCACACTCAGGGTATCCTCCGTTTCACACTTAGAATTGATCTTCTTTTCTGCGGTCTTACCGCCGCTCTCTCTCAGACCCCATCTTTTCCCTCTCACATTATCTGTCATGGGCGGCTCGGTGGCCCAGTGGTTAGCGCTGACGCCTCACAGCAAGAAGGTCCCGGGTTCGAATCTCTCGGCTCCGGTGCCTTTCTGTGTGGAGTTTGCATGCTCTCCCCGTGTCCGCGTGGGTTTTCGCCGGGTACTCCGGTTTCCTCCCACAGTCCAAAAGCATGCTCCTGGATAGGTTAATTGGCTCACAGACTAAAATTGTCCCGCAATGCCCAGCGATGGACCGGCGTCCCGTCGTCGGGTGTATTCCTGCCTTACGCCCTGTGTTTCCGGGATGGGCTCCGGCTCACCGTGACCCTATGTAGGATTAAGCGGTTTCAGATAACGAGATTATCTGTCATTTGAATGCGTGCGCGTCATAAATTGCATCGAAGGGGGGTGTGGGTCGCGCTTTGTGTCAAGGGTTATGAACATATTGTATATTGTATTCCTTGTATATTTTGTTTTGGGGAAAAAACTTGCTCGCAAGCGCAATAAAAGCAGATGCAAACGTCAAAGCCTCCCCCTGTAGATGCCTCACACGGACACTCCTCAAAACTGAACGCAGTGTTACCGCACCGATCGCTAGTGTCCTGTGCATCGAGTTCCCATCGCATCTCATTGTCTGAAACCGCTTAGACCTATACAGGGTCACGGTGAGCCGGAGCCTATCCCGGCAGTCACAGGGCGCAAGGCAAGGATATACCGACGATGGGACGCCTGTCCATCGCCGATCACTGTGGGGCAATTTAGCCTGCGAGCCAATTAACCTATGTAGCAGCATGCTTTTTGGACTGTGGGAGGAAACCGGAGTGCCCGGTGAAAACCCACGCGGACACGGGGAGAGCATGCAAACCTCACACAGAAAGGCACCCGAGCCGAGAGATTCGAACCCGGGACCTTCTTGCTGTGAGGAGGCGACAGCGCTAACCACAGGGCCACCGCGCCGCCCATTGCATCGAGTTCCCACCTTCAAATGTCTCATTTACACGACATGAGGTCAGCTTTCAAAATGTCTTCATGTCTGACGACTTAATCATTGGAAGACGTAATTGTACCTTTGTGATTTCAGAGACACAATAACCTAATGCATACAGTACAACATCACAATAATAGGTGCACATATTGTCAACTGAAATAGTCAATGTTAATCTATTAATTGATACATAACGTCGCTTCTACTTAAAACCCTTCAAGCATAACAATGTCTCTGATGTAACGTACGAGCTTCGGTTATGCTATATTTTGTCTAGTGTAACAGTCTCCGGTGGAGCAGTGGTGGCAGTAGTTCTTTGCGATCGTATTCCGTTAAGACAGTCTTAAATTGCGACTGCATTGTAAACTTCTGAACTCCAGCGCGCGTACATGTTTGTCTGAAGCATGAACTGGCTATCGACGAGTGATGCAAGTGGAATGCCAGTAAATATATCGTACAAGGCATCAGTAGGAGAAGGCTAGACTTTCCGATGTCGCAGGTCAGACTGGCGCAAGCAAGTGACTTATAACCACAGCCGTAGCCAAAAGTGTACGAGAGGTGATGTGCTGGGTACAGATGTTTGGCTCAGCGACCCAGACAGACCCTGGTGAATTGACGCCTCTGTGTACGAGCATGCAGCGCATGAAGTGTAATGCATAACGCGTGCTTCAACATTAAGATGTTCTCTGACCGCTGGGCACACGCGTTGCGAAAACGTAGCGCGTTTCTGAAAGCAAAGCGTGATGTTTGTTTGCAAAATTCTTACCCAATGGCAAATTCCCTCGAGATTGGTCACTATCAGTTTAATTACACGGTGTCCTTCAACCATGAGAAACAAGAGTGCTTATTTTCTGGATATAACCCATGAATCAACTCAAGGTTATTGCGTTTGCGAAGGTAGTTTACGTAGGTAAAACGTAGGTAAGCTACCTACGTAGAGTGTGTGTGTGAGAGAGACCCCTCGGAGTGAACGTCTGCGCTGGCTTAAAACGTTCACGCTAACCTGCCAACGATCCATCCCGGATTTAACCAGGCCGGATGATATGAAAATTCTTGAAAGATTAGGACACAATCTCATCGGTTTGCTTAAAACAAACACCGGAGTCCGTCCCGTGGCCTCCTGCAAAAAAAAAACATTCGACATTTCACGTGGCCTCAAGGTGCATCAGGCCTGACACATGTGACGTGGTGATGTCACCGCCACTTAGTGATACATGGCGATGGTTGTTGCTGTAGAAGGTCCCGGGTTCGAATCTCTCGGCTCGGGTGCCTTTCTGTGTGGAGTTTGCATGCTCTCCCCGTGTCCGCGTGGGTTTTCGCCGGGCACTCCGGTTTCCTCCCACAGTCCAAAAAGCATGCTGCTACATCGGTTGATTGGCTCGCAGGCTAAATTGCCCCGCAGTGCCCGGCGATGGACTGGCGTCCCATCGTCGGTATATCCTTGCCTTGCGCCCTGTGTCTGCCGGGATAGGCTCCGGCTTCACCGTGACCCTGTATAGGACTAAGCGGTTTCAGACAATGAGATGAGATGAGGTTGTTGCTGTATCGGAGCACGTGGCAGCGGTGGAGCAGTGGTTAATAAGCTGCACTCCGAACCTGGCAGCCCAAGTTGACTTGTCACCTCGGCGACCATCTGTGGTAATTTTCGGGAGTCAGCACGTGCCCCATTAGTCTTAAAGAGTAATTAATGTACATACTTGTGATCGTGTTTTCACATTCACTGGTTAGTCGCTAGACACTGAGAAAAAAAACCCGTTCATATCACGAAAAATGTTAACGTCGTCAAATAATGTTACTAATTATGAAGAAAAGGGCGGCACGGTGGCCCAGTGGGTAGCGCTATCGCCTCACAGCAAGAAGGGCCATGGTTCCAATCTCGGCTCGGGTGCCTTTCTGTGTGGAGTTTGCATGCTCTCCCCGTGTCCGCGTGGGTTTTCACCGAGCACTCTGGTTTGCTACCACAGTCCAAAAAAACCTGCTGCTGCATAGGTTAATTGGCTTGCAGGCTAAATTGCCCTCAGGACTGGCGTCCCATCGTGGGCATATCCCTGCCTTGCGCTCTGTGTTTGCCGGGATAGGCTCCGGCTCACCGCGACCCTGTACAGGACTAAGCGGTTTCTGACAATGAGACGAGATGAGATTATTAAGAAAGCATATTTATAATGTTAGGTTCTGATGTGAGTTTTCACGGCTCCATGCATGATGACTGCTCCCAAAAGCTGCTATTTTGTGCTGGCTGCGCTCTTTTCTCTTAAGCGACGTATCGTCTCTCACGTTTGAAAGACCCTCTGGCGTAATGTGACCGTTATGTCACAAGCACTTGTTCATTTAAAACAACGACAGCTCTGAACCTGCTCAAAACTGCTACACGCACATTTACACGATATAATAAAAGGACAATAAAAACGGTGCATTAAAAAGAAAGTGTTTTCCTTTTTAAAATGAGCAGACACGGTACTGGCATTGGAAAACGTCCCATGGTGAATGTATTATTGAGTGAAAATTGTCTAGAAAAATAAGTTGCAGAATGCACGCAAAAAGATCACGTTTTTTTGGTCATCTGCGAATATAATAATAATTATTAATCATTGCATTTATAGAGTGCTTTTCACCCAAGGGTCCCAAAGTGCTGCACAGAGCTGCGGAGAGAACGGCACGTCAACAACAACGACATTATAACGGAAAACCTGCAATAATAACATCTTTTATGGGTTTTTTTTTAAACATACACATCATTGCAGAACAACATGTAAAATAAGATCTGGTTTTCAAATAAAAATGTAAAATGCAAAATTATCAGTGTTAATAATACATGTATTGAGAAATGGTTTAACGTAACATTTAGCTATAATAATTGCATTTCTAGAGTACGTATCACCCGTGGGTCACAAAGTGCTGCACAGAGCCGCGGAGAGAACAGCACATTAAGAACGAGATCTCATCTCATCTCATTATCTGAAACCGCTTAATCCTATATAGGGTCACGGTGAGCCGGAGCCTATCCCGGAAACACAGGGCGCAAGGCAGGAATACACCCGACGACGGGACGCCGGTCCATCGCCGGGCATTGCGGGACAATTTTAGTCTGTGAGCCAATCAACCTATCCAGGAGCATGCTTTTGGACTGTGGGAGGAAACCGGAGTACCCGGCGAAAACCCACGCGGACACGGGGAGAGCATGCAAACCCCACACATAAAGGCACCCGAACCGAGAGACTCGAACCCGGGACCTTCTTGCTGTGAGGCGTCAGCGCTAACCACTGCGCCACCGTGCCGCCCCAGCCACAAATTATAGAACCTAAATTAAGCGGTAAAAAAAAAATTCTGCAACAAACAAGGAAGGAATAAATGTTCCCAAGCAGGCGCAGGTCGGAAGAAAGCCATCATCCCAGGACGACAACATTGAGCCGCATCAACAGTCCTCGACAGAGGACTTGAAAGTCTTACGAAACGAGTCTTGAGACAAGATTTGAAGATACCCAAGGACTTAGCTGATCGAATCTCCAATGGAAGGGCATTCTAGAGACTGACAGTAGCACGCAAGAAAGCTCTGTCACCCATTGAATGGAGGTGCGACCTGGGCACATGCAGCAAGCCTGTATTGGAGAATTGAAGTCGTCGTGTTGAGGAGGGTGCCTGGAGTACGTTACAGATGTATGTCGGAGCAGCGCCAGTGAGAGCCTTGTAGGTGAGAAGGATGCTCTTGAATTCAATCCTGTATTTAACAGGTAACCAGTGGAGAGACATCAGTACTGGGGATATGTGATTGTGCATGAGTGTCCGAGTGAGGACTCTAGCAGCCGCATTCTGCACACGCTGGAGACAATTGATCAGGTAGGCAGGGTGCCAGGGAGCAGTGCATTGCAGTAATCGATTCGTGAGGAAATTAAGATGTGTATTAGCTTCTCAGCATCAGAGGATGACAGGATGTTGCGCAGTCTGGCAATATTTCTTAGACGGAAATAGGCTACCTTCGTCACCTTGTTGATGTGTGTCTCGAAGGTAAGTGAGGAATCATAAGTCACACCTAGACTCCAGACTGCCTTAGAAACTTCAATGGTCTGGTCGTCAAGCATCAATTGGATAGGTTCAGCCTTGGACAATTGGTGCGGGGTTTCGACAAGAAAAACTTCTCTTTAGTCACCACTTAGTTTGTGGAAATTTAAATTGAACCAGGCCTTCACAGTCGACAGTGAAGATGACATGCAAAGACCAGATGCATTGATGGATGGCTTTGTGTGGCTATAGACTTTCATGGTCATAGCAATGGTAGCTGAGATTGAGGCAGCGCAGGATATGGCCAAGAGGTTGTCAGTAGATGCTGAAGAGGAGTGGGGCCGAGAACTGAACCCTGAGGAACAAAAGACAAAATAAGACGGATCTGTAAGTTTCGTCCTCCGAGGCTGACAAATTTCTTCCGGTCAGACAGGTAGGAGCTCAGCCAATGCAGGGAACTGCCAGAGACCCCTATACCCTTCAGTCGCTCAAGTAATATCAGGTGGTCAACGGTATCAAAGGCAGCGCTCAGGCCCATGAGGACAAGAATACTTGGCAAGCCTTCATCAGGAGCGTCGAGTCGGTTATCAACTACTTTACCAGAGCAGTTTCAGTACTCTGCCCAAATCTGAACCAAGATTGGAAAAGGTTAAGAAGGTCATTGTCAATAACGTGTTTCTGGAGTTGCACGGCTACCGCACAGACCTTAGAGATGAATGGTCGACTTGAGATGGGGCAATAATTATCAGGGATGTTGCAATCGAGGCCAGGCTTTTTAAGCGGGGGAGCGGGGGGTAACTGCGGCACATTTGAATAGTGGAGGAACGATACCAGAGCGAAGTGAGTTATTAAACTGATCAGTGACGAACGTGGCAAGGAATTTGTATCGCATTTGTTTCAACTTCTGGCTCTGGTTTTTACAAAAACAAAAATCCTTCCATTCTAATTAAACCCATTTATAATACAAAAATGTGCACGCACGGACATTTGCGACAACATATGTTTTATATTCAAATTGAATCGAGTGAATAAACTTTAGTTGAGTCTAATATGGCTTTGGTTAGTCGCAAAGCTATGGACCGGCACGAGCAGGCCTACTTTGCCAGCAGGACGAGCCTTGGCTCCAAGAGGAAACTGGACAGCCCACCCCACCTCCCCACCCCCCACCCCCCCAACCCCCACCCCCCACCCCCCCACTTCATTTCTCGCATCAGGGCCCATGACATGCAGGCTACACCACCTGGACTTTATAAACTTTATTTCATCGCCCTCACAAAATATACATTACATTTCAAATGATGTTTGACATTTACCATACTGTTGGCGAACAACCGGTCAATCCGGGTCAAACTGGATACCGGCCTTTTAAACTGGAAACAACTTATGATTATTGACATCAATGTAAGCATATTTTTTTTGCACCTAAAGGTGAAGGGCTATGAAACAGCTTCGTGTCACTATTAAAAAAACACAAGACGATGGATATGTTTGACAGTCGAATGAGCGAAGAAGCATATGATGAATAGCAAAGGAGGATTAACAAGAAAAAAAACAAAATGACTACACATTAAGTTCCTTTTTGAATAGTTGAAAAACTCATTGTCTCGCTGTAAGAGATTGCCCCGAGTCTTCACATGTAACTCTGTGCCAATCGTGGAAATACCACATTCCCATTATGGGATTCGGGTGTCACGGTGGCCCAGTGGGTAGCGCTGTCGCCTCACAGCAAGATCAGCTTGGGTTCGAATCTCGGCTCGGGTGCCTTTCTGTGTGGAGTTTGCGTGTTCTCTCCCTGTGTCTGCGTGGGTTTTCGCCGGGCACTCCGGTTTCCTCCCACAGTCCAAAAAACATGCTCCTGCATAGGTTAATTGGCTTGCAAGCTAAATTTCCCGCTGTGCCCTGGATGGACTGGCGTTCTATCGTGGGTATATCCCTGCCTTGCGCCCTGTGTCTGCCTGGATAGGCTCTGGCTCACTGCGACCTTGTCCAGGACTAAGCGGTTTATGACAATGAAATGATGAGAGTATGGAATCCGGTCGATTGGAAAATCACTGCAGACTACCCACAAAGCGGTTCTGATTTCGCTCACTTCGAGACAAAATATCTCATCTCATCTCATTATCTGAAACCGCTTAATCCTATATAGGGTCACGGTGAGCCAGAGCCTATCCCGGAAACACAGGGCGTAAGGCAGGAATACACCCGACGACGGGACGCCAGTCCATCGCCGGGCATTGCGGGACAATTTTAGTCTGCGAGCCATTCAACCTATCCAGGAGCATGCTTTTGGACTGTGGGAGGAAACCGGAGTGCCTGGCGAAAACCCACGCGGACACGGGGAGAGCATGCAAACTCAACACAGAAAGGCACCCGAGCCGAGAGATTCGAACCCGGGACCTTCTTGCTGTGAGGCGACAGCGCTACCCACTGTGCCACCGTGCCGCCTCGGTTAATAATAATAATAATACAATTTGCCAGGCGCTCAAATGTTATGCCTGACCCTGGACGAGACACGGATTCGGAGGCGCGAGGGAACCGCAGTGACACGGAGGAAGGGGGGAGGCAGCCATGCAGCAGCCGCCGCTAACATTTGCCAGACGGCGTTCTCTATATTATCAGTTGCTTAATTAATTAGTGATGATTGCTTCGAAAAGCTGCTGTCTCGGGAGGCGAAACGTCGCGAGGAGACGAGAGAGAGAGAGCCATCGACGCGGCCGTCCCGAGAGAACAGCTTTTCGAAGCAATCATCATGCATCGAGCCGTGAAAACCTACATCATAATTAATTAGTGTTGTTGTTTTTTTAATTCGTGGGAGAGCCCGAATGAAACCCGCAAAGAACAGGGGGAAGAACACACAAACTGTACACGGAAAGGCGCCCGAGGTGCGAATCGATCTGCCTCGCATAGAACTTCTCCCTGTGAGCTGCAGATGTTACCACTGCGCCACCCTGCCGCACAGACCATTCGATTCCTGCGTGGTAACATCGTATGGCATGGGATGAAGTGTGGACGCTGGCTGTACACGTAGCTGTCTCCCCCCACCTCTCTTTTCTGCATCGGCTGGGGACGTCTGGGTGATGGACGCAAATTAATGCGATCAATTATAATTAATATACACGAGGCCCTCGTGCAGCCGTGTGGGCTGCATTTCTGGAATGTCGGTCAATTTTTCTTTAAACTGGAGGAAAAAAAAAGAGTTAAGCTTTTTCAAACATTTGTCCAGCGGTTAGGTGTAAGGGGGTTGGTAGACAAAGTGAGCTACATCCAGGATTGAACGCCAGGCCACCACAGGGTACCGGGGACAATTTTGACAGCAGGCCAATTAACTTAAGTAGCACGTATATAAGATTACAACAGGTTATACCGTATCTGGCGATTATGCAGGTGTTAAGATCCGAAACACCACAATAGACACATTTGACAATGCGTCCAGTTTGCAAAAGCCACACATACTAGTGGCAAAGTATGCAAACAGGTAGCTTTCATAACCTATGCATTGTCCTTCAACTGACCGACCTTCACCTGGCAGTGGCTTCCTTTTGAGCCTATTTGCCGGTGTCAGCCGTTGCCAAAAGGCAGTCAGCTCAGGACAATGCAGTATCAATGCTTTATAGCTTAGGTTAAGCTTTTAACGCTATGGGTACTTTTTTGCCAGTATACATATATAAGATTACAACAGGTTTCACCGTATCTTATATATGTATGCTGGCAAAAAGTACCCGTAGCGTTAAGTAGCGCGTCTTGTGAAAGACGCGAATAGCGAGGTCATTTCTGTACAAACATGCCCAGTTGAGGAACATAGCAAACATCTCCAAGCACTGAGCTATATGATGATATATGTAACGGTGATCCCATTGAACTTGCCAGTTAGATCTCCCGGCGCGGCAGTTGAAACAATGAGAGATTTTCTTACATCGCTTCACCTCTATCCACCCAGCAGTGTGAATGCGTACACCACGGTCGATGGGGCGGTCCGCATGTGGTGGGGTGAGATATGAGTGCTGCTACCTCTTCTGAGCTTTCTGGCCATAGTGGAAGAGTAGACCAAAACACCCTCACAAGAGGCTTTCTATAACTCCATCCAGTGTAGTCCTTTCCATTGGCAGTGGCCTGAGTGACCAATTTCTATTTTTATTTTTATCACTGGGCGGCGCAGTGGCCCAGTGGTTAGCGCTGACGCCTCACAGCAAGAAGGTCCCGGGTTCGAATCTCTCGGCTCGGGTGCCTTTCTGTGTGGAGTTTGCATGCTCTCTTTCGTCTGGTACTCCGTTTTCATCCTACAGTCCATAAAGCATGCTGCTACATAGGTTAATTGGCTCGCAGGCTAAATTGCCCCGCAGTGCCTGGCGATGGACTGGCGTCCCATCGTCGGTATATCATTGCCTTGCGCCCTGTGTTTCCGGGATAGGCTCCGGCTTCACGGTGACCCTGTATAGGACTAAGCGGTTTCAGACAATGAGATGAGATTTGTATCACTGTATTTCGATTGATTTATTTGTATGTACCGCCGCGATGCGTTGCTTCCCCGCAGCTGGAAGCACCAGTCGCACTGTGGGGACGGCTGCTGTGATATTGAAGACGCGATGCCCTTTTGTCAAGTTCCCCGATGAAACTGATTGTAATTTGCAGCGTAACGTCACGCCCTTTAGAGAATTCTGTGGGTTTGCTCTGTAACGTACCGCACAAGTAGTAAAGCACTAGCATGTTCTATTAACGTGACAGTGCCTTGGTGGGGCGGCACGGTGGCCCAGTGGGTAGAGCTGTCGCCTCACAGCAAGAAGGTCCCGGGTTCGAATCTCGGCTCGGGTGTCTTTCTGTGTGGAGTTTGCATGTTCTCCCCCATGTCCGCGTGGGTTTTCGCTGGGTACTCCGGTTTCCTCTTCATCCTACAGTCCAT
>JAZEWT010000016.1:4462891-4474673 GCA_036362905.1 Mordacia mordax
GAGCACTGCTCACAGCAGAGCACTGCTCACAGCAGAGCACTGCTCACAATGTCTCATCTCATGTCATTGTCAGAACCGCTTAATCCTGTACAGCGTCGCAGTGAGCCGGAGCCTATCCTCGAAGACACAAGGCAGGGATATGCCCACGATGGGATACCAGTCCATCACCGGACACTGAGGGAAATCTAGTCTGCAAGCCAATTAACCTATGCAGCAGCGTGGGTTTTTTTGGACTGTAGGAGGAAACCGGAGTGCCCGGCGAAAACCCACACGGGCACGGGGAGAACATGCAAACTCCACACAGAAAGGCACCCGAGCCGAGATTCGAACCCGGGACCTTCTTGCTGTGATGCGACAGCGCTATCCACTGGGCCACCGTGCCGCCCTGCCCACAATGTAACCACCAAAATGGGCAAACGACTAATTTTGTGTGCAAAGGCTGCTTGCTCTTGTGACAACAATAACGAAAACATTTGCCGAGCGCGTTGATGTATTGCTGAGATGTTGAGTGAAAATTCATTAAAATCTAGCCGTGTCACTCACACGGAAACGCTAATGAGACTCTGTCCGGAGTAACAGAAAGTTCCACAGTTGTCGGATCGCATTTGTAAAATAATTTGTAGATTGTTTTTTTTAGTGCATTGTCTCAACTTACATACTAAGCCATGACTTGCAGTAATCGGACAATGTCTCCTTAAAGACGAGATGGTTTTATTGTTTTATTTAAAAAAATTGCATTTTCGTGGAGTGACGCAACAAACCCTCGGTGTCACGGCTGCGCGAGGCTGCCTTCATTTGTGAAACTCGCTTCTGATGCCCGATGTCGTTTCGCCCATCATGAGCATCGTGACACGCGGTACAAGACACGCACGCGTGGGTGACCTCTTCGGATGACTCGATTAAATGACGACCCCCCACTCTTGCGCGATGGCGTCCAGCACCGCGACACCCTTGCAGATGACTTAAGCATCGGCTTGCGCTATGTCCTCCAACATTACGACCAGGGCACGATAGGCCCCCGGGGCAAAGCAGTCTCATCTCATTATCTGAAACCGCTTAATCCTATATAGGGTCACGGTGAGCCGGGGCCTATCCCGGAAACACAGGGCGTAAGGCAGGAATACACCCGACGACGGGACGCCAGTCCATCGCCGGGCATTGCGGGACAATTTTAGTCTGCGAGCCAATCAACCTATCTAGGAGCATGCTTTTGGACTGTGGGAGGAAACCGGAGTGCCCGGCGAAAACCCACGCGGACACGGGGAGAGCATGCAAATGCAGTGCGCTGGGGTATGTATTTGCTTATTGACAGCAAGTCAGAGCATACATAGATTAGCATTGAGCCCCCTATGCTCGTGGGGCCCCCGGGCAACTGCCCAGCGTGTCCACGCGTTAAGACGGCGCTGACCACGATACCCTTGGAGATAACTTAAGCATAGACATCATCGTCAAATATTACAGCACAAGGACGCCTTAATAAAAACAAGAACGTGACATTTGAAGTGCTTTTCCCCTCCACCGTCTGTTGCTTATAAATGGAAATTATCTAAGATTAATGGTTTGGTAACAGACAGGAGAGGCACGTGGAAGTAATTGTATTCATATTGCGTCTATTAACGGACCCTATTACAATCACTCTTTATTTACGCCTTCATTGCAAGAGAATGACCTGCTATTTCAATCCATCACTGGTTTTTTTTGCAAAAACCGCCCACGAATATCTACATTCGGTGTCTGTTTATTAACTGTGCCGTGTGATAAAGTATTCATTAGCCGGCTGCTGATGTAACCTGAATGGACCTCCAGGGTGCCATACAAACATGCCTACCTTGCACGCTGCCAACAAAGTACCTTACGTAATATGTAAACAAATCGGTGATTTATTCACAACTCTTTGACAAAGTTATTTTTTTCGGAAAACCATGTCAGGCTCCCCACTCCCCCACCCCCCACCCCCTCTCGACACAGCTATCCCGAAAGAGCAGCTTTGGCAAGCAATCATCACGCCGTGAAAACCCAACTCTGGTTGGTTAAGTTGTAATCATGACAACAGGTAAATGTGGATAGAGGCGCAGCCATGCAATTTCTCGATCACGCCGCTGCTAGCAGGAGGGTCTCCACTAAAGGTGGCTCCACTCTGGATCAAGCTGGTCTTGGAAAAAAGAGTACCCACACCTTATCCCACCATATTAGACCTGCCGATTGACTGATTGTGGTGATGGGTTAAGGTAGATTTTAACGGCTTTACGAATGAAATTTGCTTGCAAGAGCTGCTCTTTCGTTGAAGGCGTGTCAAGCGTTCCTCTTTCAGAAGGTTGATGATGACCCAGCCGTGGGAGGAATCGTCGCAAAAAGGAATGGAAGAACGCTGCTATTCCTGAAGAGCAGTTCTGTACAGCGTCGCGGTGAGACGGAGCCTATCCCGGCAGGCACAGGGTGCAAGGCAGGGATATACCCAAGATGGGACGCTAGTCCATCACGGAGCACTGAGGACAATTTAGTCTGCAAGTCAATTAACCTACGCAGCAGCATGTTTTTTTGGACTGTGGGAGGAAACCGGAGTGCCCGGCGAAAACCCACGCAGACAAGGGGAGAGTACATGCAAACTTCACACAGAAGGGCACCCGAGCCGAGATTCGAACCCGTGACCTTCTTGCTGTGAGGCGACAGCGCTACCCACTGGGCCACCGCGCCGCCCGGTGTAATACTTTCCGAGATCAAAATCCACGACAAGGTAGGTTGTGTGCCTCAACAGGAACTCCGTCAGACCGGCTGTAACAATACCGAGTGAGGAATTCTAAAATCCAATGTTGGGTCGGAAATACTGTGAAATACAGGGGGAAATATAAAGCCTGTGTAGATGCAATATCAGCAATATCAGGCAGGGTTCATAATTCACACGCGCACAGCTGGGTACGGCGGTGCAGTGCCATGGATCCAGTGCTTGAAAGTAAAGGTTGACGGATTCCACAGGTAATGGGAGGCCGCTGCACCTGCTGGGTTGAGGAATTGGCCAGCAGGCGACAGTGTAGCAAGTGGAATGAATCCATCTGCTGCGCACTTTGAGTGTGACCCGCGTGTCAGGAATCCGGCAAAAAAACCTACCGATGCACGTTAAACGCGCCGTTCTCTCCGCAGCTCTGTGCAGCGCTTTGTGACCCTCGGGTGAAGAGCGCTCCAGAAATGCAATTGTTATTATTATAGTTCACAAAATCCAGGCGGCGCGGTGGCCCAGTGGTTAGCGCTGTCGCCTCACAGCAAGAAGGTCCCGGGTTCGAATTTCGGCTCGGGTGCCCTTCTGTGTGGAGTTTGCGAGTTCTCTCCCCGTGTCCGCGTGGGTTGTCGCCGGGCACTCCGATTTCCTCCCACAGTCCAAAAAAACACGCTGCTGCCTAGATTAATTGGCTTGTGGACTAAATTGCCCGCAGTGCCCGTGATGGACTCGCGTCTCATCGTGGGTATTTCCCTGCCTTGCGCCCTGTGTCTGCCGGGATAGGCTCCGGCTCACCGCGACCCTGTGTAGGACTAAGCGATTTCTGACAATGAGATGAGACAAAATCCACGTGGAGCTCATTTCAGCCTCATCACAGAGCCATTGAACGGGGATAATGTAGCACAAAAATAATCTCATCTCTCATCTCATTATCTGAAACCGCTTAATCCTATATAGGGTCACGGTGAGCCGGAGCCTATCCCGGAAAACACAGGACGTAAGGCAGGAATACACCCGACGACGGGACGCCAGTCCATCGCCGGGCATTGCGGGACAATTTTAGTCTGCGAGCCAATCAACCTATCCAAGAGCATGCTTTTGGTCTGTGGGAGGAAACCGGAGTACCCGGCGAAAACCCACGCGGACACGGGGAGAGCATGCAAACTCCACACAGAAAGGCACCCGAGCCGAGAGATTCGAACCCGGGACCTTCTTGCTGTGAGGCGTCAGCGCTAACCACTGGGCCACCGCGCCGCCCACAAAAATAATAATATAATACAAATCTTGACGCGTGGAAATTCCATGCTTGGTTATGGTCGAGACACGGATACGGAGGCCTAAGGAAACTGCAGAGAAGATAGGGGGAAGGCATTGATATGGTTAGCTGGCGACAACATTTGCTCGACACCGTGCCCTACGTTAGAAAGAAGTTTTTGACCAATGAATTATTGAGTACGGAAGTAAACCGGAGAACCCTGAAGAAACCAATGCTGAAGAGGGGGAGAGCACACAAACTCCACGCGCAAAAAAAGTGCCCCTGGCAGGAATCTAACCGCCTGGGGAAGGACCTTCTCTGTGTAGGGCGCGTCTGATCCCACTGCATAGACACGCTGCCCATCCAGGAAACTTCTTAAAAACAGGCTGGAGGCTCGGCGAGGCATTCCAGGGAAAATGTAAACATTAACGACATTGGGTGGCACGGTGGCCCAGTTAGTGACGCTGCCGCCTCGCGGCGAGAAGAACCTGGGTTCAATTCCCTGCTCGGGTGCCCCTTCTGAGCATCTTCTCTCCGCGTGTTCTAAAATGTTGCAATTTTCAGATCTTCTCCCTGCTGGATAACTGTTAAAAAGAGTTACGCAGCTCAGCAGTTCCTTCCAACTTAAAAAAATAACAACCCCGCGTGTCGCCCCCACGTTGGAGAAATCTTCAGGCGTCCAGAGGCAGAGGGCATCACCACTGGGGAGACAAAGGCGGCCGGGCGCGGTGCTGCCCAATGACCCTCCCATGTGCCGGGCAATCCTTCATAGGCGCTCGCTAACAACACTTGACCCTCCACTGTTGGGGTTATACAGGGCAGCTTTGCCTTATGTATATGTGTGTGTGCATGTATTGTTAAGTGGGGAGCGGCGGCCCAGCCATCAGAGCGCTGGGCTACAAACCCGGCGGCCCGAGTTCGACTCCCGCTCACGGCCAATACCAGTGACGATGCTCTGAACCGGTTCTGGGCCTCCCCTAGGTCGACTCAGCCTCAAATGAGTACCCAGTGCAATGTGTAAATATTGCCACTAGGGAGACAAAGACGGCTGGGCGTGGTGTTGGTCAAGCAACCCTCTCGTGTGCCGTGCCGACCTTTATAGGAGCTCGCTAACGGCACTTGACCCTACAGTCTGTTTGGCTATATGGGGGATCTTTGTTTCTTTGTATCGTCTCATCTCATCTCATTGTATGAAACCGCTTAGTCCTATACAGGGTCACGGTGAAGCCGGAGGCTATCCCGGCAGACACAGGGCGCAAGGCAAGGATATACCGACGATGGGACGCCAGTCCATCGCCGTCTTTGTATCGTGAGTGAGTCCAAATAACGTTGGCAAGCGTTCGCCATACAAAGGCACTGCTAAAGGGATTGGTGAGCGACAGATCGCATAGCTTCTCGTTTTCATTGTCTCGGCCATTGCAGAAGGGTCCACGCGGTAGGTCGATAGCTAATTAAAGGCGAGCAGTAAACAAATAGAAGCGCGTTCAATGCGGCCACACGCGGCGTCCGGCATCTCATGGTCAGAAACCGCTTAGTCCTGTACAGGGTCGTGGTGAGCCGGAGCCTATGCCGGCAGACACAGGGCGCAAGGCAGGGATATATCGACGATGGAACGCCAGTCCATCACCGGGCACTGCGGGCAATTTAGTCTGCGAGCTAATTAACCTATGCGGCAGCATGTTTTTTTGGACTGTGGAAGGAAACCGGAGTGCCCGGCGAAAAACCCACGCGGACACGGGGAGAGAACATGCAAACTCTACACAGAAAGCAGCACCCGAGCCGAGAATCGAACCCGGGGGCCTTCTTGCTGTGAGGCGACAGCGCTACCCACTGGGCCACCGTGCCGCTTTGTAGAGGGAAGTCTCATCTCATCTCATTATCTGAAACCGCTTAATCCTATATAGGGTCACGGTGAAGCCGGAGCCTATCCCGGCAAGACAGGGCGTAAGGCAGGAATACACCCGACGACGGGACGCCGGTCCATCGCCGGGCATTGCGGGACAATTTTTTTTTTTAGTCTCCGAGTCAATCAACCTATCTAGGGGCATGCTTTTGGACTGTGGGAGGAAACCGGAGTACCCGGCGAAAACCCACGCGGACACGGGGAGAGCATGCAAACTCCACACAGAAAGGCACCGGAGCCGAGAGACTCGAACCCGGGACCTTCTTGCTGTGAGGCGACAGCGCTACCCACTGGGCCACCGTGCCGCTTAGTAGAGGGAAGTGAAACTCCTATTAGTCGAGAGCTATGACCCTGCTCTCGATGTCATTTAAGGCGTCTTTCCAATCGCAGGGCCTTGCAGCCCGAGCCCGCAGAATCGTTCATCGCAGTCGCCCCCTCTCTCCGTCGAGATCGTTTCGTCTCCCACGCCTGGAGGTGCCTCCAGCGTGGGAGTCGAAACGTCGCGAAGGAGAGAGGAGGAGCCGCTCGACGCGGCAGCCCCGAAAGAACAGATATGCAGAGCAATTATAATAATTGCACTTTCCAGAGCGCTCTCCACTCGGGGGTCACTTAGGGCTGCACAGAGCTGTGGAGTGAACGGCAGGTCAGCAACAGCAACGACATAAGAACAGCAAATCAGCAACAACAGTTGTTTTTTTTTTCGAGCCGTGACGAGCCTGCATGAGGACAATCTTAGCTTCGAAAATGTCTCGGCGTCGCGGTGGCGCTGCCGCCTCACAGCAAGAAGGACCCGGGTTCGATTCCCGGGTCGGGTGCCTTTCTGTGTGGAGTTTGCGTGTTCTCTCACTCCCCCTGTCCGCGTGGGTTGTCGCCCAGTCCTCCGGTTTCCTCCCGCGGTCAAAAGTCACGCTGCTGCCCAGGTTAGTCGTCCCGATGAAATTGGACGCGGTGCCGCGGGATGTTGTAACTCGCTCACCCCTTCCCTGCTGGACAACCGGTTACACAGAGCCACGCGCCTCGGCAGTTCCCTCCGGCTTGAAAACACTGCCTGCCTGGCCAATTGGTCGACGCAGCGAGCGTGCGCGCACGCCGGGTTTTAATTTGACCCAGTTCGCGGAGGGCCTCCCGTTCAGCACTCCAGTGTGCAGAGGAGGACACGGCGGCAACACCTTGGCGGCGCAGTCGCGCCTCTAGTGCGCTGCTCCGTTCATCTCGGTGGCAGTCGCTAGCGTTGCGCTGCTAATGACTTTCACGGGAACCGTTACTCATCTTTTGTTGGGCGGCCGCTAGCGGACACCGTGGAACAAAGGCGAGCTTGTAGCGCGAGACAGAGAGAGGGTGAGAGGGAGTGAAGCTCGATAGGCGAGAGGTAATTGTGAATACTGTGGAGTGTATTGTGTGCGTGTTTGGGGGGGGGAGGGAGAGCAAACCGTTCTCGATTGCACAATTTCCGCCAGCGGTGAGCTGAGCAAGCCGTTGCAGGGCTGCGCCTTTGCCGCGGCATCAGCATTATGCGTATATCCGAGAGGCGATTCATTTTCAAACCCGAGTTATTAATATGCCTGGTGCACGCGAGCACCCCCTGTCCGCTTTATAATTGATCATGTGGGACCACAATGGGAGCTGGTCGACGCAGGTGTGAAAATAGATTGCAGTCAGACTGGTCCGTTTACATGGCACCCCCCCCCACCCCTTCCCAGATCCGCTGCACTGACTGAGTCGGTAAACTTTCTTACCGATGCGCATCACCGGGCCGTGCTGGATTACTTTCACCTCTGAGCAGATGACTCCGGGACGGAGTGCCGCTCACTTTCACAGTGGGCGGCACGGTGGCCCAGTGAGTAGCGCTGTTGCCTTACAGGAAGGAGGTTCCGGGTTCGAGTCTCGGCTCGGGTGCCCTTCTGTGCGGAGTTTGCATGTTCTCTCCCCTTGTCCGCGTGGGTTTTCGCCGGGCACTCCGGTTTCCTCCAACAGTTCAAAAAAATATGCTGCTGCATATGTTAATTGGCTTGCAGACTAAATTTCCCACAGTGCCCGGTGATGGACTGGCGTCCCGTCGTGGGTATATGCCTGCCTTGCGCCTCCTGTCTGCCGGGATAGGCTCTGGCTCACCGCGACCCTGTACGGGACTAAGCGGTTTCTTACAATGAGATGAGATGACTCACAGTGATTTCCACGTACACAGCTGCGCAATCGCTACACAGTGAATACCGTTTGACATTCGAAAATAACCTTGACATCAAACAGGACAGGCTCGTACGTCATTTAGCAAAGGGAATAATAACCATGTAACAAACAAAAAAGAGAAGAAGATTTTGTAAATAATTTCTGGTAATTATACATGTGTTAAGATCACAAAAACATCAACTTTGCACTTTTTTGCAAAGTTTCCAGTGTCACAATGCGCTGTACAGAGCTGTGGATGCATGCATTGTCAGAAAGAAAGTTAAACCTCTTCTGTTTTTTTACATCTTTGCGCAGGCAAAACGTACTCATGGCTTAAATTAGAACAAACGTATGTTTGTGTTACTTGCTAATTAGTTGATTAATACATGTGCCGAGACCATTAACTCCCCTACACCCGAGGGCCTGATTTAATAACGTGGCTGCTTGAATTCAGAACGTAATTATTGCCCGAATTTTTCATCTCAATTTTATCCACGAAATTAAAAAGACCAGCAACAAATCTTCATCATCGGCCGCGATCAATACAACGCTGGATCTAACTTCACCAAAGTGATGGAGATTCTGTTATTAATATCGTTATAAATATGAATTATTATTATTTAACAGCCCGGCGATGGACTGGCGTCCCGTCGTCGGGTGTATTCCTGCCTTACGCCCTATGTTTCCGGGATAGGCTCCGGCTTCACCGTGACCCTATATAGGATTAAGCGGTTTCAGATAATGAGAAGATGATTTGATTCCTGCTTCATCTGTTCGGTGGATGGCCCTCGTGCCCCGTTCCACTTCTGAGGCATCCACGTCCGTTATCAATTCAATTTGCCGTTGACACGCCGTTCTCTCCATAGCGCTGTGCAACGCTTTGTGACCCTCGGGTGAAAAGCACTCTAGAAGTGCATTTTTTGTTAGTTATTATAGAGTCTCATCTCATTGTATGAAACCGCTTAATCCTATACAGGGTCACGGTGAGCCGGAGCCTATCCCGGCAGACACAGGGCGCAAGGCAAGGATATACCGACGATGGGAGCCTGCGAGCCAATCAACCTATGTAGCAGCATGCTTTTTGGACTGTGGGAGGCAACCGGAGTGCCCGGCGAAAACCCACGCGGACACGGGGAGAGCATGCAAACTCCACACAGAAAGGCACCCGAGCCGAGAGATTCGAACCCGGGACCTTCTTGCTGTGAGGCGACAGCGCTAACCACTGGGCCACCGCGCCGCCTTCATCATTATCAATACCCGCTTATTCCTGTACACGGTCGGAGGGGCTGGAGCCTATTCCGGCAAACAGAGGGCGCAGGATGAGGGAAAACCAAGGATGTGACGCCAGCTCATCGCACGCAACTGGGGGCAATTTACTCAGAAGTCCACTTAACCTAGGGAGCAGCGTGCCATTGTACGGTGGGAGGAAACCGGAGTACCCGGAAATAACCCACGCGGACACGGGCAGCGCGTGCGAACTCCACACAGAAAAGGCACCCGAGCCGAGAGATTCGAACCCGGGACCTTCTTGCCGTGAGGCGACGGCGCTGCCCACTGCGCCGCCGCGCCGCCCCATCACGCACGGACGCGACGAGCGACTTTGTGAGAAGGCACTCGGTTCAGTTTGAGCAAACGCACTCAATACCTTACTCTGAACTTAACACTGTCACGACAACTCTAAAGACACCGACGTCTATTTGAATCACGACCGTTCGGCGTCAGAGTGCGCGCGTTGTTTTCATCCTTAACGTGGCCTCCAGGTACACCTGGCCTGGCACAAGCGCGTGGTGCAATCACCGCCGCTTAGTGGCTCAGAGCGCTTCTTCTTGCTGTTGATGTTGGTGTTTAAGGCTACAATGATTGTTGATTGAGCTCGCGGTTTACTGGCTACACCCGTAATGTGGTGACGTTAATACATTTAACGAGTGAGCAGCTCTTCTGAGTGTAACATTCAATGGCAAATGACTTGAGACTCCAATTAAACATTTGGCTTGCGAACATAATTTTACTTATTTTGACATGCAAAGTGCAATTTGCCTGCGCATGGAATAATAACTAAATGAGCCAGCACATAATGCTTGCTGCTTTAGCAACCTCACTGAAGTTACAAAGCACGCTGACCCCAAATAAACTACTTTTGCTCAAGACTTAAGAAGTCAGTCATAATTTTCTCGAATGCCCTTAAGTCGTCTCACAAAATGAGACTTCAAAAACGCGCGCGTACACAATCAGCCAGGACATGAACGGAGTGATATTTGCCCCAGGAACAAGTCATTGGAAGATTACAAACACATTTACATATTGAGTGTTTGGTAGACACACGACCGTAATCCCAATGACCAAAATTATTTAAATGTTTATATAATCCACATATACGTTTCGTCTATATATATATCATGACATACGCGCAGAGTATGGACACGCATCCTTAATGAGGGGCCAGTCAAGCAATTGCTTTAAACAATTCAAGACGTGAGCGCGTTGCGACGATTTCAAGAGGATCAGCATTGTTTTGAAAACATAATCGGCACATATATTCATTTATTTTGAAACCATGTGTACAGACTTTGACATACGCACACAAATATATCAACACGTATGCAAAAAAAAAGACCATGTTTATATATATATACATGTTACGGTATGTACAAACGTGGAAATATACGTGCATGCAAAGAATGCTATGGATCTCAAGACAACGTTGTATAACCAACATTTTGGAGGCAGTCGCCAGGACATCGCAAGAACGCTTCGTAGAACAGGAAAGGGCGGAGGTGATGGGCACCTGGGACACGTTGCAATGGACGAGAACAGGATGAACCACTTGTAGCGTCGGTGCAGAGCAATATTTTAATTAATGATAAGGTTAATATCACAACGTACAACGCGCGCGGTTGTTGTTCATCGACAATGACTCGGAGGCGGCTTGGGGCAAACTGGAGAGACGTGGGGAAAATGCAGCCAAGAGTTTAGCCGGCGCCAGCAGTTGCTGGACGCTGGCTCCCATGCATTACGATGTTATCGGCCAGTTTCGTGAGTGAGGATTTCATTTTTATTTTAGTTACACGAGATCGCTGGAATACCTGGAGGAAACCCATGCAGAACAGTGGCAGGACATGCAAACTCCACACAGAGAGGCACCCGTGGTAGGAACGGATCCCCCTCGGGCAGGAATTTCTTTCCATGAGACGCAGATGATATCCCCTGCATAACCACCCTGCCTCCCACCCCCCAAAAAAAAAAAGAAATAAAATAAATGCGAATGACTGGGCCATCAATGCACTAAGCTTGAGAGCCCAATATAACGACAATTTTTATGCCAACCCAATGGTCTGGGTTTAAACCGCGCGCCAATATTTGTCTGACACATCTTAGTATTATGATCTCATCTCGTTTTCAGAAACCGCTTAGTCCTGTACAGGGTCGCGGTGAGCCGGAGCCTCTCCCGGCAGACACAGGGCGCAAAGCAAGGATATACCTACGATGGTACGCTAATCAATCACCGGGCATTGCGGGCAATTTAGTCTGCAAGCTAATTAACCTATGCAGCAGCGTGTTATAAGGACTGTGGGTGGAAACCGGAGTGCCCGGCGAAAACCCACGCGGACACGGGGAGAGAACTTGCAAACTCCACACAAAAACGCACCCGAGCCGAGATTCGAACCCGGGGCATTCTTGCTGTGAAGCGACAGCGCTACCCACTGGGCCACCGTTAGTATTGTAATGTTATCTGGCAATGAATGCA
>JAZEWT010000016.1:4624391-4640599 GCA_036362905.1 Mordacia mordax
GTCCTGTACAGGGTCACGGTGAAGCCGGAGCCTATCCCGGCAGACACAGGGCGCAAGGCAAGGATATACCGACGATGGGACGCCAGTCCATCGCAGCATTCATATCTGTTTAAAAAAAAAAACCTTCTTTATTTCTGAGAGCTGACACGAGTTCGTGTTCTATTGGGGAACGGGCTTTGAGCGAGCGCAGGGAGGGGCTTGTGAAAGATCAAAGATCAAAATCTGGAAAATAAACCTTGAATTATAAAACTAATAATAATAATTGCATTTCCAGATCGCTTTTCACCCGAGGGTCACAAAGCACTGCATGGTTCACGGGACATCTGGACCACCCTGAAGCAAGAGCCACAGCCGCATGGTTCATCATGAACACTCCAGCAGCAGAGGCCAGCTGCACAGAAGCATCACTCACACCTGGAACCTTATTATAATCTCATCTCATCTCATTATCTGAAACCGCTTAATCCTATATAGGGTCACGGTGAGCCGGAGCCTATCCCGGAAACACAGGGCGTAAGGCAGGAATAGACCCGACGACGGGACGCCAGTCCATCGCCGGGCCCTTATTATTATGTAAGAATTTAACATTAAAACGTGTGACGTGTATAGCATTGCCAAACGTACGTTTTCGAAGCCAGAACGACTCAGAGGCACAAGCCGGCGCCAACAATTGCCCAAGCTCTGCCGTCCTATTGTTAGGTAGGCGTTATCAGTCAATAAATAAGTGTTTACACGTGGGTGGAAACTGTAGCTCCCGAAGAAAGCCCACGCGTACAAGGTGAGTCATGCCTCACACCTGCAGACGGAACAGCTGGAGTCCCTGTTGCTGTATCGCCCCCTCGTGGCGAGCCAGGGTACGCCCCCTGTGCAGGAGATTGAGATCATCTGCGCATCGATCTTCCAACCCTCGCTGTCTCCACAGCGCGGGATTTCAGGCCGCGTGTATAGGCAAGGGAACAAAACATCAGTCATGGTTTAAGTGAGGGCGGCACGGTGGCCCAGTGGGTAGCGCTGTCGCCTCACAGCAAGAAGGTCCCGGGTTCGAATCTCTCGGCTCGGGTGCCTTTCTGTGTGGAGTTTGCATGTTCTCTCCCCGTGTCCGCGTGGGTTTTCGCCGGGCACTCCGGTTTCCTCCCACAGTCCAAAAGCATGCTGCTGCATAGGTTAATTGGCTCGCAGGCTAAATTGCCCGCAGTGCCCAGTGATGGACTGGCGTCCCATCGTGGTTGTATCCCTGCCTTGCGCCCTGTGTCTGCCTGGATAGGCTCCGGCTCACCGTGACACTGTATAGGACTAAGCGGTTTCAGACAATGAGATGAGATGAGGTTTAAGTGAAAAAAAGAGAAGCGCGCTGTGTGTGTGTGTGTGTTAAGCTCTCGTTGATAACTGCTCGGCTAATCGTCCTCACATTCTGTCTCGGTCAATTTTTCGAAAGTACGCATTTCGATTGCTTCGAAAAGCTGCTCTCTCGGGACAGCCGTTTCGCCTCACACGTTAGAGGCATCCTCTAACGCCTGAGGATGCCTCTGACGTGCGAGGCGAAACGTCGCGAGGAGAGGAGAGAGAGAGAGGGAGCGATCGACGCGGCTGTCCCGAGAGAGCGGCTTTTCGAAGCAATCATCATGCATCGAGCCGTGAAAACCTACATCGTTACAGTACGCATTTCGTCCCAAATGTCGGAAGTCGTGCGCTCTGCTGGTGTGAAATAACGTTTTGACAATTGTATTTCAAAACCGACAGGAAACATGCATCCGCGGTCGTAACAAAAAAATAAAAGATTAAATGATAGGCGCTTGATGACAATTTAGTGCTGGCACCACGGTCAAGCATTCATCAAGTCGTTGATGAAACGCACATCGCTTAGTGCTAAGTCATTTTCACAAGCCTTTGCTGCTGCAAACGGGAGATTTACAATGCAACGCGCTCATTCGAGCGTAAGCGACTTTTTTTTACATATAGAACACACTGTCTAATAAATATATATATATATATGCCATTAGCAATAATAATAAATGAACTGATTATGGATTTTCGGGGTTATTAAACAAGCAGTCGGCCCATAAAACACGGAAATGAGTTCATCAGCAGCTAGGTTGGAGGGTCCATATGCAGCCGTTTTCTGAGCCATGTATTTCCTCCGTGGGCCCAGATGATGCCCTCGATGCGAGCATACTGATGCTGTTGGGACGCACAGCATCTGTCGCTGTGACACTGCATTGCCTCCCAGAGGGCAATGATGCGGGCCCGGTCGCCCCCCCCCCTACCCATCTGCCGGCTGCTGCGGCGAAAAAGATGACAATGCGTTGAAAAAATATCTAATAATCATTTGGCGCTCTGCTCCGAGATGGCCACCGCCAGATCCCAACATAATGCGTGACCGCGCGGAGAGCTTCCAAATCAACCCGTGACACGAGGCTCTGTATCGACCGAAAACACGGCATCGCTCGTGCCAGGCTAAGTGCACTGGAAGATGATGTGAAGTGGCAAAGGCAGGCGGCCCAGACGGGAGGTTCAAAGCAAAGCTTGTCAATCTATTGCACATCAAGGCGCTCGTAGGTCTGGTCACCACGGATCACCGGGTGGCGCTCGCGGCCCGCTGATGAGTTGCGACTCACAGGTTGAGAATGGCGGGTTTAATGTACAGAACAGAGGTAATACTAATGACGATAATTGCATTGACAGAGCGCTTTTCACCCGAGGGTCACAAAGCTCTTCACAGAGCTGCAGAGAGAACGGCGCGTCAACAACAACGACACCAGAACGGATAATGAGCAGCAATAACATTGTGTTTGGGTTTTTTTTTATATACATCCTTGCAGCTACTATGGCTTAACGATGTGCCGTTTTCGCTCCCGCCGTGCCGATTGTCTTCTCAGTCTGTGGCTCCCTTCTCGTTGTTATGATCGTCACTCCTGCCCGGTTCGTTGCTGGAAGGCAGCTGCCAGCGAGTTCCCAGTGACATTGTCATGCGTCGGACGCCTCCGTTTGTACGCGGAGAGACTGTTCCTCCCACCGTTCGATTCCCCACGAAACGCCACGCGAGTGCGTGCAGAAGGACACCCCTACGCCACCCGTGCACCGCAGCTGCGTTGTCATGAGAATTAATGGCTACATTTACCGCGTGCACGGCGACTCAGAACGAATGATGTTCAATCCCTCGCCGCCGCCTGCCAGGATAAATATTGACAGGCTGTGCGTGGCGCTGGTCACCCACCCCCCTCGTGTTTGCCGTGTCGGCCTCCGCAGGTGCCACTCGCTGACGGCACTCGTTCAGCGTACTCGTGAGACAACCGCGCGACATGCCGAATGACGTGATTAATAATCCGTAATTAAAATTTATAAAATCTGATAATTATGGCATTTGTAGAGCAGCGCCTCTCACCCAGAGGCTCCGAGGCGCTGCAGGAAACCGCAGGGAGGTAGAGGGGAGACAGCGAAGTGGGCATCAGGCGCCAACCCGCCGGGCACTCGAATCCCAGCCACTGAGAATTGGAGTGGCATCAGAACCTCCCCTAGGTAGACTCAGTGTTAAATGAATGCCTGACGTCACGTGAAGACATCAGCATTGAGAAACAAAAGCAGCTCTGAATGTCGCAGCCCAAACTGCCCATTCGCGCACCGTTGCCAGTCTTAATAGGTGCTCGCTAACAACTTTAATCACGCAGCTATAATCACGAAATCGGTCGTCTATGTGTATGTATGGTGCTAGGGCGTAGGGAGCGGTAGCGCAGTGGTTAGCGCGCTGAGATACAAACCCCACGACCCGAGTTCGAATCCCTCTCACGGCGAACACTCGTGACAATTTTCAGAACCGATTCTGGGCCTCCCCCTAGGTCGACTCAGCGGTTCAATGAGTACCAGGTGCGGTTGATAAACATCGCCACAAGAGAGACAGGGCGGCCGGGCGAGGTGCCAGCCACCCAGCCACCTGCGTGCCGCGTCGACCAAAACAGTTGCTCGCTAACAGCACTCAACCCCGTAGTCTGTTAAGGCCATGCGGGAGGACCTTTGCAGTTTGTCGAGAGGGCACGAATCGCAGCGTACACCTTCACCCATTAAGGACGGCTCACAGAACCATTTACTCTGCATGCCCCGACACGCGGGTCGGGTCATAGGAATGATGAAGCTGACCCCGGGGCTGCTGTTGGTTTTAGCAAATTGGTGAAGGCACTCGAGCAGGAAGTCTCAACCTTCTGTGCCTCGTGGCCCGCCTGTGTCCCGTCTCCACGGACCATTTGGTGTCGCTCGCGGTCCACTGACTGGGTCAGGACCCAAGGTTGGAAAAAGCTCGGCCGCGAACCTGATAACCTTGGATTAATTATGAGAGCTCATCGTGATCTGCCACCCTGTAGCTGATACAATGTGTGACCCTGAGCAGAGGAGAGACAAAGGCAGACGTACCTGTTACTGGCCACCCACCCCCTCGTTTGTGCCGTATCTGCCTGCGTTACTCGCTAACCGCTCTTCCCCGTGCAGATCTTTGTATATTCCTGTGCTATCTATAGACGGTTTTGGCACTAGAATCCGGCGATCATAGTCATGCAATTCATAATAATAATAATAATTGCATTTATAGAGCGCTTTTCACCCCAGGGGCACAAAGCGCTGCACAGAGCTGCGGAGAGAACGGCGCGTCAACAACGACTACAGAGACCTGAAAATCAGCAACAACAACGTTTTCTTGGCTTTTTTTCTTTTACAAATCCGAGCTGTGGCGAGAACGCCATGTCAACAACAACATCAGAACCGCTCAACGGAAAGTCAAACGGTAGCGATAAATTATAGGCCATAAAGTCAACAGAAAAAATAATAATTATTCAACAAACAAGGACGGAACAAATGTTCCCTGAGCAGGCGCAGGTGGGAAGAGAGCCAACATCCCGACACGGCACCGAGTCCAAGCCGGAGGAAATCGATATCGGTGAATATAATTACCCGCCTATTATGTACTTCACAGTGTACTTCTATAGCGCGGCACCCGATAAAACAGTTCAGAGGAAACCAAATCGATTACTTATACATAATGTCTATACACACACGCACACGCGCATTGTGCTAATCGGCGATGCTGCAAGTATCTCATTGAGCGCTCGTGTGTGTGTAAATGCATCCCCATTGGGTGATGATTGACTCCATTTGCTTAATCCCCTACAGGGTTGAGGGGGGAGCCTATCCCGGCAGACAGAGGGCGCAAGGCGGGGCTATAATAATAATAAATAATAATAATACATTTTATTTAAGGCGCCTTTCTGGGCACTTAAGGACACCCAAGATGTGACGCCAATACCTCGCGTGGCAATTTATTTGGGGCAATTTATGCAGAAGGTCAACATACCCTGGCGGCAGCGTGTTTTTGGCCAGTGGGAGGAAATCGGAGTACGAGCGAAACACCACGCAGACACTGGAGAGAGGAAACGCAAAGCCCACACAGAAAGGCACCCGATTCACGAATTGAACCCGGGGGTTCTTCCTGTGAGGCAGCAGCGCTACTCACTGCGCCACCGCTCCGCCTCTGGCTCATATCTCCAAAGAGATTAAAGAATGTCCATCAGCTTCACACTCAGACTTAGCCTCCCTGTCCCTCTTCCCGCCCTGGGGAAGTTGAGTTAACCCACCCCCCCCACCCCCCCGAATTCTGTACCCTCAACAGACACCACCCTGAGGCCATTTGAACAAGAAGATGCAATATTTGGCTGTTATGCTGAGCAGCTAATACACATCGTCATCTCTTACGAATCTCATCTCATCTCATTGTCAGAAACCGCTTAGTCCTGTACAGGGTCGCGGTGAGCCGGAGCCTATTCCGGCAGACACAGGGCGTAAGGCAGGGATATAGCCACGATGGGGCGCCAGTCCATCACTGGGCACTGCGGGCAATTTAGTCTGCAAGCCAATTAACCTATGCAGCAGCATGTTTTTTGGACTGTGGGAGGAAACCGGAGCGCCCAGTGAAAACCCACGCGGACACGGGGAGAGAACATGCAAACTCCACACAGAAAGGCACCCGAGCAGAGAATCGAACCCGGGTCCTTCTTGCTGTGAAGCGACAGCGCTACCCACTGGGCTACCGTGCCGCCCATCTCTTACGAATCGATTATTGCAATTCACTACTTCAGGCATCCCTGGCTACCTGATCTATCGTCAGCTAGCCTCTGGCTGGGACTATTGATGCGGATTAATGTTGCCGTGCCGGGATGATGGCTCGCTGCAGACTTACGCTTGCTCAGAAACACTTATTCCTTCCTACTTTGTTGAACAATTATGTTTATCGTTAATTTTACGTCCTTCTCTAAATTATAGCCATTATTTGACTGTCAATTGAACTACTCTGATGTAAAAAAGAAGAATCTTTGCCCATTTTTTCTGCAAAAATCGTGTTAAACTCTTAAAAAAACACCACATGGACACTTTCGGAAAGTGTCAAGTTTGCAAAAAAAGAAACACACGTTGGTGGTAAATACTGCAAACATCATGCTTTGATAATACGTGCATTGTCCTTGAAATTGTTTGAAAAGTGATACGATGTCGATTACTTTGTTGACATGCGGTGCTCTCCAAAGCTCAGATTTGTAACAAAAGCAAAACAAACATGTTATTGTTGTTTACTTTCCGTTCTCTTCACAGCCCTGTGCTTTCTGACCCTCGGGTGAAAAGCACTCTAGAAGTGCAATATAATTATTATTATGCAGCACTCTCCGTTCCCAATATAGAAAAATGCGAGAATTAGTTTTAAAACATTTATCCTAACAAGGCTAAATTACACGTGACCGCCTTGCAGCGACATTTAAATACTTGCACACTGCACACATTTAAAGTGAAATCGCTGGCAGTTTGTTGTAAGAGCCATTGGTGGCAGAAAACCAAACGCATTCACACGCGAATATAGAGTTCGACATGGAATGATTGGGCGGCACGGTGGCGCAGCGACTAGCGCTGCCTCCTCACAGCAAGAAGGGCCCGGGTTGCATTCCCGGCTCGGGTGCCTTTCTGTATGGAGTTTGCGAGTTCTCTCTCCTCCATGTCCGCGTGGGTTTGCAACGGGTACTTCGGTTCCACCCCCCCTCCCCACTGTCCAAACACACGCTGCCGCCGAGCTTAATTGGCCTGCTGAGAAAAATTGTCCCCAAGTGCCCTGCGATGCACTGGCCTCATGGCCCTCCGCAAGTTTGAGCGGGTACACGTAAGCAATGAATCAATTGAAAGGGATAACCTTGAGATGCAACATTCTTCCACATGGGGGGGGGGGGGGGGGGAAGGGAAGCGTTTTTAAACTTTACACGCTTAATTAACACAATGATACATTTTAAATCAATGGGAGGAATATGGTAACGAGCAAATTAGAGAACCCGTAATAGATCGCGCAATAGATTGAAACAGACGCATTTAAGTTCATTAATTCACCCGAGCATCCCAGCTCAGAGGCTGCCAATGTCTCCACTAAGCTATCTGCAGTCATCCCCCAGGCCATGTTAACCAGGACAGAAGAGTTAAGAGCAGGCGGCGTCGGTTGGAGAACACCTGTCAGCGAGTCACGGCCACCGCACATGGCTCCGATCCATGTGAGCAGCGAGCCCACTTACTCGCGCAGAGACACGGTCCGGGACGCATGTTCATTTAGTGTTCGCTCCACCGTGCGCGTGGTTCCTCCCCCAAGCTCCCCGTCTCATCTCATTGTCAGAAACCGCTTAGTCCTGTACGGGGTCGCGGTGAGCCGGAGCCTATCCCGGCAGACACATCGTGGGATATACCCACCATGGGACGCCTGTTCGTCACCGGGCACTGAGGGCTTTTTAGTCTGCAAGCCAATAAACCTGTGCAGCAGCATGTTTTTTGGATTGTGGGAGGAAAACGGAGTGCCCGGCGAAAACCCACGCGGACATGGGGAGAGAACATGCAAACTCCACACAGAAAGGCACCCGAGCCGAGATTCGAACCCGGGTCCTTCTTGCTGTGAGGCGACAGCGCTAACCATTGGGCCATAGTGCCGCCCTCTCTCTCTCTCTGTTCGCATCAGTTCAATCTGACAGTCTGTCTCTCGGTGTAATTCTAAGCACGGAATCTCTCCCAGGTCGATTACATGAAAATCTTTTGGACGCAATGCGTGGCAGTTGTTGGCGCTTGCTGACCGTGAGGCTGATTTCAATCCTCGAGCGAGAGCAATCGACATTGAGTTGTCCGGTGCCAGCCGTGATCATTCGCAATATTGTCAGTATTTGTCCAAGATTTGTTTAGTTCGTTGCGTTGCTCAGCTGTGAGCTTCCGATATATTTTTTGTTCATTCATTATCATGCCCGCTTAAGCATCCACAGGGTGGAGGGAGGAGAGGGAGGAGCCTATCCCGACAGGCAGAGAGCTCAAGGCGGGGCTATACCCAGGATGTGACGCCAGTACATCGCAGGGCTCTGGGTGCAATTTACTCAGCAGGCCAATTAACCTAGGCAGCAGCGTGTCTTTCGACAATGGGAAGAAACTTTAGTACCCAAGGAAAACATACGCGTGCACATTGAAAACACGCAATCTCCACACAGAAAGGCACCCGAGCAGGGAACCGAACTCAGGTGCTGCTTGTTGTAAGGCGACAGCGCTACTCCCTGCGCTACCGCGCCGCCAACAATTGTTATAACAAACGCCAAGCACCGTTAAATGCGTAGCTTTTATATGCGGTACGTACGTTAGTGTCACCAAAAACACAATCGGGCCGGTGGAATATTGATGCACGCAAGTCCTACAAATCATTTCCTCGAAAAAAAAAGCACAGAAAGACCGTAACAATCATTTATGAGGTTCATCAAACACCTACACTGGATGCACTCTGTTTGCAGAAAGTGGTCAAACTTAACAGGGATTGTCCAGGAGGCACGCTCTGATCAAAGCTCGTGACATTTACGTTCGAAAATTTCGAAAACAACGCGTTGCAGAAGCAAGGCGCGATCGTGGATCGAGAGAATTTTAATCGCCTGAGATTTCCTGAAGACAAAGTCATTATAATAACCGGTGGAAACGTATTAATGATCCCGTGTTCGAAGTCACCTTTGAAAATTACTACAAGAGAGTAAGGGGTGAAAGTGATTTTTTGCCGCAATAGTGCTAACGTAGATTAAATACAATCTCCTTTGGAAACCTCATCATCTCTTCTCATTGTCAGAAACCGCTTAGTCCTGTACAGGATCGCGGTGAGCCGGAGCTTATCCCGGCAGACACAGGGCGCAAGGCAGGGATATACCCACGCCAGTCCATCAGCGGGCACTGCGGGCAATTTAGTCTCTGCAAGCCTTGGACCGTGGGAGGAAACCGGAGTGCCCAGTGAAAACCCACGTGGACACGAGGAGAGAATATGCAAACTCCACACAGAAAGGCACCCGAGCCGATATTCGAACCCGGGACCTTCTTGCTGTGAGGCGACAGCGCTACCCACTGGGCCACCGTGCCGCCCTCCTTTGGAAACCCATAGCCTAAAATAATGCTATTTTCCTAGAGAAGCAATCAAATTTCCCTTAAGATCCACATATCAGCGCTGTATCCGATATATTATTTTGAAGCCAAAATAAAATTTCCTTTCTAAAGAAAAGAAGGCCTCGGATTATTGAAGTCTTTAATATATATATTTAATATATATATATATATCAGAAGGCGATATTGTCTCCCCAATCTCAACTTCCACCCATTAACTCAGCAATTGTTCCCTCTCAGAACCTGATCTTAAAATTCCTGGAATTTTCCGAGCTGACGGATTCTGATGCTTCTTCATTAGCTACGAGATCTCGGCCTACGAACTGCGCATTGGCCACCTTCGCCTCTAATCTCTTGAACATCTCACTTCGCTCCAGCATCGTTCCCCCGCTATTCAATTGTTCTGCCGTTATTCCCCTGCTCAAAAAACCCGGCCTCGATGGCAACATCCCTGATCATTATAGCCCCATCTCAAATGCACCATTCCTCTCTGAGGTCCTTGTACGTGCAGTAGCCATGCAATTCCGGAAACATTCCGCAACAATGACCTCCTCCATCCCTTCCAAACCGAGTTCATATCCGGCAGCAGTTCTGAAACTGCTGCAGTCAAAGCAGTAAATAACCTACTTGTCTCCGCTGATGAACAATTGTCAAGTATTCTTGTCCTCCTGCACCTGAGCGCAACCTTTAATAATTGCATCTCATCTCATTATCTGAAACCGCTTAATCCTATATAGGGTCACGGTGAGCCGGAGCCTATCCCGGAAACACAGGGCGTAAGGCAGGAATACACCCGACGACGGGACGCCAGTCCATCGCCGGGATAATTGCATCAATAGAGCGCTTTTCACCCGAGGGTCACAAAGCGCCAGACCATTGACCAACCCACCTTGCTGGAGCGACTGAACGGCATTGGGTTCTCTGGCTTTGCGCTGCGCCGGCTGAACTCCGACCTTTCCGACCCGAGCGGTTCATCGGCCTCGGAGGATGTGACTCAGTGATCCATTCCGTTTCGTCTGGAGTTCCTCAGAGGTCAGTCCACGGCCCATTTCATTTCTCTTCAGCATCTGCATGAGATGAAACAAATGCAACAACTGCTCGAAACTATTTGGACAGCTAATGTGGTGTTTAGACTTGGATATCAGCAGGCCAACCTACACAATCCCACATTTGCTGTGCGGTCGGGCCGCATTGGTAGAAATCTCAATGTTGCAGTGTCGGTAACACGTTTATACATTGTGATAATGTAGGTTGTCACAGCTTGACGGATGCGAATTGCTCTCAAGAGCTGTAGTTTCGGGATAGCCGTGTCGAGAGGAGCAACGCTCGGCACTGTTCCGGAAGAGTGGCCTTTGAGATTAATTCCCATCTCATCTCATTGTCAGAAAGCGGTGTACAGGGTCGCGGTGAGCCGGAGCCTATCACGGCAGACACAGGGCGCAAGGCAGGGATATACCCACTATCGGACGCCAGTCCATCACCGGGCATTGCGGGAAATTTAGTCTGCAAGCCAATTAACCTATGCAGCATGAAAACGGAGTGCCCGGCGATAACCCACGCGCACCCAGGGAGAGAACTCGCAAACTCCACACAGAAAGGCACCCGAGCCGAGATTTTAACCCGGGACCTTCTTGCTGTGAGGCGACAGCGCCACCCACTGGGCCACCGTGCCACGCGAGATCAATTCTCAAACACCGAATTCCTGCGGCGTCCAATGCTCTCAGCTGTTTCTCCTCTGCGCGGTGACTCAGTGAGCAGCGCTACGGCCTAACAGCAATAAGCACCCGGCTTCGATCACCAGCTCGGGTGCTGTCTGTGTGGAGTTTGCGTGTTCTCTCTCTCTCTCCCCGTGTCCGCGTGGGTTTATCGCCGGGCACTCCGGTCTCCTCTCAATATCCAAAGATTCGCTGCTGCCCAGGTCAACTAACTTGCCGAGTCAATTGCCTCCCCCCCCAAAAAAAAGTTTCCGGCGATGTACTGGCGTCACATCCTCGGTATAGCCCTACCTTGGGATAGGCTCAGCCCTAACCTCCCTCCCCCCCTCCCTTCCCCAGGAATAAACGGGTGCTGAGACTCTACCGAAGTGAGAAGATAAGCGCAAACGCTTTTTATTTCAAGCGCGATCACACTCTCTTTTCACACCAGAATAAAAACGGAAGAGTGCTGTGGGTGGTGGTGGTGGGGGGTGTGGGGGGTGATGGCGCTAGTTATCTCATCTCATTATCTGAAACCTCATCTCATTATCTGAAACCGCTTAATCCTATATAGGGTCACGGTGAAGCCGGAGCCTATCCCGGAAACACAGGGCGTAAGGCAGGAATACACCCGACGACGGGACGCCGGTCCATCGCCGGGCATTGCGGGACAATTTTTAGTCTCCGAGCCAATCAACCTATCCAGGAGCATGCTTTTGGACTGTGTGAGGAAACCGGAGTACCCGGCGAAAACCCACGCGGACACGGGGAGAGCATGCAAACTCCACACAGAAAGGCACCGGAGCCGAGAGACTCGAACCCGGGACCTTCTTGCTGTGAGGCGTCAGCGCTAACCACTGCGCCACCGCGCCGCCCGGCGCTAGTTATGACGGTGTGAATTCAACGGTGAATTGGTGTTAAAGCTTCAGAAGGGTAATCAGTAAGTAATTAATAAGCGGAAAGCAGAGCCGAAATAAGACAACATAAGCCTTGGTTTTCTGCAGATAAATTCATGGCACGTGAAGGAGTTTAAGCTGCTTCCCTTAATGCGGACGTACATGCACACGCATATTTATATACACGTAAACAAGTGCTCCATTTTATATATATAGATTATATCTTGGTCCGCATGCTGAGACGTTCCGTGCGGCAGACTGCCGCATACGGGTCCATTAACTTCAACCGCTGAGCACTTCTTAATGGGTACCACCGCGCGGCACTTAGCGTTGACAATCTATTAGACTACTCGCGGCTGCTGGACTAATGTGTGCGCGGAGCGGTGGCGCAGCGGTTAGCGCGCCTAGCCTCGAATCCTGCGACCCGAGATCGATTCCTTGCTCACGTTTAATAGCAGTGACGATTTTACAGACCGGGTTCTGGGCCGCCCCTAGGTCGACTCACCCGTTGCGGCGACTAAATATCGCTAAGTGCAGAGGCACAATTGATCGGGCGTGGTGCTGGCCACCCACCCCGTCCTGTGCCGTGCTGTCCGTCGTACGTGCTCGCTGACAGAACGTGATCGTCCACTCCGTTTAGGCTGCTACGGTGCCAGGGTGGCGCAGCGGTGACATCCGCTCCTCACTGACAGAAAGCCCTGCCAGAGGCGGTTCGATGCTCACCTCGCTCGCATTTCTGCGTGCGGAGTTTCTGAGCTTTCCGGTCATTCATTCATTCTCATCTCATTGTCTGAAACCGCTTAGTCCTATACAGGGTCACGGTGAAGCCGGAGCCTATCCCGGCAGACACAGGGCGCAAGGCAAGGATATACGGACGATGGGACGCCAGTCCATCGCCGGGCACTGCGGGGCAATTTAGCCTGCGAGCCAATTAACCTATGCAGCAGCATGCTTTTTGGACTGTGGGAGGAAACCCACGCGGACACGGGGAGAGACCATGCAAACTCCACACAGAAACGCACCCGAGCCGAGAGATTCGAACCCGGGACCTTCTTGTTGTGAGGCGACAGCGCTACGCACTGGGCCACCGCGCCGCCCGCATTCATTAATTGAATATCATTAATCATAATATATGGGAGAGTAGTGTACGATGTGTTGGCACCGGCTGACCAACTCTCCCCCTTCTCTGCGGTTTGCTGGCGCCTCCGTATCCTTGTCTCGTCCGTTGCCAGGCGTGGAATTTGCGCGGCGCGTTATGAATTCCATGCTCATTATTTTTTCGTGCATTTCCATGCAGGTCATTTTTGCCGGCGAGTGACACTTGCATGGGCCAGTGACCTCTTCTATGCCCAGTGGCAGAGAGAGAGAGGAGAGAGATTAGTGAGAGAGGTGGGTATCGCAGCGATGAACCCAGCTCACTGTTCGGATTAATGGGCTTTTAATACAGACTCCCTTTAATGTGACCTTTTCCTGGAGCTCAGTGTAATTTTCTCGGCTCTTTCCAGGTAATAGGCACGTTTCGTTTAATCGCAACAATCACGACTGTGTTCCGTAATGTTTTATTCCATTGCGGGTGGTGTGGCGAGCCTGGCAGTGCCATCTCGGAACAAGAGCCGCCGCTCTTTAATTCCTTTGTCGCGAACACTTTTACCCGAAAAGCCAAATGTGACGGATGTAGGTTTTCCACAGCTCGGTGCCTTGAGCACTGCTCTCCACTGCTGTTCTCTCGGTATAGCCGTGTCAAGCGTTCCTTCTCGCCCCCCTCCGCGAGCGGTATCGTTGGGCTTCTGAAACGCCTCCAGGCGTGGGTGGGCAGAGCGTCGCTAATAAGGAGAGAGCAGGAAAAAAAAAACCCTGATAAGACTATCCCAGGGCGGCGCGGTGGCCCAGTGGTTAGCGCTGTCTCCTCACAGCAAGAAGGTCCCGGGTTCGAATCTCTCGGCTCGGGTGCCTTTCTGTGTGGAGTTTGCATGCTCTCCCCGTGTCCGCGTGGGTTTTCGCCGGGCACTCCGGTTTCCTCCCACAGTCCAAAAAGCATGCTGCTGCATAGGTTAATTGGCTCGCAGGCTCAATTGCCCCGCAGTGCCCGGCGATGGACTGGCGTCCCATCGTCGGTATATCCTTGCCTTGCGCCCTGTGTCTGCCGGGATAGGCTCCGGCTTCACCGTGACCCTGTATAGGACTAAGCGGTTTCAGACAATGAGATGAGATGAGACTATCCCAAAAGAGCGGCACTCAACAACGAACGTGTTCTTGTCTCTTGAGACTCCCATCCATTTATTTACATCATCCAGCGTTAGCGTCCAACTCATTCCCACGTCACTTACCAGATTGCCCTCAATCTTTTTCAAGATCCTCCATGGGACCCGTCCGCCGCTTGTCTCCCACCTCTCATTTCGTTGCGCATCTCGTTCAGTGCCTCCTGCTCCGGGAATCAATGCGCACACCTCGGCACCTCCCATCAGTCAATCAATTGGAGGTCGCTCTCATTTCTACTCTGCTACCCGCGTGGTCGTTAAATCCCTCCTCACTGGCCTCGAGCAGGTCTGACTCACTCCCTCTTTCGCATCAGACCGTATTATTGTCTCCTCTTGCTAATGTCCCGCGCTCTCTCTCCTCGCTCTCCCAATGCTCTCTCAGTCACTCAGACCTTGTTCCCTGCTTTGCCATTCACCTCCCGTCACCTGGTCTCGAAGCTGCGAGCCGTGATTGTTCGCGCAATTGCTCCGAACAGCCGCTCCTGCGGGATACCTCTGTCCCCGCTTCTCCTTCAAGACGTCTCGCCTCCAACGTCTCGCCGTGTAACTGCGCGCGCGTGGACATCGACAGCCCGTTGTTGATCCACTGCTAGATGAGGGCCTCCGCACGTGGAGAATATTTGACTATATTTCACCACGCTTGTCAGCGTGGGTTGGTAAAGCATGAGAGTTTAGCGATATAACGATGCATTTGACCCCCCCCCCTCCCCACCACCATCCTATCACGCTTCCCCACAGCCATTTACTGCATCTATTTGCAAGGAGGTCTCGAATAGGACCCAGGCTGGACCCTGCTTAACTTCTGAGATCCGCTGAGACGGGGTGCATTTAAGAGGATTCCCTAAAACGACTTTGCGTACGGGGGCGGCACGGTGGCCCAGTGGGTAGCGCTGTCGCTTCACAACAAGAAGTCCCGGGTTCGAATCTCGACTCGGGTGCCTTTCTGTGTGGAGTTTGCGAGTTGCTCTCCCCGTGTCCGCGTGGGTTTTCGCCGGGCACTCCGGTTTCCTCCCACAGTCCAAAAGACATGCTGCTGCATAGGCTAATTGGCTTACAGACTAAATTGCCCGCAGTGCCCGATGATAGGCTGGCGTCCTATCATGGGTATATCCCTGTCTTGTGCCCTATGTCTACCGGGATAGGCTCCGGTTCACTGCGACCCTGTACAGGGCTAAGCGGTTTCTGACAATGAGATGAGATGAGACTTTGCGTACGGAGACAGCCGCAGCTGACGTTTTCCGTTATCTCTTCGCTCTGCTACCCTGATATAACATCACGACGATGCACTTCATGCATTCACGCGATTGTCGACTTCATTCATCTGGCTGATGTAGGCGCTGAACTTCAACTGTAGCAGGGCATTCAGATGTAAATTGAGCCAGGCGACCTCCTGCACACACTAATCTCACTCACTCATACACTCAGCAACCCACTCAGCAACCCACTCACCAACCCACTCACCAACCCACTCACCAACCCACTCACCAACCCAGTCACCCACGTGGGTGATTGCGCCAGGAGTAGCTGCATGAATCACTGTCGTACCGCGTAAGTGTTTGTGATTTGGGCATAGGTCTATGCTCCGTGGTCAGCCGCTCACTCATATATTCAGCCAAAGATAATGCTCCCTTGCACAGCATTACAAGAATGTAAGGTCAAGTGAAGGTCGACACGGCACACGAGGGGGTGTGTGGTCAGCACAACGCCCGGCCAATTTTGTATTTAACCACCCCCTTACTCACCCACTCAGCCACATGCCCAAAAACTCACTCACCCACTCATTCACGCACTCACTCAATGAACCGGTATGTGTTACTCGCTCTGTTTTTGGGTAACAGCAGTAAGCTCATTTATTTAACAATAAATTGTGGCTCTCCTTCCGAGGACCGTAATACCTCATCTCATCTCAT
>JAZEWT010000016.1:4651239-4662137 GCA_036362905.1 Mordacia mordax
CGTGACCCTGTATAGGACTAAGCGGTTTCAGATAATGAGATGAGATGAGACCACTGTCTCGAAAGTAGCAGCCAGGGTTCGTTGCTTTCAGAGACCATTAATTCAAGGTCCGTTAAATGTAGGCTTCACTGCACTGCTAGTGTTTGAGTGCGCTGGTCTAATATCTACACGTGACCTGGCAGTTCGAGTTACATCATCATTTTTCAGATAAGCAGTTGCAACTTGCGTGAGCAGGTTCTGAATGTGAATTTCTGACGATATACACGAGCATGTCGTTACGACTCACTTAATTTCAAAATCTATACTCACGTATGGCAATTTGGAAACTTGCAGGAACAGTCTCACGTGCACAGGCATATCACAAAGACAGACGTATGTACATTTATTTTAATGCACCATCTGTTGCTTTTTTGGCATTATGTACAGTAAAAAAAGGCTAAAGGTGCAGCCCTGAAATTGCCTGCTTGCAACGCTGCTTGCATAAGCGCTTCCACTAGAGACAGCTCTCGCGAGCCCTTCTAGCTGCAAAATGGATTAAAGGATGCGCAGATCTGTGCGCACATCTACCTGCCGTCTGATAACCTGAGCGGGATTACATGAGACGACTTAAAATGTCAAAACAAAAAATCGAAGAGAGAGAGAGGGGCGGGGGGTCAGCCACGCGGTCAACCGGCGCCAACCCGTCAGTCACTGCTTCCTATATATAATGACGGTATCGGCAAATTCATTAACGAGCAATTTTTTTTTCATGTTTTGGGAGGTAACCAGAAAATCTGGAGGAACCCCACGCAGAATACAGGGAGAACGCACACTCCGCAGCAAAAATACGCCCAGGGCGGGACTCGAACTGTCTTGGGCAGGACAGTCTTACTGTGAGGCTGTTGCTGCCACAACCGCACAGACAACCCCGGCCATTCAAAGTTCTTTGGGTCCCACGATGTAGTTACAATGTTTGGCCACAGCGGGGCGTTGCATCTGTGGCTAACGCGCATATCAGCAGCCAACGATTTCAGCAGCGTTCAGCAGGGGGCAGATTAACATTTGCAAGAGGAACATCTGCCGCGGAATAATTCGTTCGCGGGGTTTTTTTTTATTTCCTCCATCTCCGGAGCTTAGCTTCTCATCCACGCTGGTGCTAAGCTCAGACTGCAGACGTTTCGAATGTATCACACGTATGTGGGTTGCCACCACTGAGACACGAGCAACGCACCGGGGGACATTTCCATGCTAAGAATAATCGCTCGACTCCTGACGAGCAGAGGACCACAGAAGACGGTCGACGCAATCTTGGTGGTCGTTTTTTTTTTTCTGCGCAGCCTCGAAACAACAAGGAAACAGCGACAGCGATGACGCCGCCACGCGCTCGTGCCAGGCCAGGTGCACCTTGAGGCTATCACGTGAAATGTCAGAGACTCTCCAAGAGCAGGTGACAGGACAGAATTAGGTGTCAGAAATGACTCGCCGAAGAAAATTGACGTGTTCTAGAAAAAATATAACGGGACAAGTGGCAACTGTAATTTTCGCTAGGCACTCCGGTTTCCTCCCACAGCCCAAAAAATGCTGTTGCATAGGTTAATTGGCTTGCAGACTAAATTGCCCTCAGTGCCCGGCGATGGACTGGCGTCCCATCGTGGGTATATCTCCACCTTGCACCCTCTGTCTGCCGGGATAGGCTCCGGCTCACCACGACCCTGTACAGGACTAAGCGGTTTCTGACAATGAGATGAGATTTACACAAAAGCTAAACGATGATGATTAAAATAAAAATATGTTTTAATAAATCGAGCGTCAGGAGCAAAAAGTTTCACCAATTCCTTTCAATACGCCGGTGGGTAAAACCGCTTCAACACGCTTCAGGAGCACATATTAAAATAATAAAATGTGGCTACTGATATCTTTAATCACTTTAACGTGCGCACAAAACAAACATGTGCCTGTTCGTTTATTGACCTAATTACTCATCTTTAATGGGGAGTGTGCGACCAAAGAATAATGTGAGCGAGCACGTTAATGCTTTCGAGGCCATTATGTCACCTGTGGAACCAATTAATCACTGATTGTCTGTGACGACAAGACGTTGGACTCCACCCGAACAATGTTAAGAAGCAACATAACATCCTTTATGCTGTTTAATTGCGGTAATCTTGTCGCACGCTTACCCCTTAGCGTGTGCATCTCATTACGAGCAATGCATTACGATGAGCGGAAATCATTCTAAAAAACGAAGCCCTCTAAGCCCATCATGCAGGATCGTCCTCTATGGCGGGCGACACTCGCCTAGGATTCTTCCGTGCTCGCCGCCAGGTCGCGACGATGCGAGCAGCTCGGAGCCAAGAGAACAGCCGACAGCTGCTTGCCGAGATCTTCTGCAGAGCTGTCACGTGGCACGCCAATTAAACACGTGAAATGAAATACGTTACAGCAATTAAGCGAATTGAATGTATGCAGTGCGTTTAATGAATGCGAAATGTTCTGTATGGGCGGCGCGGTGGCCCAGTGGTTAGCGCTGTCGCCTCACAGCAAGAAGGTCCCGGGTTCGAATCTCTCGGCTCGGGTGCCTTTCTTTGTGGAGTTTGCATGCTCTCCCTGTGTCCGCGTGGGTTTTCGCCGGGCACTCCGGTTTCCTCCCACAGTCCAAAAAGCATGCTGCCACATAGGTTGATTGGCTCGCAGGCTAAATTGCCCCGCAGTGCCCGGCGATGGACTGGCGTCCCATCGTCGGTATATCCTTGCCTTGCGCCCTGTGTCTGCCGGGATAGGCTCCGACTTCACCGTGACCCTGTATAGGACTAAGCGGTTTCAGACAATGAGATGGGATGAGATGAAATGCTCTGTACACCGTCCAATGGGATGGTTGGCTCGTCACCAAGGCTGCCATCCAATAAGGTGCCAGGAAAGCGTCGGTGACCTGACACCTGCCGAGAGTTATTGATTGTGACGTGTGTTTTTGTGCATGATTTTTGTTTTCATTCTACCGCAGGAGTCGGAAGACTTCCGCACAATGAATGGGTTGCGGTTGTTATTTTTGACCATACCTCACCACCCTGGACCGTATCAGATTGGTTCAGGGACGGGGCAGAGGGTGGCTCGGACCGGTTCAGAAATCACTCACCGCTGGCTTAAGCCATGGATAAAAATGGAACTCGGGTCTAACGCTACGTAAGGGAATGCAAACGCCATCACTCTTGTGTTGGGAGCGCACGTTTGATAACCTGAAAAATCTGAATTCTCACAAGGGTAATGAAATCTATTCATTGTGAGCATTAAAATATCTATATGTAATATGGCGAGGCATGCGTCAGATCATCGGTAATTTCCTCGCCTCTGATTGGTTGACAGCCTTTGTGACGCCACAAAACACCCCACCAGATAATGTATCGAGCATGGTGTATTTATTTTCCTTCTTACATTTACGTCATTGTTTCATTTATATATTTATAGCCACATGATTACCCCGGTATTGTCGGAGGACCTCGCCAATCGGCTGTCGGCTGTTCTCTCGGCTCAAAGCTGATCGCACCGTCGCCATCTAGCGGGCAGCACAGACATAGCTTAGGCGACGCGAGGCCACGGTAGAGGTCGTGGTATTTTCCTGGTTCGTTGTCTCATCTCATCTCATTGTCAGAAACCGCTTAGTCCTGTACAGGGTCGCGGTGAGCCGGAGCCTATCCCGGCAGACACAGGGCGCAAGGCAGGCAGAGATATACCCACGATGGGACGCCAGTCCATCACCGGGCACTGAGGGGCAAATTAGTCTGCGAGCCAATTAACCTATGCAGCGGCATATTTTTGGACAGTGGGAGGAAACCGGAGTGCCCGGCAAAAACCCACGCGGACACGGGGAGAGAGAACATGCAAACTCCACACAGAAAGGCACCCGAGCCGAGATTCGAACCCGGGACCTTCTTGGTTCAAAGACGTTACTACGTTTAGCACATGTAGATAAGTGGGTAAGTATTGCTTGGAGCATGTAGCTATACGCTATTGTTTCGTGCAGACAGACGATCTGATTTATATCACATTGTACATATGTGTTTATGGGTTTATATTGCATTGTGCGGATAATTATGCACTTTTCTGTTGCATAGGACAGACACGTACGCAGCTTTATGTTATGAAACGGGGGGGGGGGATATTACAGAGTACACAAATATATGGGTTTATATTGCACACAGCCAGAAGCATGTGGGTTCGATACCTGGCTCGGATGCCTTTCTGTACGGAGTGTGCATGGCCTACCGGTGCACGCGTGTCTTGTTTGCTGAGTACGCTGGTTTCATCCCACATTCCATGGACTTTGCTGCCTAGGTTGATTGTCCTGACGAAATTCCGCCTGGTGCTCTGTTATGTGGTAACCCTATTACACCTCCCCTCTGGACAACCGTTAAAAGATCTAGAAAGGTGAGCGGTTCCGTCCAGCTTAAATGACAACGCATTCATTGTTGTGAGTCATATAATTGTATTTTATTATTACCGCTGTTCCAATCTGTGCACCACTGATTACAGACACAAATTGTCTTCATGAATATTTTATTAATTATCCGGCAAGCATGAAAAGGCACAAACGCATATACGTACACACATTTGCATATGAATGGCATATATACAGAATGGCATTGCTGGCATTATTTTTATTATTCGTAGCAATTTCACATGTATACAATATGTAGAAATGAGTGTAACATTATTGGGGTGGGGGGAGCGCCGGCATGGTGGGTCGCACTGTCGCCTCACAGCAAGAAGGTCTCGGGTTCGAATCTCGGCTCGGGTGTCTTTCTGTGCGGACTTTGCATGCTCTCCCCGTGTCCGCGCGGGCTTTTCCCCAGGTACCCCGTTTTCCTCCCGCAGTTAAAAAAAAAAACATGCTGCTGCATAGGTTAATTGACTTGCAGACTAAATTGCCCGCAGTGCCCGGTAATGGACTGGCGTCCCATCGTGGGTATATCCCTGCCTTGCGCCCTGTGTCTGCCGGGATAGGCTCCGGATCACCGCGAGCCTGTACAGGACTAAGCGGTTTTTGACAATGAGATGAGATTCTTGGGTGGAAACGCACGTCGGCAAGGCATGAGAAATTAAATACTTGTATCCGCCACACGGTAGCATCAGCAGCGAGCGCGACTACGGCACAGCATTATTTGCTGCCTCCGACGATGTGGAGGCCTATGTTTGGTGGCTGTTGTGAATACATTGTGAATACATTGTGTTACGGGGGGTATTGCTAAACCGTATGCGGCACGTGTGTGTCTCGGAGGAATGAATTATTTACGTGACCCCATGCCCATTCCTTGGCCTTGAACACGTGTTTATATATTTTTTTTATGGTCCAGTACGCACGTGCGTGTTTGTGTCCCAGGATTTGTCCGTTTGTCACGCCCCGTAATAAAATACAAATTTCGCCACGAAGATGAACGCAGAGGCATCCGTGTGGCGCCGGAGTCTGAGCGGCGAGCCCAGAACCCCAGACCGGGATCCTTGGTTAAAATCCTCATTCATTCATTGTCAATACCCGTACAGGGTTTGCGGAGGGGCGACGCGGAGCCTATCCCGGCAGACAGAGGGCGCAAAGCGTGGGAACATTTAGGATGTGCCGCCAGTACATCGCAGGCCACACATTTTTGGGGCATTTGACTCAGCGGGCCAATTAACCCAGGCAGCAGCATGACTTTGGAAGGTGGGAGGAAACCGGAGTACCCGGCGAAAACACACGTGGACACGGGAGGAGAGAGAGAGATACGCAAACTCCACACAGAAAGGCGCCCGAGCAGGGAACCGAACCCAGGCGCTTCTTCCTGTGAGGCAGCAGCGCCAGTCACTGCGCCACTGCGCCGCTCGCAAGGTACCTGCCAATGATTTAATTGACATTACACGTACGCTTACCCCCCAACGGGCAAACACTGGACAGGACCCTCCTGGATAAGAGACGATGAGGCTTTCATGGGTTAATGAACTGAATCTGTAAACAGAGCGTGGCGGTCGTTGCGTCATATTCGTGGGTGGCATGTCACAACTCTGCAGAGGGTCTCGCCCAAATGGCTTGGGCTGTTCTTTTGGCTCAGAACTGATCGCATCATGGCCATCTAGCGGCGCGTGTGAGAAACATAGAAGCTGGCCCAGAGACACGTGGAGATATATATGACTCAGAGATACACAGACTCTCTGAGATTGACAGTGCACGAACACGGATATTCGTCGAAATGCGCAGAGATTCACCGCGAGATACACCGACTCATGAGATACGCAGAGACTCATAGAGAAACAAATAGACTCAGAGATACACAGAGACTCAGAGATGAACACAGGTACTCGTAGAGATACACAGGGAGTTTACCCCTTTAGCGGCGCTCGTAAGAAACAGAGCATCGCTTTGCGACTGCAACTTTGTTCAGAGTTTGCGTGTTCTTCCCGTGTCCGCGCGGGTTTTCGTCGGGTACTCCGTTTCCCCCCCCCCCCACTGTCCAAAAGAAACACTGCTGCCTATGTTAATTGGCCTGCTGAGTAATTTGTCCCAAAAAGCGTGCCCTATGATGTATAGACGCCACACCTTGAGTATTACCCCGCCCTGCGCATTCTCTTGGCCGGGATAGGCTCCGGCCCGCCATGACCCAGTGCAAGATGAAGCGGGTATTGATAATGATTGAGGGGCGGCACCGTGGCCCAGTCGGTAGCGCTGTCGCCTCATAGCAAGTAGGTCCTGGGTTCGAATCTCGGCTCGGGTGCATTTCTGTGTGAAGTTTGCACGTTCTCCTCGTGTCCGCGTGGATTTTCGCCGGGCACTCCGGTTTCCTCCCACAGTCCACACAAAAAAAACATGCTGCTGCATAGGTTAATTGGCTTGCCGATTAAATTGCCTGCAGTGCCCGGCGATGGACTGGCGTCTCATCGTGGGTATATCCCTGCCTTGCGCCCTGTGTCTGCCAGGATAGGCTCCGGCTCACCACGACCCTGTACAGGATTAAGCGGTTTCTGACAATCAGATGACATGAGATAATGATTGATTGAGCTTCGCTCGGCAGGGAGCGAAGCGGACTGCATCTCCGACGGCATGACGTCACGTAGTTTGCACCGTAAAGACCACGGACTGTGAAGCAAGTTCGCGCGTTATCTCTACCAGGTGGCAGAATCTGGCATCATCTGGGTCCAAAGCAGCTGTAAATTTGGCCCCGCGTGCGTTAGTGAAATATAACCCGTGAACCATTTAAAATGTAGAAGCCTCCACGGAGATAATCTAAGACAATAAAAGAGCCCTTCCACATGAGAGGCCAATCTTGTTCCTGGAATGTTCCGGGTAGGATTTTTGTTCCATAATAAAGATACTGTTTTAAGCTTCTGTCTGGGGACCTATATCGTCTAGATGTGGTTAGTGTCTCTTCTGAAATCTTGTGTCGCTCAAACATTCCTCTAGGCATTCTTATCATGGTAAAATTGAATTCTGGCTACACCTTTCAGTAATTTCTGAAATTCTCACAATTTGCAAAAGCACCTCCTTATCTTTGCATGAGTTACCATCAAATTATCACATGACATGTGGCTGAGACTCGGCATGAGTCAAGAAATGATTATGCAATGCAGGCATGCAGCCTGCAATAATTATTATTTCTAATTATTATTCAGCAAACGCTCTTATCCAGGGAGATTTACATCATCACAGACATTTCTTATGAATAGACACAAATAAATACGAAATAAACACGTCAGGCTGTCCAGCGTTGCGAGGAAAAATATGAAAAATACAATTTACAACTCGCGGTGCAAATTCCACACTCGGTCAAAGACGGGGCGCGGAGACCTGGCAAGAACAGCGAAGAGAGGGGAGGAAGAGTTGCTCGTATTTATTTGGTTGATCCTCGCAATCCGATTATTATCGATCAGGAATAAGGCGCTGCTCGAGACTCGCTCGGGATCAAGTGTGTGGAACAGTTCTTTCACAGGGATAACGTTTCGTCCGCTGATCAAATCAATCAATTGGAATTTAGTGGCGATAGAGCTGGCCTCTAAGTAAACATCTGGTCATAGTTGCGTGGCTTTTTTTTCGCTTTCAATTTCCCGCCAAGCTTAGGACACGGACTAAGCTGCAATTCTCGTCTATGATTGAACTATCCCAAAGGTGTTTAAGGAAAAGAGCTATTTCATTATCTCAGTCCAAAAAGTGTGCCGGATGATGTACTAGCGTCACATGCTGAGTATTCCCCCTCCTTGCGTTCACTGTCGGCCGGGATAAATTCTGGACCCCCATGACCTTGTACAGGATTAAGCGGGAAACTAAAAGTAATTAATTAATAATTGCTTCATCAATTTGTCCTCACCAAGGATGGTGAATATTCACATGGGTGAAGTTGGATTCATGCCAGATGCCTTCAAGCATTAAACCCATCTCTCGGGATGAGCAACATATAGAGTAAGTTTGAAATTAACTCATCTATGAATAAATATTGAGATTCACCCCCAAGCTGTTAGATTTAATGGTCAAAGTAGGTCTGAATAAAAACCCAAGCGCCAATTAATCTGTGCGAGTTAAAAGTGATTGACATGTAAATTTTGAAGACAGGCAATGTCCAATTATTAATATGAGCAGAGTAACCGCCCTACTGGCGTGTGACATCTTCTTGTGAAGTCGCGGCGAAGGTGAAATAGAGCTTAGCAAGGTTGAGAAACTCATCCATCTCTTCACGAATCGATTATTGCAATGCACTACTCTCTGACATCCCTGCCCAACTGGTCAATCGTCTGCAACGTGTGCAGAATGTGGCTGCTCCAGTCCTCCTCAACCCGCACACCCATCCACAATCACATATCCCAGCGCCGGTGTCTCTCCTCTGGCTACCGGTTAAAGACAGGATGGAATTCAAGATCCTCTTTCTCACCTGCAAAGCTCTCACTGTTGCTGCTCGGACATAGATCCGTGACCTACTTCAGGCATCCTCCTCAACACGACAACTTCGATCCTCCAGTACAGGCTTGCCGTATGTGCCCAGATCGCGTGATGGGTGTCAGAGCCTTCTAGCGCTCTGCGCCTAGGCGCTGGAACGCCCTTCCATGCGAGATTCGGTCAGCTGAGTCTCTAGGCATCGTGAAATCTCGTTCCGTAAGGCTTTGAAGTCCTCTGGCCAGGACTGTTGATGCTCAGGAACACTTAATCCTTCCTTCGTTTGTTGAACAATTATTGTTACCACTTATCTCATGTCCTTTTCTAAATCATAGCCGTAATTTTACTTTCAGTTGAACTGCTCTGGTGTTTTTGTTGCTGTCGACATGCCTTTCTCTCCACAGCTATGTGCAGCACTTTGTGACCCTCGGGTGAAAAGCGCTCTAGAGTTGAAGCAGTGTTCGCGCTGCAGGAGGGTAATTTAATAAGGGGAAAAGTGAAGCTCAAATAAATCATAAAAGGTTTGGTGTTGTACAGATACAAGTGGCGCTTACCAAGGCTTCGGAGCGGGGACCCTCAGTGCAGACACAACAAAGATCCCCCAGCTAGCCTTAACAGACAGTAGGGTCAAGTGCAGTTAGCGAGCACCTATGAAGGTCGGCACGGCACATGAGGAGGTGGGTGACCAGCACCACCCTCGGCCGTCTTTGTCTCGCTAATGGCAATGTTTACAAACTGCATTAGGTACTCAGGGGCGGCGCGGTGGCCCAGTGGGTAGCGCTGTCGCCTCACAGCAAGAAGGTCCCGGGTTCGAATCTCGGCTCGGGTGCCTTTCTGTGTGGAGTTTGCGAGTTCTCTCCCTGTGTCCGCGTGGGTTTTCGCCGGGCACTCCGTTTTCCTCCCACAGTCCAAAAAACATGCCGCTGCATAGGTTTATTGGCTCGCAGACTAAATTGCCCTCAGTGCCCGCTGATGGACTGGCGTCCCATCGTGGGTATATCCCTGCCTTGCGTCCTGTGTCTGCCGGAAGAGGCTCCGGCTCACCGCGACCCCGTACAGGACTAAGCGGTTTCTGACAATTAGATGAGACTAGGTACTCATTATTTTGAGGCTGAGTCGACCTAGGGGAGGCCCAGGACCGGTTCAGAAAATCGTCACTGGTGTTCGCCGGGTTTGTAACCCAGCGCTCTAACCGCTGGGCCACCTCTTGCCGTGTCTATGTACGCGTGCAGACACGCGTACATAGACACAAGCACTCCACGGTATATATATGTTGGCTGAGGCACGTTTCCATCTGATGAAATTATTTAATCTAGAAAAATTCAGAGACCCCCATGGCTATAATTTGCCGAGTCACAGAGGAATCATAATCAGTTGTGTGCGAGAAAAGGGGGGTCAACGTGAGATATCATCAGGGTCAAGGAAACGGCCACGTGTTCGGCTGTCAACATGAGCGATGTTGACAGTTGAACCCCCAGCAATGGGGGTTGGGAGTGAGAATCTGTGTGGGTTGTCTGTGGGTGTGTGTGTGCGTGCGGGTGGGTGGGGAGCGGTGGCTCAGCGGTTAGCGCGCTGGGCTACAAACCCGGCGAACCGAGTTCGAATCACGCTCGCGGCCGACACCAGTGGCGATTTTCTGGACCGGTCCTGGGCCTCCCCTAGGTCGACTCAGCCTCAAACGCGTACCTAGTGCAATGTGAAAATATTGCCACTCGGGAGACAAAGGCGGCAGAGCGTGGTGTTGGTCACCCAGCCCTTCGTGTGCTGTGTCGACCTTCATAGGTGCTTGCTAACGGCACTTGACCCTACAGTCTGTTAGGGCTATATGGGGGCTCTTTGTATTTGTCTTTGGGAGTGGGGGTGTGGTCGGTGGGCGGGTGAGTGATGGGTGGTTCAGCACGAGTGTGAATAGGTGGGTGGAACATCTAGTATGGGTCAAGAGCTATTAGCGAGCACCTATGAAGGTCGCCACGGCACACGAGCAGGTGGGTGAACAGAACCACGACCGGCCGCCTTATTCTCCCCAGTGTCAACG
>JAZEWT010000016.1:4715819-4727205 GCA_036362905.1 Mordacia mordax
ATGCAAACTCCACACAGAAAGGCACCGGAGCCGAGAGACTCGAACCCGGGACCTTCTTGCTGTGAGGCGTCAGCGCTAACCACTGGGCCACTGCGCCACCCAATTTAAAAAATGTGTTTTTTTAAATCAATATATTTTTTGGAAACTCAAACATATGGTGTTTTTGTATTTGCAAAGCCACAGCAAAGACCCCCGGCTAACTTTGTGCCAAATTTCAGCATTCAGGGCCAATAGCGGACCTCATTATTTTTGACATCTCTCAGACTGGCTTAACATGTATAAAACGTGAGCCTCCCTCTCCAGCGTGCACAATATTAACGACTTATGTTTAAAGCTATCAGGCAACCAGCCCGCGAATGTAGCCTCGGCACCGCGGTTCAACAGCAGTTGGAGGCATTTGATTGAAATCGAATCGGATGTGCGAACAGTTCACGACAATGCGGTGCCGCAGAGACGCTCCGCTGCCCGTCGTGACAATGCAAAAAAGCGCCGCGCGTCGCAGCCAGGCGCTGCTCCGAGAGAGCGAATCCGGAGCGCATTGAGCTGGCGAGAATCGAGCAGCCCGGCGCCTTGAGCCCGGCGCTGCGAACGGCAAAGTGGAAAAAATGAGGGCATCGCGGCTGGAGGAAACGGTGGTATCGTCGCAAACACGCGCCCGCCGTGCATTGCAAATTCGTCGCCCGTTCCGAATGTCACTCGCCGGATGACTTAAGCAAAGCTGCATCTGCGATAAAAGCATTGTGTTTGGTGCGCACTGTGAGCCAAATTCGACGTCTTCGCGGAGAGCGTGCCAAGGACGATAATTTTCTAGTCATTTCAAATAGTGGCTCAGCGAGGTTGTGAACTGCTGTCTTATTTGTATGTAAGGAAACTGTATTGTCATTCCAACTACCTTTTATTACGGAAAGGATTTAAGCCACCGTAGGACCATCCCTTCTGCACACAGCACCAAAATTAGGGTGTAAATTGAATGTAATTCTGGATAATGATACGATCGGCTTGGCTGGAGAACACGATGGTGTTTAAGTATTGGAGAGCGATGTAATTTTTGCACTTTTGCTGTTGTGAAACGCTGGAGTTAGCCAACAGAATTCGTCAAATGGCATTTACGTGCCATTATTCACAGCAATGAAATATTCTGTAATGTGACAAGCAGCTGTGATGGGACTGCAGAGACAACTGGATAATGCTATTAATATCCGTTAGCTATCTAAATCAAGGGAGAGCACTGTATATAGATGAGAGAGAAAATATCTTTAACATCACATTCCCCAGCACGTCAAGATTTCACACAAGTGAAGGCTACTTAGCAAAACGGTTCACATTTCGAAGACAGACAAATTACCAATAGAGCGTTCTTAGCACGAGTGGTAAACACTTTTTTTTTACGTGTGTGTGTGTGTGTGTGCGAATTGCTAATGCTTTATCCTGCAGTTAAGCTGTTTGGAGGATTAGCAGTTTAGAAGCGGCAGCGTATCTCAAACTTAATGCCCGGTCGGCTCAAAATAGTAGTGCCTCTGAAGCTGCCCAAAATGAGGTTAAATGTCACCACGAAGGAAATCTCTCGGAGAAAATAATTACACAATGGACCTCATGCCGGAGAATTCATCAGCAGCTGACGGCGATTATGTGAAGCATCTGCCTTGTCAAGTCCGATTCCTAAAATATCCACTTTTAAGAGATGACATCTGAACCCATCCCAAGGTTGTTGCGGTTCATAAGCTGGGTCATTAACAACAACGATGACAGGAGACATTGAACAATCGCTGCACGAGTGTGCGCGTGGAGAGTGAGTTTGTATTTAAACTGGTAAGAACCATTGAGTTACGGAGATCTTTTAACAGTTGTTCAGCGGGAGGGGAAAGGAAGTTACAACATTTCAGAATATAGGGGAGGGGAGGGGATAATTTAGTCGGACAATTAAACCTAGGAAGGATATCTTGGGACTGCCGTTGGACAGTGGGAGGAAAACATGGTATGCGGTGAGAACCCACGCAGACACGTGGACAACATGCAAACTCCGCATGGAAAGGCAGCACCCGAGCCCGAAATTGAACCGCACACTTCTTGCTGTGAGGCGGCAGCACTCTTCAGTACGCCAGCGCGCTGCCTTGAGGCACGCCTGCTAAATAATAATGTCTCATCTCTCATCTCATTATCTGAAACCGCTTAATCCTATATAGGGTCACGGTGAGCCGGAGCCTATCCCGGAAACATAGGGCGTAAGGCAGGAATACACCCGACGACGGGACGCCGGTCCATCGCCGGGCATTGCGGGACAATTTTAGTCTGCGAGCCAATCAACCTATCCAGGAGCATGCTTTTGGACTGTGGGAGGAAACCGGAGTACCCGGCGAAAACCCACGCGGACACGGGGAGAGCATGCAAACTCCACACAGAAAGGCACCGGAGCCGAGAGACTCGAACCCGGGACCTTCTTGCTGTGAGGCGTCAGCGCTAACCACTGCGCCACCGCGCCGCCCCTAAATAATAATGTAATAATGGTAACTGCAGTGAGAGATGGCGCGATGAACACGTGGACTGGAGGAAACGCGCAGGTCAGTGACATCAGAAAAATGAGAGGGCTCGAGCAGTACACGTGCCTGGAAGCGCCTGAGGTCCATAATAATAATAATAGTGACAGTCGAGAGACAGAATGCGGTTGAGAAAGTACGTGCCCTGAAGGAGGTCCCATCTCATCTCATTGTCAGAAACCGCTTAGTCCTCTACAGGGTTGCGGTGAGCCGGAGCCTATTCCGGCAGACACAGGGCGCAAGGCAGGGATACACCCACGATGGGACGTCGGTCAATCATCGGGCAACTGCGGGCAATTTAGCCTGCAAGCCAATTAACCTATGCAGCAGAATGTTTTTTTGGACTGTGGGAGGAAACCAGAGTGCCCGGCGAAAACCCACGCGGACACGGGGAGAGAGAACATGCAAACTCCACACAGACAGGCACCGAGCCGAGACTTGAACCCGGGACCCTGCAGGAGATGGAACGGTGAAATCAGCTCATGCTCAGGTACCGTGTGGATCAACAGACGTGGCAGCGCATTTGAAGGGTGGCCTTCATCCGGCAGTGCATTGGCCACGGCTGATTATGGGAGTGTAATGTCAAGAGTGAACATGACGAATGGGACAAAGGATTTGAAGATTTCACAACGGAATATGACCGATGGTGCTGGTTCACCGTGCTGAGATCAGAGGGAGGAAGGGTGGGGAGGGCGGAACGCCTGTGATCCAACACTTTGGATTGGACTCTCAATAACGATTGCTTACCGAAGCTGGTCTTTCGGGATACCCTTTCCCAGCGTTCCTCCTCTCTCATTTTCGATGTTTGATCTCCCACGTCAGAGGCATCATCAGGCGTCGCCAATGAGAGAGGAGGCGAGCGCTTGACGCGGCTATCCCGAAAGAACAGCTTTGGTGAGTAATGATCGTGCATCGAGTCGCTACAACACACATCGGTGAAGGGGTCATGTGTTTAAAAAAAAAAACCTGTAGGTTTTTACAGTAGGTTTTAACAGCTCGGTGTATGAGCTTTGCTCCGAAGCGCTGCTCTATCAGGAAAGCTCAACAGAGCGTTCCTCCTCTCGACCTTCGTGCCACACTAGAAGCGTCATCAGACTTCTAGTGATCATCAGGCTTCTAGTGATCATCAGGCTTCTAGTGATCATCAGGCTTCTAGTGATCATCAGGCTTCTAGTGATCATCAGACTTCTAGTGATCATCAGGCTTCTAGTGATCATCAGCCTTCTAGTGATCATCAGACTTCTAGTGATCATCAGGCGTCTAGTGATCATCAGCCTTCTAGTGATCATCAGGCTTCTAGTGATCATCAGGCTTCTAGTGATCATCAGGCTTCTAGTGATCATCAGCCTTCTAGTGATCATCAGGCTTCTAGTGATCATCAGGCTTCTAGTGATCATCAGACTTCTAGTGATCATCAGGCTTCTAGTGATCATCAGGCTTCTAGTGATCATCAGGCTTCTAGTGATCATCAGGCTTCTAGTAATCATCAGGCTTGTAGTGATCATCACACTTCTAGTGGTCATCAGGCTTCTAGTGATCATCAGGCTTCTAGTGATCATCAGACTTGTAGTGATCATCAGGCTTCCAGTGATCATCAGGCTTCCAGTGATCATCAGACTTCTAGTGATCATCAGGCGTCGAGTGATCATCAGACTTCTAGTGATCATCAGACTTCCAGTGGTCATCAGACTTCTAGTGATCATCAGACTTCTAGTGATCATCAGGCGTCGAGTGAGCATCAGGCTTGTAGTGATCATCATACTTCTAGTGATCATCAGGCGTCTAGTGATCAGCAGTCTTCTATTATCATCAGACTTCTAGTGATCATCAGGCTTCTAGTGATCATCAGACTTCTAGTGATCATCAGGCTTCTAGTGATCATCAGACTTCTAGTGATCATCAGACTTCTAGTGATCATCAGGCTTCTAGTGATCATCAGACTTGTAGTGATCATCACACTTCTAGTGATCATCAGACTTCTAGTGATCATCAGACTTCTAGTGATCATCAGGCTTCTAGTGATCATCAGGCGTCTAGTGATCATCAGACTTCTAGTGATCATCAGACTTCTAGTGATCATCAGGCTTCCAGTGATCATCAGACTTCTAGTGAAATCTGGATCAGAAGCCACCCACCTCCCTCCATATAAGCAAGTGTTGAGGTGCAGTCTGGGTGCTCCCATCTCTTCAAAGAATCGTGGAAGAGTAGGCCAACATACCCCTTGGGAGCAACCTTTTTTATTCATGCGGACCACTAAATCGTCATCAAAAGCTTTTGCGGAACCACCACTTGCGCAAGCCGTTTAAAGTAAATGTTTACAAAGTCAAACCCTAGTGGAAATCAAGCTCATATACCAAGCGATCTTAAAAAGGTCGCTTTGTATAATAGTTTACAATGTTCTCATCTCATTGTCAGAAACCGCTTAAACCGGTACTGGGTCGCGGTGAGCCAGAGCCTATCCCGGCAGACACAGGGCGCAAGGCAGGGATATACCCACGATGGGACGTCAGTCCATCACCGAGCACTGAGGGCAAACTCCACACAGAAAGGCACCCGAGCCGAGAGATTCGAACCCGGGACCTTCTTGCTGTGAGGCGTCAGTGCTACCCCCTGGGCCACCGCGCCGCCCTAGTTTACAATGTTGAATTGTTAAACTACATGTAAAACACGACAATTATTTATTTCGCAATTCTCTCATGGGCCACGAAGTGGCCTGCAGACCACACAGGGCACGGTTCCTCTCATCTTATCTCATTATCTGAAACCGCTTAATCCTATATAGGGTCACGGTGAGCCGGAGCCTATCCCGGAAACACATGGCGTAAGGCAGGAATACACCCGACGACGGGACGCCAGTCCATCGCTGGGCATTGCGGGACAATTTTAGTCTGCGAGCCAATCAACTTATCCAGGAGCATGCTTTTGGACTGTGGGAGGAAACCGGAGTACCCGGCGAAAACCCACGCGGACACGGGGAGAGCATGCAAACTCCACACAGAAAGGCACCCGAGCCGAGAGATTCGAACCCGGGACCTTCTTGCTGTGAGGCGTCAGCGCTAACCACTGGGCCACCGCGCCGCCCGGCACGGTTCCTCCACAGGGGATCTGTGGAGCTCCCCCTAGCGAAGAGCTTCTCTGGCCGGCAGCAGCACGAGGCGAGCCACAGCGGCGGTGCATCTCTCCCCCCTCTCTGCCAATGTGCAATGCGATGATGCGCGTGTTTTCATAATGGCGCGGTCCATCACGACGGCGCGCTTAACATTAGCGCACGGAATTACGTTCCAGCACAAAAGCTCGCGAAGTGCGGCGTGGGACGCGGCCCAAAAAAATATATATATTTATAAATAAATATCGGCTTCGAATCTCGCACGCGGACGGCGCGGTGGCACAGTGGTTAGCGCTGACGCCTCACAGCAAGAAGGTCCCGGGTTCGAATCTCTCGGCACGGCTGCCTTTCTGTGTGGAGTTTGCATGCTCTCCCCGTGTCCGCGTGGGTTTTCGCCGTGTACTCCGGTTTCTTCCCACAGTCCAAAAGCATGCTCCTGGATAGGTTGATTGGCTCGGAGACTAAAATTGTCCCGCAATGCCCGGCGATCGACTGGCGTCCCGTCGTCGGGTGTATTCCTGCCTTACGCCCTGTGTTTCCGGGATAGGCTCCGGCTCACCGTGACCCTATATAGGATTAAGCGGTTTCAGATAATGAGATGAGATGAGATGAATCTCGCACGCACCCTAACGAACGCAGCCAAGGTCTCGACAAACCTCTCAAGAGAGCGACGTCACGTGCATGGAGGCAGAGCCGCGTATGGGTCTACGGGAAGTTATTTTTAGCCAGCGCCTGTTCGCCGCATAGCAGAGCTCATCTCATCATCTCATTGTCAGAAAAAGCTTAGTCCTGTACAGGGTTCGCGGTGAGCCGGAGCCTATCCCGGCAGACACAGGGCGCAAGGCAGGGATATAACTACGATGTCTGCAAGCCAATTAACCGATGCAGCAGCATGTATTTTGGACTGTGGGAGGAAACTGGAGTGCCCGGCGAAAACCCCCACGCGGACACGGGGAGAGAAGCTCGCAAACTCCGCACAGAAAGGCACCCGAGCCGAGATTGGAACCTGGGGCTTTCTTGCTGTGCGGCGACAGCGCAACCCACTGGGCCACCGCGCCGCCCTACATAGCAGACCGAAAGGCACAAACTGTGTTGGTCAGAGACTTACGGGAGCTGTCACGTCCTCTCGCTGGGACTGTTGATGCCTCCCGGGATGATGCCTCGATGCCGACCTGTGCCTGCTCGGGAACAATTATTCCTTACTTGTTGAACAATCCCTTTTAATCGCGTATTTTATGTCCTAGAAATTATAGCCAGGGCGGCACGGTGGCCCAGTGGGTAGAGCGGTCGCCTCACTGCAAGAAGGTCCCGGGTTCGAGTCTCGGCTCGGGAGCCTTTCTGTGTGGAGTTTGGCCTCAGTGCCCGGTGATGGACTGACGTTCCATCGTGGGTATATCCCTGCCTTGCACCCTGTGTCTGCCGGGATAGGCTCTGGCTCACCGCGACCCAGTACCGGTTAAAGCGGTTTCTGACAATGAGATGAGATGAGATAAATTATAGCCATTATTTGACTTTCAGCTGAACTGCTCTAATGTTGTTGTCGTTGTTGACATGCCGCTCTCTCTACAGCTCTGATTTGTAACAAAAAAACGTTATTCTTGTTCATTTGCCGTTCTTATGTCATTGTTGTTGCTGATATTCCGTTCTCTTCACAACTATGTGCAGCGCTTTGTGAACCTCGGGTGAAAAGCGCTCTAGAAATGCAATTATTATTATTAAATATGGTGACATGGATTTTGAACGGGAGAATGGGGAACCAATCTGTCAAATTTTAATTAAGGTGGATTGAATCGTTGGGCTATGTAGCTCTTTTTAACCGTTGTGCCAGCAGGGGAGGGTAAGTAAGCTTCAGCATCGCTCCAAGTGCATTTCAGTCAGCAGGTACAATTAACCTAGACAGTACGTAATTGGACTGTGGAATGAAAACAGAGTACCCGGAGAAAACCCACGGGGACGCGAAGACAATACGCAAACGCCGGGAATCGAACCCGGGCCCGTCTTGCTGTGAGTCAGCAGCGCTATTCACCGTGCCACCGTGCCGCCACAGACATCTCCTCCAGCAATATCTCTACCGTGAGAGCCGTGCTGCAGTTCACCGCAATAAAGCCCCCGCACCAGACCTCTGAACCAATCAATTCCTGCCACTCGAGGAAACATGCCAATTTCTGGACTCCACCGGGTCAATAGAGGACAATTGACAACCCTACCTACCCATAGGACACTGCTTATGGGTTATCCGCCCACAGGCATTGCCATTACCGTAGCTAAATATTTAGCTAATATTTAGCCACGGTAATGTGGTGCATTCCTGGCTTCGATTTCCGCCTCTGATGATGTCTACCTAGAGTTCGCACGTTGTCCCCGTGTCTGTGTGGGTTTTCGCCGGGTCATTTGATTTCCTCCCATCGTACAAAGCAATGCTGCTGTTGCTTCTGCAACCTTGGGTTAATTGGTCTTCTGACTAAATTGCCTCTGATGCCCTGCGATGGACTTGCATCTCATCCTCCGTAGAGCGCTGCCTTGCGCCCTGTGTCAGCCAGGACAGGGTTTCGGCTCACCGCGACCCTATACAGGATCAAGAGAGCACTGATTATGAACGAATAATTTTCACATCCGTGGCACTGCGCTATGCAAGGCACATCTATCCCCGTATTGCCCAGAAACGTTTACAGTGAACTAATCGCAGGGAAAAGTGTAAAACTTGCAAGCCTGTACCGAACACCGCTGCTACCGTGTTACAAATGTTAATGTTAAAACATCACACGTGGGTCATTCTTGACGGTGAAATCCCATTACACTTTCACAGCACATTCGATGCATTGCATCGCAGGCCTCCGCACGTTTAATCCCGCTGACGAGCCGTGCACAATGATAATGTGACCGTTACTTCACAGCCCATAGGCTCGCTAAGTAGATATGATCATTTCGCAGAGATCGTACTTCCACGCCCGAGAGGATAAACCATCAGATAGAGAACGTGGTCCCGTTAGCCTAATAAGAGTTAATGTAATGAATTCTGCAAATGATGATCCGTGTTGGTTCAAGGTAAAGAGGTCAATGCACCTGACGCCACCACAACCTTCTCTCGCTTCCTTCCTCGTGCCAGATCCGCCAGCTGCTGCTATTAATGGTTCGTGCGTGACTTGGTAACACTGGTGAGCCAATATCGTTAACAACATTAACACTGCTGTATGCTCTGTCTCATCACCACTACGCTCTGGCTTATGGGCAACAACCTCTGGGTATCACTCCGATGCCGGTTATCTTGGTAACCCACGCTTTATAATCCTGCACACGTGTCTCGCCCATCACGCCTTCCCCTTACTGATAGCACCGGGCAGGCGGCAGGGTGTCTCGGTGATAACATCTTCGTCTCACAGAAAGAAGGTCCTGACCGAGGCGGTTTGATACCCGCCTCGGGCGTATTTCTGTGTAGCGTCTGCGTGTTCGCCCCCTGCTCTGTGTGGATTTTCTTCAGATTGTTTTTTACCCACAGCAATAAAAACAAACACTCGTTAATTAATTGGCCGATGACATCATAATATACAGGATGCAGTGTCTGGCAAGAAGGTGACAGCTGAACCGTATGGCTGACCCCCACCCCCATCTCCAGATCCCACTTCCTCACAACTCTTAACTCTTTCTCTCTTGGGTTAAATTAAATACATTTGACAACAATTAATATCATCTCATCTCATTGTCAGAAACCGCTTAGTCCTGTACAGGGTCGCGGTGAGCCGGAGCCTATCCCGGCAGACACAGGGCGCAAGGCAGGGATACACCCACGATAGGACGCCAGTCCATCTCGGGCACTGCGGGCAATTTAGTCTGCACGCCAATCAACCTGTGCAGCAGCATGTTTTTTGGGACTGTGGGAGGAAACCGGAGTGCCCGGCGAAAATACACGTGGACACGGGGAGAGAACTTGCAAACTCCACACAGAAATGCGCCCGAGCCGAGATTCGAACCCGGGACCTTCTTGCTGTGAGGCGACAGCGCTACCCACTGGGCCACCGTGCCGCCCAAAATTAATATGTGCCACGCGTTATAAATTGTATTTATTATGCTGTAAATTGCATCTTCCAATCGCTGATGAAACACAGACATTTTGAAATGCAGCCAAGTGGTGAGCCAACATCACACATTTGCCCAAGCTTCATGGTCCTTTATATAAAAAGATATTTCCAAGCAACCACTGTGTTTACAGGAGCCCAATTAAGAGCAGAAGTCTCTATTTCAAAGGAGATCTGGGTGGATATAAATACATCGTAACAGCAAAGGCTCTACTTCTGAAACCAAAAGACAGCAAATAGAGTTGTGGAGCGCTGCAAATTAAAATTAATAACTTATCACAAACGGTACACATCACAAGAACAGAATAAAAAGAGATGAATCTTTAATACAGCACGCATCCAAATAATTAATCACAGCCTATAGGATGCTGTGATTGCATTTCACGAGTCTTCTGCCCTATTTGTACAAATTAATAATAGACAAGATGAACCAGCTCGACATTAAAGCAAGGTGATATGTGAGTATTTATATACTCACTAAATACATATACGTTTAAACATAAATACTATCGTAAATTAGGCTTTCTCCAGGACCATTACACTCGCAGGCAATAATGAGCACGGAATTATCGCGCGATTATGGAGATAAGTGGCAGGGTGGTGAAACGGTAACATATGTGTCTCACAGAGAGTCTTTCTGTGCGGAGTTTGTTTGTTCTCTTCCCCTGTTCTGCATGAGTTTCCTCCGGGTTCTCCTGTTCTCTTCCACACACAAACACACTTATCAATTGGCCGATAATGTCATAATTTATGGGAAGCGGTGTCTGGCGGGCTGGCGCCGGCTAACTCCCTTCACGACTCACCCACCTCCCCCCCCTCTGCAGTTTCTGTATCTATGTCTCATCCATGACCATGCACGGAATGTGTGCGGCGCCGCGTTATACATTGCATTATGATTATGTACCGCAGGATGCAACATTTGGCAGGTTGGCGCTGGCCGACTGCCTGGCTTCCTTCCCCTCCCCCCTCCCCCCAACTCTCTGCAGTTTCCTTGCGCCTGAGTATCGTGGGTTAATGAGCGGCGCGTTACGAATTGTACCTCTCATCTCATCTCATTATCTGAAACCGCTTAATCCTATATAGGGTCACGGTGAGCCGGAGCCTATCCCGGAAACACAGGGCGTAAGGCAGGAATACACCCGACGACGGGACGCCGGTCCATCGCCGGGCATTGCGGGACAATTTTTAGTCTCCGAGCCAATCAACCTATCCAGGAGCATGCTTTTGGACTGTGGGAGGAAACCGGAGTACCTGGCGAAAACCCACGCGGACACGGGGAGAGCATGCAAACTCTACCAAATTGTACCATCATTCATTATCGTTGACAGACTCCACTGAAGTGATCTATTCTGATGTTTACATGCCATCCTCTCCATATCTCGGTGCAGCGCTTTGTGACCATCGGGTGAGAGGCGCTTTTAAAATGTTTAACATTATTATTATTTTTATAAACAACCTGCGCTTGTGCCACTTACTTTGGCGGAGAGTGCCACGCCGGACGTGGTGGCCCACGCCGCCTCGCCACGCACTCGCTTATCCATATTACCATGAGCGTGACCAAGCGCGGATGGCCTGGCTGGGACGCTCATTTCTGGCTGAGTTGACCCGAGCGGAGCCCGCGTGTCTTTTGCCGGGCACAGTAGTGACGGTCGCGATGCCGACACCACCCCCCC
>JAZEWT010000016.1:4804503-4814571 GCA_036362905.1 Mordacia mordax
GGTTGCAAGGATGTTCGCTTGTGTGAGCTCACGAAATTCATTCCTATGAAGCAGCAGAACGGCGTTATCACGTTCCGATTACAATTCCACGTGTACAGGACGAATTGTCTGGCAAATGTTGACGCCCGCTTACGGCGTGAATGCCTTCTTTCTCCTCTGTCGCTCCGCCATTCCACGTGCAACCGAGTCCCGTCTCCGTTCACGTGGTGAGTGAACGGGAGTGCGCGACGGCGAGGCGGAAGCGATCTTCGTGACGTTCGATGATTGCTTCGAAGAGCTGCTCTCTCTCGGGACAGCCGCGTCGAGAGGGAGCGATCGACGCGGCTGTCCCGAGAGAGCAGCTGCTCTCTTGGGGCAGCCGCGTCGAGAGGAAGAGAGCAGCTGCTCTCTCTCGGGGCAGCCGCGTCGAGAGGGAGCGATCGACGCGGCTGTCCCGAGAGAGAGCAGCTTTTCGAAGCAATCATCATGCATCGAGCCGCGACAAAATCGACATCATTACACTTCATGATGGTCATCCCACTGTCGTACGTGCGCAGACTTCCGCAAACGTCTCGACAGAAACGCGGCTGCCCGCTGACCCTGGGAACCCTTTTTTTGATGCGAGACGATTAAATCGCGTAGTGGAATGAAGAAACAGCCCACGCTCTCTTGTGAACAGCCATAGAACTGATTGAGAAATTCTGAAGAAGCTCCCGGGCAGGGGTGTGACTTGACACGTCGCACGTCAGGCCTAAGAACTCACCCGGAGAGCGGCAAAAAGTTCTCACGCCAAGAGAGGTTACCGTCCCAAAACATCCAACCGATGGATTCAGCCTCTGTCACCAATCTACCGAACAAAAAGTCACCATTATGTAAAACGAGTGGTGGAGAGAGCTGTAACGATTGTTGTAAAGAGGGCCCGCGTTAAGCACACGGCACCTGGACTAAAGGTCTTCGGGGGCCCGTTAAGGACGTTTGCCGGGTCCCACGCTGCGCCAGTGCTTGCTTTGCACTCTGTCCTTAAACGTACAAATAGGGCTCAATGTTTCCAGCAGGCAGCCTGCGAGGCGAACGCGCTCCCACGCTCCCACGCTCCCATCAGCCAAAGTCATCATCATCATCATCCATCGCTGTAATTTTTCACGAGTAATGAGCCACGTGCGAGAATATTCTCGTCACACCGCTCGACGCAGGATATGGCATCGCGTTTCAAAGCAATATGTAACGGTGTGAAATGCACAGCGTGCGTCATCATTAATATATGCATTCAATCCCTCGACACTAATATAACGCTACACATATAGACACACAGCAAGCGGGATTTAGATTAAAATCATGGACAGATTGAATATGGTTTATGCGCCTAACGCGGTAAGCACAGGGCTGGTTTTCTCGTTGTCACGGACGCTGCATGGCTTGCTTGGAGTAGGCATTTTCAGCATACGGTACTACCACGAGAGTATAAAGTACACACGTCTGTACCTACCCCCCCCCTCTCATAAATCGTAACCTCATCCTGATTGATTGGTTTGAATGTCCCAATTAATCACGGAGCGATGTTGCTTGGAGTCCTGCTAGGGTCTCCCGAGGTGAATAGGTCTGAAGTCCGGCACTGCTGCAGTGATCGACCCTTGGCGAACAGTTCTGGGGAAGGCTCTGAACAAATACCGATCTGAAGACCCTCCGACTGAAGGTCGTTGGCGTCAGACAGCGCAGCCGGCGGTCAAATACTGCTTAAATCAAAATCAAAAATAAACCAGCAAAGGCCCTCGCAACAGCAGCGGCACGAACACGCAATTGTAGGGCTGCACCTTTACCTTTCCCCCAATCGTCTGGGAGGGCTCAGGTGGCCGGGTCCATTATACATGTGCAGGGTTTGGGAAGGCCTGGTGGCTCTGAAGGCTAATACCCGTGTCGAGCCTTGCAGCCAGCACCTAGGCTCAAAAATAAACATGGTCTCCTGCGGCGGAGAGATGTTTTGATGGATCGGTCAGTCGGACGGTTTCTGCGGTATTAACCTCGGCAGCGGCGTGTCTTTGCACGGTGGCAGCGAACCGGAGTACCCGGGCGAAAAGCCACGCGGACACGGGGAGAGAGAGGACACGCAAACTCCACGCAGAAATGTGACGTTTGACTCGTTTGGGGCCCTGGCCGGTCTTGGGAATCTGTAAAGCAGCGACAAAACGAGAGGTAAGAGACTGAAGATTCCTGGTCTTGCATTGCGGTTATTCTCATCTCATCTCATTATCTGAAACCGCTTAATCCTATATAGGGTCACGGTGAAGCCGGAGCCTATCCCGGAAACATAGGGCGTAAGGCAGGAATACACCCGACGACGGGACGCCGGTCCATCGCCGGGCATTGCGGGACAATTTTTAGTCTGCGAGCCAATCAACCTATCCAGGAGCATGCTTTTGGACTGTGGGAGGAAACCGGAGTACCCGGCGAAAACCCACGCGGACACGGGGAGAGCATGCAAAGCGGTTATTCACGTTCTGACAAATCAGCGGACAGTGCCGCGTTAATGCGAGGCGCTCGATTGATGGTCGTGCCCGGGTATTCGAAACTGTGAGTGAAAATTTGCCTCTCGGTAGCCGTGGACCATTCATTGATTGGCACTAATCAGCAAATATTCAGCACCGGCGTGACGCCAGGAGCCTCAATTTCCTCTCGTAATGGGGAAGAGGGCAGCTGCAAGGCGGGAGACAGGAAACGTTCCTTGGGTTGTTTTTTTTTCCACCCCAAGGGTTGATATTGTGTTCGTTGTGGGATTGTCCATCGGTGCCGGGAGTCGCTCGTGACAAGACCACGAGGTCAGGGAAAAGAAACAAAACATTCGCGATACGGGCGGCGCGGTGGCCCAGTGGTTAGCGCTGACGCCTCACAGCAAGAAGGTCCCGGGTTCGAATCTCCCGGCTCGGGTGCCTTTCTGTGTGGAGTTTGCATGCTCTCCCCGTGTCCGCGTGGGTTTTCGCCGGGTACTCCGGTTTCCTCCCACAGTCCAAAAGCATGCTCCTGGATAGGTTGATTGGCTCGCAGACTAAAATTGTCCCGCAGTGCCCGGCGATGGACTGGCGTCCCGTCGTCGGGTGTATTCCTGCCTTACGCCCTGTGTTTCCGGGATAGGCTCCGGCTCACCATGACCCTATATAGGATTAAGCGGTTTCAGATAATGAGATGAATATTAAAGCTTCCCTGGTTGGCTTGTTATTTCATTACTGTAAGTGCACATATTATTAGTAGTATTAGTACTTATACAGCAGCGCACTCGTAGGCATATCGTCAACTATTAAATATCGATACTTGGACAGCGGTTTGAGCGGGCGGAGTGAAGCTACACACGCACACCTTGCAGTGGGAGGATTCGATCGGGCAAGCGTCCCACATGGAAACCTGGTGGTGCGCACATCAATTCACTTCACTACGGAGGGGGGTGCGGGAGCGGTGGTTCAGTGGCTCAGTGGTTAGCGCACTGCGCTACGAAGCAGACGACCTGAGTTCAATTCCCGTCGGTGGCCAACACCGGCGAGGATTTTTCTGAACCGGTGTTTGGTCTTACCAAGGTCGACTCGGCCTCAAAGTGTGTAAACATCGAGCACTAGGGAGACAAAGGCGGCCGGGCGTGGTGCTGACCACCCATCATTTAGTGAGCCGTACTGGCCGTTAATAGGTGCTCGCTAACAGCGCTTCCCTCCACCTCTTTGCAGTTTCCTGCAGCAACTGAGAAACCTCTGGGTGAAAGGTTCTGTGTAAATATAAGATATAATTCTTTATTATTACGAGCGTGGTTTGGCCAAACACCCTCGTAAAGGGACGGAGCTGTATGTGCCGGAGATTCTTCTACCAGCAGTTGCGCGAGTGAGATATTGCAGGGCTCCGCCGTTCCTTCTGCCTCCCACGGCGTGTCGATGAGAGTATAATTCAGTATTAAACCTGGTAATAAAACATTGATATGGACCGGGTCAATAACCCGTCACAACAACAACAACCACCGCCATTCGTACACATCATGTGGCGGTGATGTAAGCACGGCGCCCGTGCCAGGCCACGTGCGCCTTGCGGCCACGTGAAGCGTCGAAGGCTCGCTGACGTGAGGTCAAGGGACAGACCCAGGTGCTTCGGGCTGCCTCACTGACATGACTGGCAAATGCACCACCCGCGCTCCCTACTCTGCCAGCTTGCTGTGTTTTATCCGCCCAGCGCTCCGCTCGTTGTTGTGAGCGTCGCCGGCAGACAAAGGGCACAAGGCAGTGCCGTGCCCATGATGGGATGCCAGGTCATCGCATGGCGCCGAGGTTAACTGTGCTGCTGACTAATTTGCCCTCGCTGCTCTGAGATGTAAAAACTTGCTTTGCCCTCACCGCTGGACAACTGCTAAAAAGAGCTGCATGGATCAACGGTTCCTTGCAGCTTAATTAAATACTGACTGACTTGGGACAATTCAGTAACCAGGTCAATTAACACATGCAGCAGAATGTCTTTGGAATGTGGGAGGAAACCGCAGTACTCCGCAGAAATAATCCATTCAGAATTTGAAAGGACATGAAAACTCTAAATAGAGAGATACCCGAGTCAGAAATCGAACCCGGGCCTTCTTGGTGTGCGGCTACACCTCTAGTCACCGTGCCGCCCCATTACGGAACTTGGTTGCTGACACTTCAGACAGGCAGTGAAAACCGCGGTCTGATTAAAACGCCCTTAATGTGAGCGTTACTTCGTGCAGCGCCTTATTATCAAGCGAAAGGTCGGGCGGACCTCCACAGTGAAGCATTTCTTGTCATCTCTTCTCCATTAATAACTAATCGGGTTCCACGCCTAAGAGCATCCGCGGCGCGGAGGACGCCAGTGAATCAAACGCGAAGAACATTCTGTTGCAAGCCGTAGGAGGAGAGAATTTCAAATAACAATCCACGACTGCCGAATGGCTTAGCAGGCTCAGCGTGCTTCAGAGAATCCACGCTACCAATCCTCTAAGATTCCACATCCAATTTGAACCCAGTGAGGTTTGATTTAAACTGGCAAATGCTCTCGATGGCAAGCGCTGGAAGTTCGGGTGGACTGCATTTGACCAGCGAGCCGTGCCTGTGAGATGACCTTTGACAGCGCAAAGCGAAGGCAAACATCCCCCGTATAGACTAAACGGACTGTCGGATCACGTGCTGTTGGCGAGAAGTACCTACGAAGGCCGGCACGACACACGAAGAGGTGAGTGGGTAGAACATTGCCGGACTGTCTTTGTCTCCCTAGGGGCGATATTTACACACCCCTCAAGGTAATCGGTTGTCTGGCAAATGTTAGCTGACGCCAACATATGCCAGACACTGCATTCTCCATTATTATGGTATCGGCCAATTAATAATTGTTTATTAACTATAGGAGCAAATCGGAAAGTCCGGAAGATCCGGAGGAAACCCACGGAGAATAGGGGGGAGAAAACGCACAAACTCCACACAGAAAGGCGCCCAGCGCGGCAATCGAATCCTATCGAGCGCTCCCTCTGGAGGAGAGCCTTGCGCTGGCAGTGGCGTGAACGCGCACCTGCAGGGCTGCGCCTGTGCCTCCGCATAGGTGTTGTCCTCATGCCACTTCAGAGCCTAATGCGGCCCGACACTGGAGCCGTGCACGGTCGGGTGGCACGAGGGACTTCCACGGAAATGAGCAAAGTCGTCCACAGGATAGCGCCTTCAAATACAATGAACTTTGAATTCCGGGAAGGGGAAAAGACTCCAGACTATATTCCCTGTGGACTTTTTCGCTGCTTCGGAGTTTGAAACAAACCACGGCAGAATTTAAATTAACAAGGCAATTATAAAAACAACGAGGTGGTGGGAGGGGGGGGGGTTGGAGGGGGCTAGTGATAGGTGCTATGAGACATTAATTTTGAAGCTGACATCTCCGCTAACTGAGCTGTCGTTAATTTCCTGACCTTGCGCAACGAGCTCTCGGCTGTGACTTGAAAGCCAGGATGTAAACCCGCTGGGCACCCGGAGACACACAGCGACGCACAATCCATTTATTTCTTCGTTTTTTTTTCGTTTTTTTTTTCCATTAGAACGTCTCACAGCTGCCGCGGGAGCTCAAACCGCTTAAAAAAAAACCGTCGCCAAATCCGTGCACGAATACCCTGATTTGGGTACGGCGGTGCGTGATATCTTGAGAAATACCAAACCAGCGCGGCGGAGTTTCGCGAACAATAATAAACGCCTCGTGTCTTTAACTGCCTGCCCCCCACGTATCCGACAATCATCTTTCAGAATTGGGAGGAAAAAAAAATGAAATGCTTTCCCTGGTCTGGAGACCCATAGCTCTCATCCCGGTGCACCAGCGCTGTTCAGGAAAGGGTTATTGGGTGGTGGCGGCTCACAGAGATGTACTAAGTTCGCAAGCAGATTGTTAATTTCCCAGGTATACATAGATACATTTGCCGGTTTGGAAATCGGCGTTTTTGAGAAAAGCTTCGTTAACCGGCAATTTTCGAAATTCACAAGCAGATTGTGAAATCCCCCACCTATCCCGTGATCGTCTTCCCGATGAGAATATGTGGAATGGTTGCCCTGGTGTGGTAGCCCGTTTTCTCATCCAGGTGACCCAGGGTTATTGGTGGTGGTGGCTGGCTCAGTTTCGTAAAGTTCACAAGCGCAGCGCTGGGCTGCGAGTGACGCAGTTGATGTTGACATGCCGCTCTCTCCACAGCTCTGTGCAGCGCTCTATGACCCTCGGGTGAAAAGCGCTCTCGAAGCGCAAATATTATTATTATTACAACCAGCAGCCATTCGGACAAGATAAAATGTTCGTAAACTCTACGTGTAATTTTTTTTTTCCGAGTGGTTACCATTCGAATATTTCCCCACAAATGGGAAACAAGTCTTGACAGAGTGCGTGAATAATACGCAGCATTAGCGCGCAGTCTCTTGTTGGATTGTGGGTGCTAAGTCATTGTCATTAACACAAGTCGCGTTGTCGCCACTCCAAAAATAGTCGAGCGCAGTACAATACATTAATTATTATTCATTACATGCATATATAGGTGCGCTCGTAAGCCACAGGTTCCACAGCGCTGCAGGAAATCGTAGAGACGTGGCGGTAGGCAGAAAAGGGACTAGCCAGCGCCAAATCGCCAGACACTACGCCTTATACATTATGATGATATCATTTGTCGGTCACATATCGGTACTGACCAATTAATCGACCTTGGCATGATACAACACTGTTATGTTTGAAGCATCCTGCATTTTACTTTTGTGATGTAAATTAATTGTGAGTGATGGTGTAATTGACAATTTCTATACATGATCACACGTCTGAACCACGTTACACGCGAGCCCATACTTCCGTGAGCGATGTTCGACATTGCAATGCGCCTCGTTTGCTAAGATTAAATGTAGATTAATTTGAAGTGTGATTATAAAGTAGGACTTAAACAACGGTGAACCCAAAATGATGAACTCCATGCTTGTTCATTTCATTTGGTACAGATGTCCACACATCTGACCATTTCACATATCGGCTAATGCCTTGATGCACAGCGATCCTGAGAAAACAGTCCGTCATCTCATCTCACCTTATTGTCAGAAACCGCTTAGTGGCGGTGAACCGGAGCCTATCCCGGCACACACAGGGTGCAAGGCAGGGATACACCCACGATTGGACGCCACTCCATCACCGGGCACTGCGAGTAATTTAGTCTGCAAGCCAATTAACCGATGCAGCAGCATGTTTTTTGGCCTGTGGGAGGAAACCGGAGTGCCCGGCGAAAACGCACGCGGACACGGGGAGAGAACTCGCAAACTTCACACAGAAAGGCACCAGAGCCGGGAACCGAACCAGGGTGCTTCTTGCTGCGAGGCAGCAGCGTAGCTCACTACCGCCACCACTCCTCCCATAAAGTAGGATGCTGTCGGCTAATTAATTAACGAAAGAGGTTTTTTTTTTTACGTGTGTGTGAGAATTCCAAGACTCCTGGGCACACTTACGCCGAACAGGGGGAGGGAGAGAAAGAGAGATAGCGCAGAAACCCCACGCACAACGGGCGCCCGAGGCAGGATTCAAACCGCCTGGGCGACACCGTCTCTCTGTGAGGAGGACGCGTCAATGTAACCCCTGCACAGCCGCCACGCTGCCGCACATTTCGCGTGGACCTTATCTGTGGAAATGACTGGCGCAAGGATAGGATGAATTAAGCTATCACTGTCGCCATCGGAAGCGAGACATTTCAAATTTTCTACACAAAATGTCACGAAGCACTCAGGCACAGATGCCTCACATGCTTAAGTGCTCCATTAACACATCGCGAGAGCATTCCGGCCATTGACTTAATATTAGAAAGGTAAAATGTATTAAATATTCATCCGAACAGTAATATAACTCACATTTAAATCACTTTCCAACCGATGCACATTACAGTTTGCCAACTAGTCCATAACAATCATAATCCCCAAGGAAGGCAGTCGTCTTGCTTTATATTAGATATTTAAGTGGTATAGTATTATTCCTGAGTCAGACCTGATTATCTTAACCCAAACAGCTTTGTTTTGCTTTCATCAAAACCCACCGATTCGCCGACGGCAATCTGGCTCAATGCCAATGATATCACTGGCTCTGTCTGATTTGTTCTCCACAGTCAGTTTTTTTTTACACTTCGGCTGGAAGGTGGAGTTGCGCCAAGCAGCTCTCTTTAACAGTTGTCCAGCGGGGACGGGGTAAGCGTGCACAAATCACGGGGCAGGGTTATGCCCGTGATGGGGCGCCAGTCAATCGCAAGCACCGGGGGTCAGTTTTCTCAGCAGGCCATTACATTTGGGCAGTGGCGGTGTTTCTTTGGACGGTGGGAGGAAACCGGAGTAGTCGGCGAAAAACCCGCGTGTGAACGCGGGGAGGGAAAATCGTACAAACGTCAACACAGAAGAGCGCCCGAGCTGGGCATCGAACTCAGACATCCTTGCTGTGAGGCAACAGCGTTACTCGCTGAGCCACCGTGACTGTGGGGGCTGTCATTGACCACTCATGACCCGTGCGCTTGAGCAGTAACCCAAGAACCGGGCATAAACACTCCATACGCTGAATAATGATTGATAATAATAGTGTTTTGTGAGGTTAAACTTCAAGCTTATTCGCCTGCTTGTTTAACCTGGGTGAGGTTTCAAGGAGGCCAGGATAGACTCTCATTTTCCACAAGAGGCCTGGGTCACCAGAGTGACCAAAGCTGCCCTCTCGGCACAGCCGCGTCGATCGCTCCCTCTCCCTCCATCGCGCCTGAGGATGCCTCCGACGCGTGAGGCCGAAACGTCGCGATGGAGGCAGAGGGAGCGGCCGACGCGGCTGTCCCGAGACCGCAGCTCTTCGAAGCAATCATCGTGCATGGAGCGGCGAAATCCCGCATCGCTACGTAGCGACCCAGAGTCAAACGACTGACCTCGAGCAGCGAAGCGCGCCGTAATAGTGTGTGACCACAGGCGCGAGAGGAGACACGCGCGCTGAGGACAAACGTTGAAACTATTCACGGACGACGCTCCTGCTTCTTCTGTGCACGTTCAGCATCGCACCCCAGGTGGAGCAAAGGTGCAATGTTTAGCGTTGATCGTCGTCCTGGCTTCCACGGCTGGAACCGCGTTAACGCGCCGTCAAATTGCACCACTTGCAGTCGGCTTAACGCACCGGGCTGGTGTAAAAGCGTCCGGTTGCCACCTCTTAGGCTCGGTAAACCGGAACGCATCACGGTGGTGAAGCTGAGGGGAGTCTCATCTCATCTCGTTGTCAGAAACAGCTTAGTCCTGTACAGGATTGCGGTGAGCCGGAGTCTATCCCGGCAGACACAGGGCGCAAGGCAAGGATATTCTCACGATGAGACGCCAGTCCATCGCCGGGCACTGCGGGAAATTTAGTCTGCAATCCAATTAACCTACGCAGCAGCATGTTTTTTGGACTGTGGGAGGAAAACGGAGTGCCCGGCGAAAACCCACGCTCACACGCGGAGAACATGCAAACTCCACACAGAAAGGCACCCGAGCCGAGATTCGAACCCGGGAGCTTCTTGCTGTGAGGCGACAGCGCTACCCACTGGGCCACCGCGCCGCTGAGAGGAGAACTCTA
>JAZEWT010000016.1:4836170-4849275 GCA_036362905.1 Mordacia mordax
TGGCGTCCCATCGTGAGTGTATCCCTGCCTTGCGCCCTGTGTCTGCCGGGATAAGCTCAGAGCTCCCCGTGACCCTGTATAGGACTAAGCGGTTTCACACAATGAGAATAAATACACGTCGATTAATTGGCCGATAACATCGTAACACAACGCAGTGTCCAGCAAATGTTGGTGCCGACTGAATGCATTGCAGCCTTTCCCTCATCTCTCTGTGGTCTCACACCTCTGTAATGATGTAAGTTACCCTAGATAATGGCGTCTGCTGAACAGTAATTAATAAAATAAACAAATGCTTTGATAAGCAACGATAATTACTTTTTTTTTACATCGAATGCTAAAAAAATATCGAGGTTTTGAAATGCTAATCAACAAAACATAATCCTCGCACCCCGTAGTTTTTGACGAGCAAATTACACTGGCGCAGTAATAATGTCAAATATCTGAGGTGCTAGGGGCGGAGGTAGAGGCAGATTTGTGAAATTGTCAGATGTGCGAGCAGCTTTTCGAAGCAATCATCATATATGATTCATTAGTCATCTGTGTGGATTCTCTCTACAGCTCTGTGCAGCGCTTTGTGAAAAGCGCTCTAAAAGTGCAAATATTATTATTAACTACGTATAATGGAGCAAGTGTTTGTCTCATCTCATTGTCTGAAACCGCTTAGTCCTATATAGGGTCACGGTGAGCCGGAGCCTATCCCGGCAGACACAGGGCGCAAGGCAAGGATATACCGACGATGGGACGCCAGTCCATCGCCGGGCACTGCGGGGCAATTTAGCCTGCGAGCCAATTAACATAGCCCGGCGATGGACCGGCGTCCCGTCGTCGGGTGTATTCCTGCCTTGCGCCCGGTGTTTCCGGGATGGGCTCCGGCTTCACCGTGACCCTGTATAGGATTAAGCGGTTTCAGATAGTGAGATGAGATGAGAGATTAACATATGCAGCAGCATGCTTTTGGACTGTGGGAGGAAACCGGAGTGCCCGGCGAAAACCCACGCGGACACGGGGAGAGCATGCAAACTCCACACAGAAAGGCACCCGAGCCGAGAGATTCGAACCCGGGACCTTCTTGCTGTGAGGCGACAGCGCTAACCACTGGGCCACCGTGCCACCCTGCAAGTGTTTGTATGTAAGTATATATATCTTCACTGAGGCTATCGACCTCAAATCCTTCCGAGGCGCACCAACGCTTGTGTGTCTCGTCTCAGCTTCATGTCCCACTCATCGAATGCTCACCTGGTGCTTAAACACAATTTCAACTTTCAAATTCCCTCGCTCAAGCACTCGTTGAGAAAGAAAAAAAAGAATGCAGGTAAAGGCAGTCATGTGAGCAGGTAAGGTCATCAAGAAGAATCGTATGTAGAACGTGTTACGCACCTGAAAACAAATCGGCCGCAGGGCGGGTACTCTGCTACTGACGATAAAGTATATATACTGACGGCCACGCGTCTGTTTCGACGCGCGAATATAATAAAACGGTTTCAACTATAAGCATATTGGTCTCCCAATGTCAATACCTTGTCAAAATTCTAACTCACTTAATTCGTGCGGTATATGAAGCCCTTCAGCCAAAGGTCCCAAGATGCCACAGGAATCCATTAAAACGGAGGAAATTGGTGAACTCGGCGGAAACCCACGCAGAACAGCGGGAGAGAATACACAAACGCCCAGGGTGGGGAGTCGAACCGCCTCGGGGCAAGTCTTTATTTTCTCTGGGGCGCGGATGTCACCACTCCGCCAACCGGCAGTGGACTATCAACGGACTCCTCTGCAACTCAACAGCAGTGCGCGTGGCCTCTTAAGGGAATGATGATATATTAGCATTCGTTATGAGGTCACATCAGGAATATCCCTGGAGCGGAGCAGTTAAACATAGATGCTGTGTGGCTGCTTCCCACTGCTTTCAACAAAGTCAGTGTCCGCACACACTTAATCTTGCACAGGTTCGTGGGGGGCCGGAGCCTATCCCGGCAGACAGAGGGAGCAAGGCGGGTTATACCTAGGATGTGATGCCAGTGCATGACAGGGCCCTTTTTTTTTGGGGGGGGGACAATTTACTCCGCAGGCCAATTGACCTCGGCAGTAACGTGTCTTTGGATGGTGGGAGGAAACCGTGGTATCCGGCGAAAACCCACGCGGGCACGGGGAGAGAGAGAGAGAGAGAAATCACACGAACTCCGCACAGAAAGACACCCGAATCGGGAACCGAACCCGGGTCCTTCTTGCTGTGAGGAGGCGACAGCGCTACCCACTGCGCAACCATCGCGCCCGCGCGCTTTAGAAACACACGGAGCGCATTCTAACACAAGGTTAGCTGCTCCGATATTGTGACATAAGTTTTCCATTGCGATGAAACACGACATTCCGAGAGTGTTAGCAACGTAATTAACAACGCAGTTTTATTTAATCTAAGGATTTAGAACGGGCGGCACGGTATTTGTTTGACGTGGAAGGTGTTTGTTTTTTTTTTAAAGAGAATCACTCAGAGGTGTGAGGAAACTGCAGAGGCGCCGGGGGAGATCACCTCCAACCCACCGAACGCTGCCAATTAATGAGCGTCGTTTCCCCTTCTGGGAGGAAACCGGGAGAAGCCGGAAGAAACCCACGCAGAAGAGGGGGAGAACACACGGTGATCAGAACGCTTCGGGCAACATCTGTTGATACGAACGCAGCATGTACCCTGAACGTTCGAGAGCACACATATATTCTGTCTTCGCAAAGAGCAACGCGTCGCAGGGAGCAGACACAGCGATCAGAACACACTCACGGCACTGTGCCAGGATTCAGTAGCAAAAAAAACCGATTCTTGTGGATTCTTTGCGTAATTCTGCAATGGAAAGGTTGCACAAGACATGGTCTTAAGGCTCGGATAGGCCCAGCAATGCATTCTCTCGGGCCCACAAAGATTAATAAAAAAAAGGATTATATTGTATTGAAAGCAATTGAGTTGATGTTTAGCCCATGATAAAATACACGCGTGTGTTTGTGACCCATGCCTATAACCGCTATCACCAACTGTTATTGTCCTATGTGCCTGCAAGGGGTGGAAGGACTATAGAGATGGAGTGAAGGTCGTGACCAATTTGGTGGCATTTTGTCCGGTTATTGTGTCCGAAGTAGATCTGGTTAAACATAAATTGTGCACTTCTCCTGCATAGGATCGCAATGGCCAAAACCTATCCTGGCAGACACAGGGGTTCAAGGCAGCACTATAACCCAGGATGTGCCGTAGCATGGTGTAGAAACGCAGCGCTAGCGTCGCGACTTTCGCCGTGAAGGGAACCCCATCAGCATGCACGTCAACGCGGAATTCATTACGTGCCTGCGCTTCGCAAGAGATTTAAAGAGTGACCTCAACTAATCCCAAGATTGTTCAATATCGATTAACATAAAATGCACCTCGGCGCCTTAATTGCTGTTTTGCAAGGGGCCATGCGGCGCATGCAAAATTTCTCTCTCGATTCGCAACTCGCGATTCGCGAATGGGACTCCCATCCAAGCCACCCGAGCGCTATTAATTTTTCAGACGCAAGCTCATAAATGATCCAAAAACCGCATTTAGGCAAAGGCTTAAAAGATAATCAAACTTGGCTGGCCCGGTACACTTACCGTGCGACAGGCCGCTGGCGGTTGGATATTTTTGAAAGCGGCGCGTAGCACCGAGCAGCTTTCGCAAACGTTCCCGGACCTACGTGTCGCGGCTCGCTCTCGATCCCCGTTCGCGAGGTCGTCCCGGTCGTGGGAGGCTAGCTCGGCGGTCACCTGCGCAGGTGCGTCTCCGCGTCGGGTGGCGCTTGCGCTTCCGCAACGCCGCGTCGCCGATCACCTGCTGTCGATTCGCGCACAAAGAGCCGAGGGGTGAGAGGGAGGACGGAGCAAAAGGTCAGGAGACTCGGTGGGGTCTGGTGATGTTAGAAACTCTGGTTGAGCTCACTCGATTCTCCATTACATTCAAATCTCGCTTGGAGACATTTTTTTTTAACCAGCAACGCGAGTCAGCAGTGAACAGCGATGATAGACTGAGAGCCGCCATCTTTGTTACGCCCAACCAATAAGAGGACGGATTAGTATGCTTGCAGCCAATCAGCGCTCACCTCCTTCGGGGCGACCTTTTTAAAACGCTGACTCACCTGCCGCTCCGTTCTACAGAAACGCACTGTCATCGCTAACCTCGTCTACCTATGTTCGGCGTCGTCGCCCCTGCCCATGTCCAGGTTACTGGCGGAAGAAGCCAACTCCTGGTTCGCAAAGCATTCGCGGTGACAATGTTCGTAACGCAAGAAGCAGAGCGATTTGTCAAAAATCAATGGTATGTTTTTGCTCAACTGACCATTGAAACATTGATGCCCTACTATTCAAAGCCCTTGGGCAGTGGTGTAAATTCCACATTCCTTTGGTGGAGGTTAGTCCCTCATCCAGCAGTGGATTGATACAAGTGCTGTAGAGCTGCTCTATCTGGAATATCCCTGTTGAGTGTTTCTCCTCTCTCCCTCGCTTGACACGGCTATCACAAAAGATCAGCCCTTGAGACCAATGAAGTTTTGTGGCCCCCACGTAATTAACTCCTAACTATTTTCCTTTGCTTTTCAATTCTGTTCTAAATAAGCCTTATCTATGTAAAGATGTAGATTTTCACGGCTCGATGCCTGATGACTGCTTCGAAAAGCTGCTGTCTCGGGACAGCCGCGTCGATCGCTTCCTCTCTCCACCTCGCGACGTCTCGCCTCCTCACACGTCAGAGGCATCCTCAGGCGCAGTGTGCGTGTGTCGTGTTTGTGACTCCTATTTATATGTGGGTACTACGCATGTGTCGAGTCACCATCGCAGAGTTGCAGCATCCCAGCAGTGTGCGTGTGTCGTGTCACAAACACAATTTATATGCAGTACCTACATATAAATAGGAGTCACAAACACGACACACGCACACTGCGCCTGAGGATGCCTCTAACGTGCGAGGAGGCGAGACGTCGCGAGGTGGAGAGAGGAAGCGATCGACGCGGCTGTCCCGAGAGAGAGCAGCTTTTCGAAGCAATCACCAACCCTTATCTATTTCAGCTGAACAAAGTTCGTATGAATCACTTTCATATTTGTTGCGATACACATTATACACCTTTCGCTGTGAAAAAGTTATCATTATTTTTTTTAAATCATTAAACAATCTGGACGCCCCTGCAATGGAACAACGAGAACCACCATCCATGCATCGCTGAATAGAAGCACAGAGTGCACGTGAGTTTCTCATCGTTTCACCTGCGCGAATTATTTGTCTTCTTTCCATTCGCCCGTCGCTTTTTTTTTACTCATATATATTTTTTTAAATTCCCAGCGTTTCTATTTGCGGCACCGTGAGCCGCAGAAAGGATTCCGCCGGCTCTGACCTCGCATTCGTGTCCTCTATTAAACCGTTAAACAGGCCAAGAATGGGGCATTGCGCGCTCACTCCAAGCGACTCAGCCATACCAGATCAACGGGCGTGCGCCTCTGCGCGCATAAAGTGGCGCTGTTAAAATTCTGACTCTCGACGGATAACAAGAGCCAACAATGCAGGTCGTGGGCGTTTGCTTTTTTTCTATTTCATTTCATCATTTCCAATTACGGAATCGTGCCCTTACTGCGGTGGAGAAGTTTCTCATGTGGCAGTGAACGCCATCAACCTGGAGCATGGCACTCCTGCTGGGATCTCTCTCGATAAACGCGTCCAAGTGGAAGTTCCGGACAAATAACGATCCGGAGACCCTCCGACTCATGGGAGTTGAAACTAAGAACAACTCGAACAATTTCCAAAATTTGCGCCAATCGCGATATTGGCGCCGAGCGTAGCGGTGCAATCTCTGTTCTCTTTCCGAATACCCACAAAGGACGGCGATTGGAGAGATGACATCGAGAGTGAACGGTCGGCCGAGCGAGACATCGCCGCAGTTACTTCCGCGATTAACCTCGAGCGTGGCAGCAACTCCACTAAACCGCACGGCGCTAAGAGTCGATGTGGTGTTGGGAGTGACACCGACCACACACCAACACCCTGTTCCCCGACCCGAGCCATATTCCTCCCATGATTTGTAGCGCAGGAATCCCGTCTTCAGAGTTTGCAAGCTCACTGAGAAAGTTCTGCTGTAAAAATAAATGAGCATTTGGTGTCTTTGCACAATTCACAGTCGAAATTTCAAGTTGGGGCACAGCAAGCAACCTGATTAATACTGCGGATGTGTAACCCAAGGGTGGCGCGGTAGCGCGGTGGCGCAATAAGCAGCGCTGTGTCTTCACAGCAAGAAAGCCGATTCAAGGCTTGGGTGCCTTTCTGTGTGTTCTCCCCCTGTTCTGCGTGGGCTTCCTCCGGGGTAGTCCCGTTTCCTCCCACCGTCCAAAGGCATGCTTCTGCCTACGTTGCTTGGCCTACTGAAAAGAAATTGCGTCCTGTGCCATGTAATGTACTAGCGTCGCATCCTGAGTAAAGCCGCGCCTTGCGCCCTCTGTCTGTCAGGATAGGCTCCGGACCCGCGCGACTCTATACAAGATTAATTGTGAATTAATAATGATGACGTATGAACCGGTTAATACGTGATTTCTACTGCACGGCGTATTGTAGAGATTTAGCGGTATTACTTAAAAGAGTGATGCATCTAGTACACTTAACAAAAAGCCCTTACGTTTAATCAAAACAACACAACTTCAAAGCGTTCCGAATCTGTAAAAAATGAATCTTTGCTTCTCGCTTCTTAAAGTTTTACTTGAGACGAGTATGAAGCCAGCTATGAGATGAAATGTCATGCGCCTGTGTGCGAGGGGAGTTGTAGTTGGTGCGCTGGGCTTCAAACCCGGTGACGATTTTCTGAACCGCTCCTGGGCCTCCCCTAGGTCGACTTAGCCTCAAGTGAGTACTTGAGTGCGGTGTGTAAACATTGCCACTAGGGAGACAAAGGCGGCCGGGCGTGGTGTTAGTCACCACGTGCGCCGTGTCGACCTTCATAGGTGCACGCTAACGGCACTTGACCCTACAGTCTGGTAAGGCTATACGGGGAATCTTTGTCTTTGGGTGGTGCGAAGGTTGGCGCGCTGCACCTCAAACATCACCGCTCATGAAAGCCAGCGGGGCCTTGGTACGAGGAGATGTGTGGGGCCAGCCCCATGGCGGGTGACCCCGGTCTTTTATTCACGCACTTCAGCAAGGTACAAATGTAAGCCTGAGTGGACGATCGTGGCGATAGTTGTTAAGGCTTTATATGTGACCTGGATTCAAACACAGGTCACTAGGTCTGCGGTGCAGCGCACTGACAATGACGCCGAGATCTTTGTCGTTGCTTTTGTGTGTCCACGCACATGCCTGTGTGTGTGTGTGTGTTTGAGACATGTCTGCGTGTGTGTGAGACACGTGTCTCTGTGCGTATATGCACGTGCTTGTGTGTGTATTTGCACACACTGTCTGGGTGCGTGCTTGCACGTTCCTGTGTGTGTCTGTATTCACATGCCTGTGTGTGTGTCTGTATTCACATGCCTGTGTGTGTGTGTGTCTGTGCATAACCATGCCTGTGTTCGTGTATACACATGCCGGGTGTGGGGAGCGGTGACTCGGTGGTTAGCGCACTGGGCTATAGACCTTGAGACCCGAGTTCGATTGGTGCCCACGGCCAACACCGGTGTCAGTTTTCAGAACTGGTCGTAGCATTGGGTCGCCTCTATGCCGACTCAGCCTCAAATGAATACCCGCTCTATGAACACTATGAACATCGCCAGTAGCGAGACAGACGTGACTGGACGTACTGACACCTCACCCCCTCGTGTGCCATGCTGGCCTTTATAGGTGCTCGCCAAGAGCACTTGACGCTGCAGTCCGGTAATGCCGTACAGGTTATCTTTGTCTTTCGCACGTGTAGCGACCGAGACCGTCTTAAAGGACGGTCCACACGATCCGCATCCAGGAAGCAATGATCATTTTTCAACTGTCACAGCCCACTGCTTAAAACCGGGATATCAGAGGCGGCGGACCCGCCGCGGCGACACGCCGCATTAGCCCCGTGAAGAACCAAGCCTCGCAATCTATCACTCGTGTGATTTATTCTGCCGCTCCTCTCGGCAACCCAGATGAAACGTCTCATTTTTTGGAGAATGTTCTCTGGAGAGGCCCGGGAGGGAGGGGCAAGGGGAAGGAGGGGGGCATTGATATCTAAAGAGTTACTCGTTAACACCAACCAAAATATAAGCCTCGATTTTTAAAAAGTTACGCAATTCGGTCGTAAAACAAAATTTGTAAGCTGGTGTTGCTTGAGCCCAGAATCGCTCTTGATGTTGCGCTCCTCCAAATCCATCACCGCCCACGTGTGCCCGGCGCAACGATGAGTCGGTGTGGCCGTGACTTTTACGAAAAGGTTGGAGAATTCCACACAAAGGTGAGTGATTGTGTATTTGCAGTGAAGATTATTGTGATCTATTGTTTGACAGCAATACTATATAACTTAACCCGGCCCTGGCTTAGCTTCTGCCTGGACCGGCTTGCGTTCGGCACACGCTAGGAGAGGCTCTGCGTTATTCATTCATTCATTGTCAATACCCACTTAATCCTGTACAGGGTCCGACGGAGGGCGCAAGGCGGGGGAATACCCAGGATGTGACATCGCAGTGCACAGTGCACCGTTTTTGGGGGAAATTGACTGAGCAGGCCAAGCGGCCCAGGCGGCGGCGGCGGTGCCTTTGAACGGTTGCAGGAAGCCACCTGTGTGCGCCGTGAAGACAGCAACGCGCGCATCCCGGGAAATTCACGCGCGCCACCACGCGCGCGCGATACCTGGGGCAGCGGTGGCGCGGCGGTCAGTTAGGAACGCAGACAACACGAGTTCCACCCCGGCTCACAACAACACCCCAGCGACGGGTTCGTGAGTACCCGGTGCGGTGTCTGAACGTCGACCACGAGGAAGACATAAGTGTCCGGGCGTAGTGCTGGTCACCCACCCTCTTGTGGGTTCTCACTAACAGCCCTTGACACTGCAGTTTGCTAAGGCTACACTGGGGATGTATGTCTTTGGTATGAATGTAAATAAATGATATAAATTGTATACGAGGGCGGCACGGTGGCCAAGTGGGGTAGCGCTGTCGCCTCACAGCAAGAAGGTCCCAGGTTCGAATCTCGGCTCGGGTGCCTTTCTGTGTGGAGTTTGCATGTTCTCTCCCCGTGTCCACGTGGGTTTTCGCCGGGCACCCCGGTTTCCTCCCACAGTCCAAAAACATGCTGCTACATAGGTTAATTGGCTCACAGACTAAATTGCCCACAGTGCCCGGTGATGGACTGGCGTCCCATCGTGGGTATATCTCTGCCCTGCGCCCTGTGTCTGCCGGGATAGGCTCCGGCTCACCGCGACCCTGTACAGGATTAAGCGGTTTCTGACAATGAGATGAGATGGGAGATGAAAATGTATTGGGGTTCCAACAGGGAATTGAGGAGGTGAATAACAGTGGTGTTGAGCGCTGCGTTGTGTATACTTGTGATGGAGACCAGTGCGGCAGAGTCTGGCTCCTTATCACCCACTATGTCCTTCGACCCGGGTCGTATCGTGGTGGAGGGGTTTGTGTCCCACAATCAACCCCAGAGCTGTGTCACGTGGAGTTGAGTATGTCTGCTAGGGTCTCCCGTGGTGAACAAGCCTGGAGTATAGCACTATCGCTGAGGTCTATCTTGTTGAACAGGTCTGGAGTATAGCTATCCCGCTAATGTCTCCCTTGGTGAACAGGTCTGGAGTCCACATGTCTGCTAAGGTCTTCCTCGGTGAACAGACCTGGAGTATAGCACGATCGCTGAGGTCTTTCTTGGTGAACACGTCTGGGGTCGAGCTATCCTGCTAATGTCTCCCTTGGTGAACACGTCTGGAGTTTAGCTATCCTGCTAATGTCTCCCTTGGTGAACAGGTCTGGAGTCCACATGTTTGCTGGGGTCTCCCTTTGTGAACAGGTCTGGAGTCGAGTGCTTCTGCTACTGCTAGGGTCTCCCTTAGTGAACGGGTCTACGGGGAGGTTCCAACCAAATAACGATCCCACGACCCTCTCGCTGAAGGAGGTTGGCGTCAGGAAAGGCATATGGCTGTCAAATTGTGCTCCAATCCTCCCAGCACGTGGTGGGGGCAACCGGCCAAGCCGGGTGAAGCTAAACAAACGGCCGCTAAAACCGGAAATGAGCCACTCTGACACAGTTCGGAAGCACGGACAGAGCGATGAGCCATGGCTAATTCGGTTGAAACTAATTATACAGGTTGGTAAACCAATTGTAACGGCGATTACAATTATAACAACATTGAATTGTATCCCTCTGTCAATCCACTGCTCGATTAAAGCGTCCACACACTTGGGTGGTCAACGGCGTCATCACGGGGGTTTTTTTGCAGCTGTAACAGAGGTTGATGAAGATTGAAAGGGATTTGGTTTAAAAAAAAAACAAAGTGTTTTCAGAGGTGTGTAAATCTCTTGCGAGCAAACTACTTAAATACAATTAACATGAAGAGAAGCTGAGACTTTAAGGAACCGTTCATCTCCAGAGAAATTTCAGATAAATGGTCTGCGGCTTTGCCGATTTGCATGGAGGGTTTATAATGAGTGCAAAAAAAGAAAGATGTGGCTAAAGGGCATGGTCCATAAGCAGGCATTAGGGAAAATGAAAATATTATTTTCCGTGCAGCAAAGAGCCCTAAAGGGAATGCAATTGGGGATTCATAAATAACGGAAAAAATATGAAATGTAATTTATGAAGTCAACATTATTCTAATTTAATTCAACTGATTAAATAATGGCAACATGCACGAAATGAAAGGATTAAAATGAAAATCGTCAAAAGGCAGGGCTATGTTTAATCGTGCACAAATAACGGTGGGTTAATTAGAATCCGTTCAGTGCCTCGAATGGTGACCGTGTTTTCCGTGAGCTCATTTCAATCTTTAAAACAGAAGCAACCTTGCCTGACTCGAAAATCGGACTGGAGTGTTTAGGCGTAGTGCCAAGACGATTATGCGATTTAGTCGAATAATCGACTGTGGATTGTAATTAATCGACATCTTGTTTCGTGATCGATTATTCTGGTGGGCGGCACCGTAGTCCAGTGGGTAGCGCTGTCGCCTCACAGCAAGAAGGCCCTGGGTTCGAATCTCGGCTCGGGTGCCTTTTGTGGGGAGTTTGCGAGTTCTCCGCGTGGGTTTTCGCCGAGCACTCCAGTTTCCTCCCACAGTCCAAAAAACATGCTGCTGCATAGGTTAATTGGCTTGCAGACTAAATTACCCTCAGTGCTCGGTGATGGACTGGCGTCCCATCGTGGGTATATCCCTGCCTTGCGCCCTCTGTCTGCCGGGATAGACTCCGGCTCACCGCGACCCTGTACAAAGTTAAGTGGTTCTGACAATGAGATGAGATGAGAGGCAGCCGTGAGCCAGATGAAGAAATTATTCTCCCCTTCGGTGAATACCAATCTCTCGATTGATAGCCAACTGAGGCTTCCCTTAGCTGTAGTTCATGATAATTCCCTATTATGAGCAAATTAACTTACATCTGCTAGGCATTGTCAGATTGCAGTTGCCATTGCTGTAGCTTTCCGTGGTTCCATCTGAGACTGTATCTCAAGAGCTGCTGTTTCAAGGGCAGCCGCGTCGAGCGTCCCTCCTCTCCCGTTCGCGAAGTGTCACCTCCCACGTCAGCCTGACGGTGCCTCCGACGTGAGAGGCCAAACGTCGTGAAGGAGGGAGGAGGAAGGCTCGACGTGGCTGTCCCGAAAGAGCAGCTGTTGAGAGCAATTCTCACATCTCCGAAGACAAGAAGAATCATTTTCCTGGTCAACCCATGCATTGGAGGACGTCTCAGACCGCCAGGTGCTCTGGACTTGAGACTACAAGGTGGCCAGCGCATGGCTCTACAGAAATGAATCCAATGCATCTGTGTGCTGCTTTGAGCATTACCCCGTTATACATTGTTGCCGATTTACCATCCTTAGTTTTCTTCACCAAATCTATTCACGTATTTACGTATTTATTTGCTTATTTAATAAATGTATTAATGCCATGAAAGTTACAAAAAAACTTATCCATGGCAGTGTCTGCGTAATGAAAACACATCAATTAGCCTCCATCAATTTAGTTCGAACGAAAATTGTATCGCAGGAATTCCCTATCTAGAGCTTGCAAGCTCACAGGGCACTTTTTTGCTGTAATAATAAACATCTCTCTATCTATACGCATATGCTCTCTCAAGGTACGGAGGAATTTCTCCCATTCGCCCAACCATAATTAATTAAACCGGCTTAAGATGTTCAGCAGAGGGCCCTCCTGGAAGGGGTTTGTTAAAACTTAGCAAGGCTTTCTCGGATAAATAAAGAGCATCGCTATTAAGAAGTCGTTGATTAAATGATGCAACTAATGCCGCATCCAGAATTGCAGCGGCAAATTAAATGTTAATTGGCTTAATATCCCCGTATGAATTTCATTGCTCCCATGCAGCCGAACAAACAACTCCTCGTGTGGAAATGTGAGACCAGAGAACTCGCGCGTGATCCACAGTTCAACTGTGAGGAGTCTTCTCAACAGGCGCTGGCTTTGAGCAGAGTCGTGTCGAGCGCGCCCCCCCCGCCCTCCTCCTCTCTCTCCTTCGCGCAGTGTCACCTCCCACGTTTGGGGGCGCATCATTAGCGGCTCTTGAGAACGATTCCCAACGTGACGGCTTTGTGTAAACAACGTTTGATTGTTATACGTCACCGAAAATTCGACACGTTTCTGGGTTGTGTCAATTAACGCCCTTCCCCGCCCGCGGTCGTAACTGAAAGTTGGTGCGGACTATAGATATTATTCCATCACTACCATGAATATCCATTTGCCCAAGTCACGCGTGCGCATGAGCCATGTATACAATGCACAATTATTCATGCATTATCGCGGTCTTTTTTTTTCTCTCCTTGCGAGCAGAAAAGGAAACCAGCGCTGTGCAAATTGCATTTAATCATGACATAGCCCCGCATAAGCGAGAGGCGGAGGCTTGGAAAATGTGTAAATGTATGCAGTTTTCGTTCTTGCTAAGTGAAGGGATTGCAACCCGCGAACGACAAGAAGCCAAAGGCAAATGTATTTAAAATAGTGGGGGGGGGGGGGGG
>JAZEWT010000016.1:4851981-4865163 GCA_036362905.1 Mordacia mordax
CGACGATGGGACGCCAGTCCATCGCCGGGCACTGCGGGACAATTTAGCCTGCGAGCCAATCAAGCTATGTAGCAGCATGCTTTTTGGACTGTGGGAGGAAACCGGAGTGCCCGGCGTAAACCCACGCGGACACGGGAAGAGCATGCAAACTCCACATAGAAAGGCACCCGAGCCGAGAGATTCGAACCCCGGACCTTCTTGCTGTGAGTCGACAGCGCTAACCACTGGGCCACCGCACCGCCCGCTCAAAAATGTATTGGTCCAAATGTTGGGGCTGCCTGAATGTATGGCTGCCTTCCCTTCACTGCTCTATGATTTCCTCACTACACCTCTATAATGATGTAAATCGGCCTGGATAAGGACGTATGCTAAATAATAATTATTAATAATAATTGAAAAAGAGTTATGTCTTGGTAACTTTATATTCCAAATATTTAGAACCCCAGGCATTTTTTTTACATTCTGCTTAGCTTTAAACTTTGGATTAATCAATACGCCTTCTGCATAACTGGGCCGCAGATGCTTTAGTACATATTTGAAAATGTTATTGTTTTCTCAAGGTTCCCAGCGTAAAGTACGATCTTCAACTCAGGCCATCACCCTGCCCGAAACATGAGTTAGTGAAAAAAAATCTGGGTGGCAGGGATGGTGCCGCGGTAACATCCGCGCCTCTCAGAACGAAGGTCCTGCTTGGACGGTTGGATTCCCACCACGGCCGTCTTTCCGCGTGCGTTTCCTCTGAGTTCTCCGTTTTCCTCCCACAACAACAACAAAAACACTTATTCATAAATTGGCCGACAACATCATGACATAGAGGGCCGCAATGCCTGGCGAATTGGCACTGGCTGACCACGTGGCTGCCTCCTTGCCACGTCTCTGCTGTTTCCTACAGCACATTGAGACCTCTGGGTGAAAGGCGCTTCTGCATAAATGTTATAAATTATTACAATATTATTCATGATGGGCGGCACGGTGGCCCAGTGGATCGTGCTGTCGCCTCACAGCATTAAGGTCCCGGGTTCGAATCTCTCGGCTCGGGTGCCTTTCTGTGTGGCGTTTGCATGTTCTCCCCGTATCCGCGTGGGTTTTCGCCGGGCACTCCAGTTTCCTCCCACAGGTCAAAAGCATGCTGCTGCATAGGTTAATTGGCTCGCAGGCTAAATTGCCCTGCAGTGCCCGGCGATGGACTGGCGTCCCATCGTTGGTATATCCTTGCCTTGCGCCCTGTGTCTGCCGGAATAGGCTCCGGCTTCACCGTGACCCTGTAAAGGACTAAGCGGTTTCAGACAATGAGATGAGATGAGATCATAACATAGAGGGCTGCAATGCCTGGCGAGTTGGCACTGGCTGACCACCTGGCTCCCTCCTTGCCACGTCTCTGCTGTTTCCTTCAACACATTGAGACCTCTGGGTAAAAGGCGCGTCTGCATAAATGTTATAAATTATTATAATATTATTCATTATAAACGTGGTGAGCTTCAGTTTGACTTGTGCCCCCGTTCGACTGCCAATGCAATGCCTTGGTTTAGAATTGTTTTTGCGTAAAGGCAAAAGTCCTCGTGCAACCCACGCAAGCTGCTGGGGTCAAGTACTGTCAGCGAGGCCCCTTTAAACGCGGGCGCGAGACGGGAGGGGGTGGGCGGCCAGGAGCACCACGCTCGGTCGCCTTTGTCTCCCCAACGACGATGTTTGCACACCGAGCCACGGTGCTCACCCGAGGTGACTCGACCTTGGCGAGGCCCAGGTACACGCGCGCACGCACGCACGCACACACACAGGTGTGCGCCCGCACGTGCTCTCGCTCACTCTCATACGCGCGCTCACTCGCGCAGAGACGTTTCAACCAATTTCAGCAGTGAAATATTAACGGCGCACATTATTTATGGGCTGATGACCGTTCGTGCTCTGGCAGTCCTTCGGCGCTTAATTTCCGCAATTACTCGAGAGAAATTAATGTAATTTCGCAGAGTCAATTCTGCCCAAGCGTGGATTTGCCGCCCGCTGTCGACATGCGGCCGCTAATGGCAAGTTTGTCAGCGCCGCGCCACGAGTAAGATTACCGGCACGGATATTTCCAGGAGAATTCATTAGCATTCAGTCCGCCGCTTTGCTTGTCCCCTTGACACCGGCGAACAATTGAAATCATACTTCAGCCGCTGCACGTGTTAACGCGGCACGGGAAAAAAAACAAACGAACGCGTTCTCAGGTTACGTGCTCAAGTTGGTCCGCGCGGCGCCGCGCTTGCTGTTATTCACTCGCGGAGTACTTAGCAAATACATTCTTGACTTTTTTTTTTTAATTTCCCATTACGAAAACGTTGTAGCTAATGGCAAACGGTGCAGGCGACACGAGGAACAGTTGCGTGGTCGGGACATTAGCTACAGATGCTTGATCTCAAGTAGGTCCCCTGCTCTGCTCCCCCCCCCCCCCCCCCCAGAATCCTACCCCGTAGCTCGATGGCTTGCTCAGGAACTCGTCACTCGATGAAGCCCTTTTTATTTCTCCCCATTGATTAGATTTTCCCAGGTAAAAGGACGGGATTGATAACAATTCGGTATGTTCAATTTGGAAAAGGGTTGGAACTCTAACGTTTGTCATACTCGTTAATATTATTACTGTTAAATTATTTGCGGCATTGGAGGGCAGGAGTATCAAATAGCATCTGGGTTCGGCTCCCAGCTCGGGCCCCCTTTTTGTGTGGAGTCTCTATTGTCTCACTGCGCCTGTGTGGGTTTCTACCGAATACTCCGCTTTTCTCCAATGTTGCCTCGGATTATTGGCCTGATGAATAACCTGCCCACGGTAAACTGGCGTCCTGTCATGGGCATGTGCCTGCCTCGCGCCCTGTGTCTGCTGGGATCGGCTCTGGCTCACATCAACCCCGAACGGGTAGTTGTGATCATTTGCGGCCTTTAGTCGATCCATATTGGTCCTGGGCAATGCGTTGAACATACTTCACAACGATGGTTTAGTGCGAGGCTGACGACAGCAAAAACCCAGGACCGGTTCGGATATCACTCGCCACTCGTATTCACCATGGCCAGGAAATGAACTCGTGTGACCCGCATTCACAGGGCGGCGCTAACCACTGCGCCACCGCTCCACCCGTATTCCCAGGCGTATACATCTTCACGGGAGTGCACTAAATTAGAGCATTCAAATTGCACTTGTATAGCCAATAAATAAGGGAGTTGCAGCCAATAATTGACAGCGTGAGTATGCGTGCTCCACAGGTCCGCTCTTGATTTGCTGTCAACGCCTGGAAACAGACGGCGATTGTGCTGCCTCCAATTGCAAAGCCCCCCCCCCCGCCTGCCCGTGCATCTCCGCTTATTTAACTTGTCTCGTGAAGAAAGTCTGCAACCGCTGATCGCAATCTAGCGACACGAATCTGCCGTTTGCACAACTACACTGGCAAGGTAATGATTTACGTGGCCTTCAGTAGACGAATAACACACGCGCACTGGAGCGCCGTCTCATCTCATTGTCAGAAAGAGCTCAGTCCTGTTCAGGGTCGCGGTGAGCCGGAGCCTGTCCCGGCAGACACAAGGCGCAAGGCAGGGATATATCCACGATGGGACGCCAATCCATCACCGGGCACTGAGGGCAATTTAGTCTGCAAGCCAATTAACCGATGCAGCAGCGTGTGTTTTGGACTTTGGGAGGAAACCGGAGTGCCCGGCGAAAACCCACGCGAACACGAGGAGAGAACTCGCAAACTCCGCACAGAAAGCAGCACCCGAGCCGAGATTCGAACCCGGGAGCGTCTTGCTGTGAGGCGACAGCGCTACCCGCTAGGCCACCGTGCCGCCCTACACACTGTACCGATGTAGGTTTTTCGCGGCTCGTTGTTTTAAAATTGCTCTCCAAAGGGAGTCGTGTCGAGCGCTCCCCCTCTCAACTTGTGCCAGGTTACGCCTCTCGCGCTGGAGGCATTCCACGTTGAGGAGTTTAGATACGCCTGGAGGATACCTCTAACGTAAGGGGCGAAACGTCGCGAAGGAGAGAGGGGGAACGCTCGACACGGCTATCGGGAAGGGAGCATCTTTGGAAAGAAATTCTCAATAGAATGCACAACAGCAGCGGCAACAATAATAATGAGTAGCAAGTAAAACATCGGGCGGCACGGTGGCCTAGTGGGTAGCGCTGTCGCCTCACAGCAAGAAGGGCCCGGGTTCGAATCTCGGCGCGGGTGCATTTCTGTATGGAGTTTGCATGTTCTCTCCCCATGTCCGCGTGGGTTTTCGCCGGGCACTCCAGTTTCCTCCCACAGTCCAAAAAACATGCTGCTGCATAGGTTAATTGCCTTGCAGACTCAATTGCCCTCAGTGCCCGGCGATGGAATGGCGTCCCATCGTGGGTATGTCCCTGCCTTGCGCCATGTGTCTGCCGGGTAGGCTCTGTCTCACCGCGACCATGTACAGGACAAAGCGGTTTCTGACAATGAGATGAGATGAGACGTAAACATAATGCGCGTGATGGAGTCGACACTTAAAACAAAATCTGCTGCATAATAGTAAATGACTGTAGCTTCAGATGGTTATTATTGCTTTGCGGTAGCATGTCACGCATTGCAATATTATTTAATTTTCCTTAAAATTAGCGAAAACAGTCTGGGAGCTGTAAACGCGGAATTACACAAGACATATGGAGCAGACGTTTCAGCTAATCTCGTCTATTAGGCCCTGCAGTCTTTTCCAGTGGGGGGAAGAGGAGTGGGGGGGAATACAATTATCCAAAGCGGTGCGGTGCATTAACTGTTTGTGACCCCAATTCACTCAACGCGATGCTCAAATCAATTACTGTACCGCAATTCAACGGGCGGGCATTCCAGTCGTGGCTGCATATTCGCTGCCACTGCCGCAAGGCGAGAGGAGAGACTCGCCTTAAACAATGCCCGGCAGACTGAAGCGATATTCACAATGAAGAAGGAAAAAAACACACAACAACTTAGAGGCGCCATGAAGTGACAATTCCATCGCATTTGTGTCGAAGACAAAGCTGAGGCTGCTCAACGGAGATGCGCGCTTTGTCCGAAGGGAGACAATATGACGACGGTGTGATTGCGTAAACGGCCAATCACGCGGAGCGCATAGCAAAGTGGGTAATGCATGGAGGCTTCAATCAGTCAATCGACGGGTCTCTAAATATTCTGATGGACTTATTTTTTTTCCCGGCCCCATGCATTTGTGATTGCTTCCAAAAAGCTGCTCTTTCGGGATAGCCGCGTCCATCGCGGCCCCCCTTGTCCCCTTCGCGACGTTTCGCCGCACACGTTGGAGGCAGTCTCAGGCTTATTCTTGCGGGTCAATGGAAAAACCCCTTTGATAGGGAAACCTCTCCGTTGTTCCTGGAAGCGAGTAACGTGGAATGGGAGAATGAATTTATCGTTTGAACAGCGAGGCGAAACGTCGCGAAGGAGAGAGGACGGTAGAGATCCACGCGGCTATCCCGAAAGAGCGGCTTTTTATTTTTATGTGAAGCAATCGTCTCATCTCATTGCGAGAACCGCTTAATGCTGTGCAGGGTCGCGGTGAGCCGGAGCCTATCCCGGCAGACACAGGGCTCAAGGCAGGGAAAAAATCCACGATGGGACGCCAGTCCATCACCGGGCACTGCGGGAAATTTAGTCTGCAAGCCAATTAACCTATGCAGCAGCATGTTTTTTGGACTGTGGGAGGAAACCGGAGTGCCCGGCGAAAACCCACGCGGACACGGGGACAGAGAACATGCAAACTCCACACAGAAAGGCACCCTAGCCGAGATTCGAACCCGGGACCTTCTTGCTATGAGTCGACAGCGCTACCCGCTGGGCCACCGTGCCCAATGTAAACGCACGTCGGCGGTCTGTTCAGAACGATGTCAAACATCAGCGCTGTGACCTCGGTCACACGTACAACGATGAACATACGTACAACGATGAACACACGTGCAACGATGAACACACGTACAATGATGAACGGTCCACACACAAGCCTTCCTGTCGTCTCAGCACGGCCGATCTGGGTGCCGAACAGCAAACCGTGATGTCATGTTGAGTCGGACAATTGCTTCCTATTATGCAATTAATCTTATTATTATTAAACATGCTGCCTGTATAATTTTAGGGATTCCAAGGTGGCTCAGAGGTCGAATAGTGGAGGCGCGGCGTCGGATACCCGTCACCGAATTCGATTTGAAAGTGACGTGGTGGCGTCTCCTGTGCCGCAGGAATCTCGTATCTACAGCGTGCAAGCTCACGGGGTACTTTCTGCTCGAATAATCAACACCTCAGGACGAAACATAGAACTAAGTAAAGCGCACTGTGCCTACAATGCGTTCGAGATTTGGGGTAAGCTCAAGTGATAATCATTGCACTTCGAGAGCGCTTTTCACCCGGAGGTCACAAAGCGCTGCACAAAACTGTTGAGAAGACGGCATGTCAGAAACAACAACAACAACAACAACATATGAGCGGCATATCAACAGTAACTTTTTTTAGTTAGCGGGATGTATAATTTTGTAGAAAGAAGATCATCAAAAAATCTCTTCAGGGATAGCCATGTCGAGCGTTCCTCCTCTCTCCAACGCGACCTTTTGGCTCCAACGTCTCGAAGGAGAGAGGGGGAGCGCTCGACACGGCCATCGGGAAGGCGCATCTCTTGAGAACAATTCTCATTCATTCATTCATTATCAAAACCCGTTTAATCATACGAGGGTCGCATGGGGGCCTTAGCGTATCCCGACCGACAGAGGACGCAAGGCGGGGGAATACCCAGGATGTGACGCCAGTACACCGCAGGGCACACTTTTTTGGGGTAATTTACTCGGCACGACAGTTAAACTAAGCAGGAGCGTAGTCTCTCAACGGTGGAAGGAAACCGGAGTACCTGGCGAAACCCCACGCGGAGACGGGTAGAGAGAACACTCAAAACTCTGCACAGAAAGGCACCCGAGCCGGGAATCGAACCCAGGTGCTTCTTGCAGTGAGGCGACAGCGCTACTCACTGCGCCACCGCGCCGCCCAATTCTCATACATCGAGGTGTCAAAACCTGCACCGACATGCTAGATTATCTCCCAACACAGCAGGCGTGGTATCCTACACACGTCGCCCTGAGCGGTGTGTCATTACGTATCCGACATAAAAAAAAAACGGGACTTCCAATTTCCCAGGAAGAAGTTTCAGAATTTCCAGCACAATCGTGGTTTCATAATGAGGGCGACCGCGGCAAGACTGTAAGCCACGCGGCCTGGTGTGCGCGCTGAACCCGGCAGCGTGGCGCACGGAGAGTCTGCAGCAGCAGATGTCACGGTGTGTGAAATGAGCTGGACTTGAAATCAATACTGATAAATTGTCACGATACCGTTACTTAAGGCTTCGGCGATAACGATATAAATACCGCGTTATCTTCTTTGCATCGATTTTTTAAATATATATTCGGATTCTTTTTGAGCGCATTAGCGGAAGGATGTCGCCTCTTGAGTGGCGAGCATCAGTGGCCTTGACGTCAATACAGTACGGGCGGGCACCCGATCACAAGGGAACGACTGCCAAGAGTCTGCGCAAGGGTGAAGTCCGCGCCTCCTCATAGACAGACTGTCCTGCTCGAGGCGGTTCGATTCCCGTCTCGGACGCCTTTCTCTGGGTAGAGTTTGTATGTTCCTCCTCTGTTCTGCGTGGGTTTTCCACCGGCCTGCCCGCAACTAAAAGTACACTCGTTAATTGGACGACAATGTGTTAATTACAAAGGACGCAGTGTCTGGGAAATGTTGCCGCCGGCCCACTGATCGGCTGCCTTCCCCATCCCCGCCTCCCTGTGGATTCCTCTTATCTCCGGGTCGTTCCCTCTCTCTTCGACATTGAACAAAAATAGGTGCCTCGTTATTATCAGTACCCGCTGAATCCTGTACAGGGTAGCGAGGGGGCCAGAGCCTATCCCGGCAGACACAGGGTGCAAGGCGGGGCTATACCCAGGATGCGAATCCAACACATCGCAGCGTACCGGGGGCAATTTTCTCAGCAGGACAATTAAGCTGGGCAGCAGCATGTTTTTGAACGGAGTACCTGGCTTAAAACTATGCAAACACGGGGAGAACACCCAAACTCCACACAGAAAGGCACCCGAGCCGGGAATCTAACCGGAGTCCTTCTTGCTGTGAGGTGACAGTGCTACTCACTGGGTCACCGTACCGCCCTTGCTGCTATATATATATATCTATTGCTATACACAACCGTCAATTTCACATAAACAAGACGCTGTATGTAAGCACGCCCATCAGGAATCAGACCCGGTTTGCTTATATTCAATGTGTGCTTAAATCAGACGTCAAACTTTGACTTTCTGCCACCAGCAGAAGGTCGGGATGCGCTGCAAATAATAATAGCGCTAATATTTGCACTTCTGGCTTGCAGATTAAATTGCCCGCTGTGCCCGGTGATGGACTGGCGTTCCGCCGTGGGTATATCCCTGCTTTGCGCCTTGTGTCTGCCGGGACAATGAGATGAGATGAGCTCCAGCAGCGAGTTATTTTTTGTTATGCGTGCATGCCCACATCGAGGGGACCGTGGTTTGAATCCTGCCTCCGCGCAGGTTGCATCTGCGTCACACCAAGGCCGCTCGTGTCTTACATCAGCTTCTACATCCCACGTGTTGATGACTCTTTCTGAAACTTTACAAGAGACAGCAATACTTCCAAAAGAGGACATCATGCAGAAATCCCAGGTAACTCAGTCGCGTCAGAAGAAAGCGTCATCAGAAGCGGGATTTAGCGCAGAGCGTGCTACTCACTTAGAACGAGATCGCCCGTAGGGCGGGTACTCTGCTCGTAGACATAGTGCTGTTGCGAATAAATTTAAGACGTTTAAACAAAGGGAATCCTGGTGGTAGGTCATAAAAGACTGCCAAATCACTGATATAACATAACTACATTATAAATCATGAACTTTAGTATATAGTTGGCACGTAATATATCTCAGATAATCATTTCTCACGCTCAAAACGTATTCGTCTAATCGTGCGTGATGTATGGTTTGTGAAAGCAATATGCTAAGTGAATTATCGGGTAGCATGCGGGCTAATGGGGCGACCGCAACGGTGCAAATGGAACGGAGAAATATAACAAACAACAGAAATGGGACGGAAAAGACGGAACAAAAACATTGCGCTGTGACATTTTATCAAATTATGAGGAGGGCGGAAGGGAACGTGGAGGGAAGGAACACGTCTCTAAATGTGGAATCAATTTAGACATTACATTGCACATTGAATTGCCAAATAAGGAACAGCCTCAATAGTGCTTTGCTGCAGAGTCACTAATAATTACACGTTACTCTCAACCATCTTGACAACATTTCATAGTTCTAGGGCAATTTAGCAACATAATCTTCAAATACATTCCGAGATATTGTTAAACGATACGAATTACAGTTCTTTGTCAATCCACCGCATGCTGGTGCTTTATGGGGGGCGGTGTCTGATCATGCGTCACCACTCTAGCCGGTGCAGGTTGTGGAAGGGGGCCCCAGTGGTTATGGACCCATTGCGAAGAGACGAGGAGACGAGGATGGAAATTCTTGTAAATGTTTATTCGTAAACGGGTAAAGTAACGAACCGAACGGTGTCTGGTTTAAGTTTATCGACAGGAATGGAAGGCACCGCTCCAGCAGCATGGCTCTTGGCTCACAGTCTTCACACAACAACCATAAACTGGCCACTGCTCCCCCCAAATATAATTCTCCGTTGATCCTTCCCCATCGCCACGGTTTTACCCTTTCAAGTTCCCCGAGCCAATCCTGGCTCAGCATTCAAAACTTTAGGATCCATCTAATGGGGACGCCCACGTTTTGTCACGTCACCCTGTGTCTTCAGTTTCGTAGGCAAGGTCCTGATCCAGGTCTCAATATCGCTGGCCACCCAACCTTGAAAAAACTAACAAGCGGAACGAGAACGAAAAAACGGTGGAACCCGAGGAATAAATCCGGGAAAAATATAGAAAACCTTATTCATTCTCATGTCACTGTCAGAAGCCGCTTAGTCCTGTACGGGGTCGCGGTGAGACGGAGCCTATCCCGGCAGACACAGGGCGCAAGGCAGGGATATACCCACGATGGGACGCCAGTTCATCACCGGGCACTGAGGGCAATTTAGTCTGCAAGCCAATTAACCTATGCAGCAGCATGTTTTTTCGACGGTGGGAGGTAACCGGAGTGCCCAGCGAAAACCCACGCGGACACGGGGAGAGAGAACATGCAAACTCCCACACAGAAAGGCACCCGAGCCGAGATTCGAACCCGGGGACCTTCTTGCTGTGAGGAGGCGACAGCAGCGCTAGCCACTGGGCCAGCACCGTGCCTCCCTATAAAACCTTACTCTGACGGACAATAAAAAGAAAAGAACCACACACAACAGAACGAATCGTGAGCCCGATGACAGAATTCACGCCCGGAGCAACATTCTTTGTCTTTGTCCTTTGATGGCAGTGGGCATCAGTCTCTATCCTATGCAAGGTATAGGGAAAAGAAAACCCATTAGGATCAGGATATTCCTGCATTGTTTAGCGCCCTGGTGCCTGGAAGCGAGTTTGCGGTCGTGTGCTCTTCGTTCTAGCGGGGTTTCTTTTCTGAACCGCGATGAACGGACAAAGGCCACAGATCACACGGACATTTTTGGGCGATCGAACCGCCACGACAGTCACTGGTCGTTGGCCGTCCAATTTGGGCAAAGTCCCGACGGGGACCTTGCGGGCAGCGCGAGCAGAGGTGCTTTTTGGACATGGAAGCGGAAGTGGTATCGATCCACGTCCGCTTTTGGACGTTGGACAATGGGAGAGGGCACGACAGTTCAAGAGAGCAGCCGGCGTGTGTAGAATTGTTCGGTGTAATTCCAGTAGGAAAGTCCAGAGAAAGGTTTGAAGGAGAGGTGGAAACCAAACCTCTCATCTCATTGTCTGAAACCGCTTAGTCCTATACAGGGTCGCGGTGAGTCGGAGCCTATCCCGGCAGACACAGGGCGCAAGGCAAGGATACACCGACGATGGGACGCCAGTCCATCGCCGGGCACTGCGGGGCAATTTAGCCTGCGAGCCAATTAACCTATGCAGCAGCATGCTTTTTGGACTGTGGGAGGAAACCGGAGTGTCCGGTGAAAACCCACGCGGACACGGGGAGAGAACTCGCAAACTCCACACAGAAAGGCACCCGAGCCGAGAGATTCGAACCCGGGACCTTCTTGCTGTGAGGCGACAGCGCTAACCACTGGGCCACCGTGCCGCCCGGAAACCAAACCAGTTTTTTTTTAATTGCCGATCCGCAATTCCAAAAGAGCACCCGAAATTGTGCAGGAAGATCTGAGCGGAGAGATAGGAAGCGGGAGGGATATGAGGTTAGGATGACTGTTTGAACGTTGAAATTGAGTAAGGGAAGGGTTACAGTGATGGTGGGTCGTAGGTAGAACCGGTATTGGATTGGAGAACAAATTGGTGATTTGGGGTCTGATGCTGCTGTTAGAAGCCCTTATCGCTCTTCAGCTGTTGCTGATGATATTGTTGATGATGGCGAGGATGTTTATCATTGTTGGTAATGAGCCTAATAGGTGCAACAGCAGAGGATGACCAGAAGGTTCGGCAACACCTCCTGCCTCTCCTGCTACCGCGTCTATGATTTATTGTGAACAAGTTAAGAAACTGTCGCTTGGACTTAACGGACAGCTGGCATTAACCGTGGCCAGACACTGCGCACATGAAGAATCGGAGCCGTGAGTATGGGCCTGGATTAACCTGAACAATAGCCAAGGTGCTACAGTGAGCGATGCGGGGACTACTGTGGGTAACTCGTAGATTCGATTTATTGCAGCAGAAAATAAGTCTTTGATTGAAGGAGTGATATCTTGAGTGGTTCGGTGAAGTTGTAATACAGCGTGGTTCTGACGTCAGGAAATGACGGTGACAGACCCCGCCCCCCCCCTAAGGCGGCTGGGTGAAGCAGGAGATAATGGACTAAGGAGAGCCAGAAGATCCCACGGACGACGCTTCTCCATCAGCCACCACCACCACCACCGCCGACAGCCGCCACCAGCTTGGTAGCAGCCACAGCCAGCAGACCCAGGCGGCGCCGACACCGGCAGAATGCGAGGGCACGCAGGCCGCCACGACCAGCGCAGCCCAGCCCAGCCCGCCCGCACCAACCGCCAACACACCCTGGAGTGCCTCGACCTCCACAGAGGCCCCCAAGATGACCCAACGCAGCAAGACATCCGGGCGCGCCAGAGCACCTCCATGGGGCACCACCTTCATCAAGCGCGCCGGCGCGAACCATCATACGCGTAGAGGGGCTCCTGTCTATTTTCATCGCTGCAAAATCAATGGAAATTGTATGGCAGTGGTCTCGGCAGACGTAAGTTTAGCATCATTACATTTTAACCGTTGGCACATAGTAATGCACTCCACGCTGGCAGAAAAATGGGGCAGTGTTTCAAGTTGGTATCAGAAGAAAATGTTTTAAATATGTACATTGCTCGGGATTGCAAATTATTGACCCACGTGCTGATTAATGCACGTCTCGACCCATAAACAATTGAAAATGCATTTAGCGTAATTCTGTTATGATCTCAATAATACATAACAAATTATCTCCTGAAGAGAAATTGGCCTGGCAAATTGAGAAATGCAAATGCTTGCACAATTTTGATTACCAAATCCCTTTTGAGTTTTAGAGCTATCTTTATTTTCTGCATTTGCGGCATTGTGGCTTATTTCAAGGCGGCCTGCAAGCAGAGAGAAAATGCATTGGAAAACCCCATATTGTGACCCATGGAGGAGCCGGTGAAAGGTGCTCTCACTTTACGAGCGAGTCCATATGTCTGTGAATTCTTCTAACGTGCCAAATCATAAGCGACCGCGAGAATGTCACCTTAAGAAGAGGGCATTGTATTCAGAATATCGCGTAATGCAGAGCTACGTCCGTGAAATTGCACGTACACGCGCGGACACACCGACGCGTAAAGCGACACATCACGTGAAGGCATTCACACGCCGGCACCACAAGAGTCCACGTGCAGACTGCCAGCCTTGTCAGGAAGCAGCTCATCCGGCACTGTTGCTGTTGTTTTTTTTGGTCACGTTCTTGATTCGGGTGGCGCGGTGGCCCAGTGGTTAGCGCTGACGCCTCACAGCAAGAAGGTCCCGGGTTCGAATCTCTCGGCTC
>JAZEWT010000016.1:4868194-4879404 GCA_036362905.1 Mordacia mordax
TAATCCTATATAGGGTCACGGTGAGCCGGAGCCTATCCCGGAAACACAGGGCGTAAGGCAGGAATACACCCGACGACGGGACGCCAGTCCATCGCCGCTGATAAACAATCATTCATAATAAGGCTAGTGTCAAGATGGGCATCCGGCCGTACAATTCTGCTCCGATATCCGCCACCACCACCACCAGGAGGGCATCCTGGCAAACATGGGTAAACCTGGAGAGCGGCCGGTTTATAAACTAACAGCCACAAGCACAAAGCCTCCCTTATCAGCGAGCTACCTGGCTCTTGGGCAAGGAAGATCCGTGGTGCTGCGCGAACACCGCCGGAACAAGAAATCAGAGAAACGTCAAGGTTGCAACCCAGACTAACGGGGCGCAACAGGAGGCTCAGCGGAGAGCTGTACAGAGCAAAACACGTAGGCCTGTGCGTCGATTCTTCCCAGAGCTTCAATGGAGAAGCGCGTTTGAAGCAAGAGATGGAGACTCTCATCTCATCTCATTGTCTGAAACCGCTTAGTCCAATACAGGGTCACGGTGAAGCCGGAGCCTATCTCGGCAGACACAGGGCGCAAGGCAAGGATATACCGACGATGGGACGCCAGTCCATCGCCGGGCACTGCGGGGCAATTTAGCCTGCGAGCCAATCAACCTATGCCGCAGCATGCTTTTTGGACTGTGGGAGGAAACCGGAGTGCCCGGCGAAAACCCACGCGGACACGGGGAGAGAGCATGCAAACTCCACACCGAAAAGGCACTCGAGCCGAGATTCGAACCCGGGTCCTTCTTGTTGTGAGGCGACAGCGCTACCCACTGGGCCACCGTGCCGCCCATTGTAATTATATCAGCCAGTTATATAAAAGCGTTGTTGGTTGTCAGAGGAATGGAGAAAAGGTGACGATTGAACCGCCTTGGTGAGGAATTTATTTCTGTGAAGTGCAGAGTTGGGCGGTAGCCCAGTGGGTAGCGCTTTCGCCTCACAGCAAGAAGGACCCGGGTTCGAATCTCGGCTCGGGTGCCTTTCTGTGTGGAGTTTGCATGTTCTCTCCCCGTGTCCGCGTGGGTTTCCTCCGGGCACTCCGGTTTCCTCCCACAATCCAAAAAAAACATGCTGCTGCATAGGATAATCGGCTTGCAGACTAAATTGCCCGCAGTGCTCGGTGATGGACTGGCGTCCCATCGTGGGTATATTCCTGCCTTGCAACCTGTGTCTGCCAGGATAGGTTCCGGCTCACCGCGACCCTGTACAGGACAAAGCGGTTTCTGGCAACGAGATGAGAGATGAGAAGCGCAGAGTTTTCCCACGGCACCACACTGACCATCAGGTCTGCGACAACGTCCGGCCCGTGTGGAGGAAGGCCCGTGGCAATTGGACTTCCTTAACTTGTTTTCCGGGCGGCGCGGTGGCGCAGTGGTTAGCGCTGACTCCTCACAGCAAGAAGGTCCCGGGTTCGAGTCTCTCGGTTCGGGTGCCTTTCTGTGTGGAGTTTGCATGCTCTCCCCGTGTCCGCGTGGGTTTTCGCCGGGTACTCCGGTTTCCTCCTACAGTCCAAAAGCATGCTCCTGGATAGGTTGATTGGCTCGCAGACTAAAATTGTCCCGCAATGCCCGGCGATGGACCGGCGTCCCGTCGTCGGGTGTATTCCTGCCTTACGCCCTGTGTTTCCGGGATAGGCTCCGGCTCACCGTGACCCTATACAGGATTAAGCGGTTTCAGATAATGAGATGAGATGAGAGAACTTGTTTTCCACTCTGACTTGCAGACTGCGCACAGGAATTAAAAAAAAATCACGCCACCCGTCGATTTGTGTGAAAAGCACGAACGCGATTTTAATGGCTCATAAAAGTGGCAAATAAAGTCCTGATACACGATGGCCCGCAGAAGTAATTCGCATCCGTTTACACGAGCGGCGTTCCTGAAATGTAATAAAGAAAATGTTGATGACTGCAGGGGCCCGCGGTCATGTTGGCTGACTTTTGTGGGTCGCCCTGTCAGCTGTCATGGAGCACCTTCTCAGTCAGTCCGTTTTCATTCAAGCTGCAAGGAACCGTGAGCTGTTCAGCGCTTTTTAACAGTTGTCCTGCGGCTAGGCGAATGTAAGTTGCAACCTCTCGTGGCACCGATAATAATTTCTCATCTCATTCTCAGAAACTGCTTAATCCTATATAGGGTCACGGTGAGCCGGAGCCTATCCCGGAAACACAGGGCGTAAGGCAGGAATACACCCGACGACGGGACGCCAGTCCATCGCCGGGCATTGCGGGACAATTTTAGTCTGCGAGCGAATCAACCTATCCAGGAGCATGCTTTTGGACTGTGGGAGGAAAACGGAGTACCCGGCGAAAACCCACGCGGACACGGGGAGAGCATGCAAACTCCACACAGAAAGGCACCCGAGCCGAGAGATTCGAACCCGGGACCTTCTTGCTGTGAGGCGTCAGCGCTAACCACTGCGCCACCGCGCCGCCCCGATAATAATTTAGTCAGGACAATTAACGCAGTCAGCATGTTTTTGGACTGTGAGCGAGGAGAAACCGGAGTACCCGGCTAAAACCTATGCGGACACAGGGTGGGTGGCGAACGCCACACAGAAATGTATTCGAGCTGGGAATCTAACCCAGGCACTGATTACTGTGAGACAGCCGCGCTGCTCACTATGTCACCGTGCCGCCCGTGATGGAGTGGTGGGGCCACATCTGGCCACCTTTGTTCCTTCAAATATTCTGTTGCCTACAATGCCACTCACTACGAGGCTTACAATGATGCATCCCTCTATAAGTGCGACCATTATTATTATTATAATATCACGGTGGTGCAGTGGTAAGACACCTCACAGCAAGAATTTACTGGGTTCGACTACCTTCCTATGCTTGGAGGTTGTGTGTTCTGTCCGTGTATGCACGGATTTTCGCCGGGTACTCTAGTTTCCTCCCATGGCAATAAAAATAAAACATTACTGGATGCTTTTTCTAGTATCTGGCAAATGGACGAAGCGTCTGAAAAATGCTGGCGCCAGCTTACCACTTAACTGCCTTCCACCATGCCAATTCGGCTAAATATTTGATATATTCATCGTCCATACAGACAAAAAATAAACGTAATCTTAGATGCTCAAGCCTACGATTTGCTTCATGTTCCTAGATGCGCATCAAATTTCGGAGACGAAGCTTTTGCGGCTACGGGCCCTGGCTTTTGGAACAATATTCCACGAGCTTGACGCTGCAGACACCACGACCGTTGGGCCACTTTAGATCCCAATTGGTCCCAAACGTTTCGGCCACGTTGCGTTTGCAGTAATTAATTGGTCTTTTTGAAGGCTTGAAAATTCTCCTCGCTAGTGTTTTGCAAATTTGTCTTACGTTTTCCCAGCGCCACAGTTGCGCTCTTGCTCTTCTCATCTCGTCTCATTGTCAGAAACCGCTTAGTCCTGCACAGGGTCTCGGTGAGTCGGAGCCTATCCCAGCAGATACAGGGCGTAAGGCAGGAATATATCCACGATGGGACGCCAGTCCATCACCGGGCACTGAGGGCAATTTAGTCTGCAAGCCAATTAACCTATGGAGTAGCATGTTTTTTGGACCTGTGGGAGGAAACCGGAGTGCCCGGCGAAAACCCACGCGGTCACGGGGAGAACATGTAAATTCCACACAGAAAGCCACCCGAGCCGAGATTCCAACCCGGGACCTTCTTGCTGTGAGGTGACAGCGCTATCCACTGGGCCACCGTGCCGCCCGCTCTTGCTCTTATTCTCCTTCATTAATTTGTTTCGTGGGCGGCGCGGTGGCGCAGTGGGTAGCGCTGACGCCTCACAGCAAGAAGGTCCCGGGTTCGAGTCTCTCGGCTCCGGTGCCTTTCTGTGTGGAGTTTGCATGCTCTCCCCGTGTCCGCGTGGGTTTTCGCCGGGTACTCCGGTTTCCTCCCACAGTCCAAAAGCATGCTCCTGGATAGGTTGATTGGCTCGGAGACTAAAATTGTCCCGCAATGCCCGGCGATGGACCGGCGTCCCGTCGTCGGGTGTATTCCTGCCTTACGCCCTGTGTTTCCGGGATAGGCTCCGGCTTCACCGTGACCCTATATAGGATTAAGCGGTTTCAGATAATGAGATGAGATGAGAGAATTTGTTTCGTGATTATAAGTGGGTTTCCATCTCTGCACAAGTTGGTCTTGTAAGTTTGTTTAATTGTGCAACCTTAAGCGTTGCTGTTTACTTTTATGATCACGGTTCGAGTTTCATGTGTGTACAGATTGTTTTTTGCGAGCAAGTTTGTTGCATGCGTTGCTACGTTGGTCAATTCGGACGTTTGTTGTGTCACGCGAATCCTGCATCTAGAGCTTGCAAGCTTACTGGATGTGTTTTATTACAGCAGAAATAATACACATCCATCTCGTGTTATAGACCGCTGTTAGAAGACAATGTTAGAGACATAAGCCAGTGTTGGGGATAGGAGCCAGTGTTGCGTCTCAGGAATCCCACATCTAGAGCTTGTAAGCTCACTGGGTACTTTCTGCTGTAATAATAAACATCTATCTACTGTTAGAGATAGGAACCAGTGTTAGAGACAGCAGCAGCCGGTGTTAGCGAGAGTAGCCGGTGTTCAAGATAGGTGCCAGTATTTAGAGATAGGAGCCAGTGTTGTGTCGCAGGAATCCCGCATCTAGAGCTTGCAAACGCACCAGCCGTTTCTCCTGCCTCTTCGAGAGAGAGAGAGACAGAAATGCTACGCTCGTTATATGAATTGTAGATTATTATTTATTGGTTCCTTGTTTCGAATTGATTCCTACGCTCACGATACGCGCACACTGCATCGAGCATGTGAGATTGATCACTCGCTGTTAAGACGAATGCTATGTAAGTGATGTGGTAATGACACGCTTAGGATGATGGAGAGAGGGAAACCGCATGACTGAGATAGAGGGGAAAAAACCCATTAACCAAATCAGGCAAGAAAACGGCATTATTGGCTCAAGCCACAATTCCTAAAGATTGACAAGGCTTCAAACCGTCACAGAGGTGACCTGTCACATGCCAACTTGAATGTTTATTCTAGACTAAGTTGACCTCGGGAGAAAGCCCGGTTCAAGCTCAGCTACCACAGCTACAACTTTCGGTCTTTACGGTGGGGAGAACTTGTTATTTGCCCGCAAGTTGCAGAGATCACATTGCACTGTGGCATTGATCCAAGCTAAAGACAAAGATTCCCTCGTATTGACTTAACGGGGTGTTGGGGGCAAGTGCTCTTAGTAAGCACTTAGAGAGGCCAGTCCTGAACCTCAGGGGGTGGGTGGCCAACACCACGCCGGACCAGCGGTGATGTTTGCACCGCACCAGGTACCCGTTTGAAGCCGAATTGACCTGCGGGAGACTCAAGACCGGATCAGAAAACCGTCATTGGTGTTAGTAGTGGCCGTGACCGAGAATCGATCTCGGCCCGCAGGGTCCGTAGCGCAGTCCGCTAACCGATACACCCCGGCTCGGCGACTCGCAACGATCCTTCTCTAATCGCCTGCACGCGAGCCGATCGTATCGCTCCATCTCCGCGGCGGAAGGCCTCTCCGACGCGTTCCATTTCCCAGGCGGCACACTCCGGTCAAGGAAAATCGTCACTGGCATTAGCGATCACGAGCGGGAATCGAACTCGAGGTGGCAAGGTTCGCGGAGGTTACATGCGACCTCACCAGCACCCACGCACAGCCCCACCAACCGGAGGTGCCTCGAGGAAGCTTTTGGAAACAATGAAGCCGGGAGGCGCATAACCCCTACTGTTGCGCTGCCGCGACATTCCCACCGCTGCACCATCCCGCCCGAAAAATTGAGAGCGCTGCAGTCACTAGAACAAAATCTGTGAATTGATGGTCGCCCTAAAATGTAATAATCTTCTCCGCACACACACACAGCAGCAGCAGCAGCAGTGTCGGCCTCTCTGGCAGTGGCGAGTGATGAAATGTATGGTGTTGGCTTTTTTGGTTAAAAAAAAAAATGTTTTACTCGTGACTCCCAAAACTCTCATTTGTACGCGGCAGAAAAATGAGCGGTGACTCAAGACTGAGCCAGTCGCTAGGAGTCTTCCTGGATTTCGATGAGTCACCTGAGCCAGAAGCCAGTGGAGAGGCGGCAGCTCATTTAGGCTGCATTGTCGCACGCGCTGGGTCTCACGGTTAACGGCGCAACCGAGTTTGTCCCGTCAAGTACTCCCAGCGCCAGCGAGGAAAGAACACATCTGTCTCCACGCGAGGACGAAGCACTTGAACGCGGACACGACTGAGAATGTCCCTCGAGAGGCGATCTGTCGAGAAGGAGGAGGCACGCTCGACACGGTTATCCTGACAGAGCGGCTCGTGAGAGGAGTGATTCTCGTCCATCGAACGGGGAAAACCCACATCAATGCTATTATCGCGGCCGATATTAATACATTCACGGCACGACTTGTGATCGGATCGTCACGCGGTGCAAAGTACAATTGAACTATGAATCATAATCATTATCAATACCAGCTTAATCCTGTACAGGGTCGCGTCGGGGCAGAGTCTATCCCGGCAGACACAGAGTGCAAAGTGGGGCTCGACCCGGGATGTGACGCCAGTACTTCGCAGGGTAGACTTTTTGGGGCAATTTACGAAGCGAGCCAATTAACCTCGGCAGCGGCGCGTCTCTGAAAGGTGGGGGATGAAAACGGAGCGAAAACTCACGTGGGCACGGGGAGAGAACACGCAAACTCCACACAAAAACGCACCCGAGCCGGGAATCGAACCCGGGTGTTCTGTCTGTGAGGCGACAGCGCTGCCCACTGCGCCGCTGCGCCAGCCCTTAACTGTGAATGATCGTATGAACTGCGAGAGCTCGGGTGTTCATCGGTTACAAGGGCGGATGGCTGTGTGGCCATACTTTCAAACTCTCGCGTACTATTCACGAAACCTTTTGATTGGGGATTTACTCGGTAGGCAGCAGTGAAACTCCTCGATCTTAAAGAAACACACAGAGATGTGTATTCTTATGGCAGAAGGTACCCAGTGAGCTTACAAGCTCTAGATGCGGGATATCTGCGGCACGACAAACGTCCGACGTGACCAACGTAACAACGCATGGAACTACAGGGCGAATAAACGTACAGCAACAAGATTTCTCGGGCGGCGCGGTGGCCCAGTGGTTAGCGCTGACGCCTCACAGCAAGAAGGTCCCGGGTTCGAATCTCTCGGCTCGGGTGCCTTTCTGTGTGGAGTTTGCATGCTCTCCCCGTGTCCGCGTGGGATTTCGCCGGGCACTCCGGTTTCCTCCCACAGTCCAAAAAGCATGCTGCTGCATAAGTTAATTAGCTCGCAGGCTAAATTGCCCCGCAGTGCCCGGCGATGGACTGGCGTCCCATCGTCGATATATCCTTGCCTTGCGCCCTGTGTCTGCCGGGATAGGCTCCGGCTTCACCGCGTGACCCTGTATAGGACTAAGCGGTTTCCGACAATGAGATGAGAATAACATGAAGGTGTAGACAGAACAGAGAGAGTGCATCGGTGATACGTGAAGTGTTTGTTTTAGTCGAGCTGTCCTTACACACAGGCCAGTCCATTGCCGATTCAATTCGTAAACTTCAACTTTTCATTGATGATAAATCAAATGAATGGGGCTTTGGCGACGGCTAAATGCAGAGCTGCCATCCCCTCACCTCCCTGTGATTTCCTCACACCTCTATAATAATGTAAATCGCCCTGGATGCCGGCGTCTGATTAATGATAATTAATAATAATAATTACACACGTACTGTTCCCTGCGCGTTCAAATGCAGCGCTTGAATGAGCTTCAGGGAAATTGAGCTCAATCCAAAACGCAAGTGGGGACTTTGCGGGAACTCCGGTTTCATCCCACCGTTGAAAGACACTCTGCTGCCTGGGTCAATTTTCCTGCTAAGCAAATTATCCCACAAAGTGTACCTTGCGATGTACTGGCGTCGCATCCTGGGTATTGCCCCGCCTTGCGCCCTCTGTCGGCCGGGATAGGCTCTGCCCCCCAACCCCCCCCCCCCACGACCATGTACAGGATGAAGCGATAATTAATTATAATTTAGCAGATGCCCTTATCCAGGGCGACTTACATCATTACAAAGCCACAAGGAAACCACAGTGAGGAAGGCAGCCATACAGGCAGCCGGCGCCAACACCTGCCGTATACTGCGCTCTATATATTATGATGTAATTGGCCAATTAAGAACTTTTTTTTTTGCTTGTGGGAGGAAACCAGAGAACCCAGAGGAAACCCACGCAGAACGGAGGGGGAGAACACACAAACGCCACACAAAGAGGCGCCCTAGGCGGTAATCGAAACTGCCTCGGGCATGACGTGCTTTATTTGAGGCAGAGCTGTTATCACTGTGCCACCCCTAATTCACGAGGTTTTAAATAATATTTCGTCCAAGCAATGTGCACACATCATCAAACAGTCAAATGCTGCGGCACTAAGAAATGTTTCACTGCCTATGTGAAGCTACGTAAAATAACGTATGGCATAAGTCAATTAATCACCTGTTAACTACCTTGGTTTAAACAAATAAAATGGACTCATTCCCATGATCGACGCGTTTCCCATCGCGTCTCAGTGCCATTCCAAGCGCGTGTCTCTCCACGCTGTTCGGGACACTTATGAGCGCTTGTGCAATTCCCTCGTTGTCCGTGTGTCTGACCCATGTGTCACGCCGGGTAATGCGAGATGGTTGAGAAGATCCTCGTGTACGATCACCGACGAATATGTCGGGTGTCTCGCGTCCACATTCAGTTTTCCAACGAAACTCCATCCTCCTCTCCTCCTGCCTCTGGACTTCACAGTGAGTTCATCGTCACTTCGCAGACGCAATTTTCGTGGGAGTATTTGCAGTGACCGCTGTGGTGCTCTTATGTTAACTGATCTAAACAGATATAAGATTACAACAGGTTTCACCGTATCTGGCGATTATGCAGGTGTTAAGATCTTAACACCTGCATAATTGCCAGGCAATTATGCAGGTGTTAAGATCCCAAACACCACAATAGACACATTTTACAATGCGTCCAGTTTGCAAAAGCCACACATACTAGTGGAAAAGTATGCAAACAGGTAGCTTTGATAACCTATGCATTGTCCTTCAACTGACCGACCTTCACTAGGCAGCGGCTTCCTTTTGAGCCTATTTGCCGGTGTCAGCCGTTGCCAAAAGGCAGTCAGCTCAGGGCAATGCGGTATCAATGCTTTATAGCTTAGGTGGCGTTGTTAACGCTATGGGTACTTTTATGCATAATCGCCAGATACGGTAAAACCTGTTGTAATCTTATATATGTATACTGGCAAAAAAGTACCCATAGCGTGCTCTAAACAGCGTAAAAAAAGTAATGAAAAGGTTTCGTATTTCAAACAATTCTGAAAATAATGTGTTAAGACCTTCAAACACCAAATAGACACTATTGACAAGGTGTCGGGCTTGCAAAAAAAAACACATGCTTGTTATGAAATGTTCTTCCATTGGAGATTCGATCAGCTGAGTCTCCGGGCATCTTCAAATCTCGTCTCAAGACTCACTTGTTCCGTAAGGCTTTCAAGCCCTCAGGCTAGGACTGTTGATGCTGCTAAATGTTGTCGTGCCAGGATCATGGCTCTCTGCCGACCTGCACCTGCTCGAGAACTTTCATTCCTTCCTTGGTCGTTGAAGATATTTTTCTCTCGCTTATTTTGTGTCCTATAATTTAATGCTGTTATTTGACTTTCAGTTGAACTATCCTGATGTTGTTGTTGACGTGCGGTTCTCTCCACAGCTCGGATTTGTAACAAAAAACCCCCAAAAAACCTTATTGTTGTGGATTTTCCGTTCTTATGTCGTTGTTGTTGACATTCCGTTCACTCCGCAGCTCTGTGCCGCGCTTTGTAGCCCTCGTGTGAATAGCGCTCGAGAAGTGCAATTTTTATCATAATAGTTATTTTTTAAGTATGCATTGTCCTAGATACTGATTTGCCCACACCGGAGAGGGCTTTCTTTACAGCAAAGTCTCACCAGTGTCAGCAAAGGGTTGCCAAAAGGCGATCAGCTCCGGGCAACGCGGATATCAGTGCATCGGGAGCTCAGTTCGAGCCGTTATGATCTGATTGCGAATTGCTCTGAAGAGCTGCTCTGTCTGGATATGTCGTGTCGAGCGCCCCTTCCCTCTCTGTGAGGTTTAAACTTCCGCGCTCGGAACCTCCTCGAGCCAATTAACAATCAGGGGGAACACCATAAATATCGTGCTAATTAGACGAATCATGCCTCCGGCATGGGAGGCAAAGCGTCGCAATGGAGAGAGGAGGAGCACTCGGCACAGCTACCCAGAGAGAGCAGCTCCAGGGACCAATTCTAATACATCGTGCTGTGGAAACTTACATCGACACGACAATCATTGCGATCATTCTGCTTACGCGGATAGCTTTCCCTCTGTCCCAGAGAGGTCTAAACGCTCGTCGGGATTAAGTCGGATTTGGCCAGATTATTTTTTTTATCTAAATTACAAGCACCGACTTGTTGCCGGGACCCAATCGTTGACAGAACGGTGTTCGTAAAAATAAAAGTTCTGATGCCCATAGCGCAGACAAATCCCTGGTTTACTGAATGTTCAATGAACCAGCACCCCCAACAGCATGGCACCGTCTTTTAAAAAGAGGCCAGAAGCTCTTGCAATGCTCCAGCTCCAAGAGGAAATAATTAGGATTTGTTCTCAACGATAGCCCAACGAAATCATGGTAAAATTAAACGATTAAAATATACTTCTCGTGTTATCCCACGCAATAACAGCGCTTCTGCATTGGCTCATCACAAAAATAAAGTAAAATACCACGAATGTATTTACTCCAGCAATATTTATTTCAGTAATATTCAGATTTAAAAAATACTATCCGAAGACCATTTGACTCAAGTTGGGTGGCATCAGGAAGGGCATCCGGCCGTATAATTCTTCTCCAATACCCGCGCTATTGGGCGGCAACCGATCAACGCAGAACAACACGGATACCGAACGTTAAAACGGGCAACGCCAACAGTAAACATCATCGGTTTTGACTCCTCTGAGACTCATCAGCAGTGCGCCGTCGGCTTATTGATTGTAGACATCTGCCTCGTCGCCTTTCTGCTTTAAAATTAAAAAAAGAGGCCACGCTTATGGCCTGTTGGGGGGGGGGGCTTCTGGCTGGAGAGCGACAGCCTTCTGTGTGCGCACACAAAGGCCCCCCCC
>JAZEWT010000016.1:5013996-5030185 GCA_036362905.1 Mordacia mordax
GCGCCGCCCATTTTAACATTGTCCACAAGCATAATTTTGTACTGAGATCGGTTTTCACGTCTCAATGCGTGCTGATTGCTTTTCAACGCTGCTATTTCGGGATAGCCGTGTCGAGCGCTTCCCCATGTCTTCTGTGTGATGTTTCGCCTCCCACCTTAGTTCACCTCCTCTGACAGCTTGAGAAAGCAAAGAAACAGTTGTTTTTAGCACGTTTTTTCAATCATTCTTTGCGGACCAGATAAAATGTATGTTGTGCCCTCTTACGCGAGTACAACGTGGGCACGGCACAGCCGCACACCGAAATTAGCCACGCGGTGCAATAAATATTTGACTGTAAAGCCACCGCAAGGTTTCGCAATGGCGAATGAGACAGCACGAACACCCTCCCGCAAACAGCTGCTCCTACATTTCTAAGAATAAGAAAATATATTTTTATTGGCGGAGAGATTCTTGCCCTGAGCCTCGAGGAACGACAAACAGCCCACCTGTGCGGTCACGCGCAGGCTGAGAGGGACGGGAGAAAACGGGGACAAAAACACGGTGTTTGGAAGCTCGAGAATGCCGGCTCATCCTTGGGAGTTCTGGCTGAATTGTGGGCGACGGGGTTCAAGATTGTGCCGAGTCTACAGGCGAACTCGCGCGGCGACAGCGGAATTTCCAAATCGAGCGGAATGTGCGTGAGGCCAGGAAATGTGATAATGGGGTCAACGTGAAACGGCGGAGGCGTGATTTTCATGCAAGGGCTGGCCTTCCGCACCTATTGAGTGCCATTCACGACGATTAACTCTCTAACCCATCGGCTCCGCTTTTCTCGATATATTTTTTTTAATGTACAAGCACCTCCCCCCCCCTCCTCCCCTCCTACGAGCCGCGACCGCTATGGCACTCCGTGAAAAAATCGGCCTCCAGTGCCAGCGACTCGTCAAGCGCATCGTCCGTGGCCGCGTTGGGCTCGAAACATATTTCCGAGGACGGGGGAATGGGGGGGGGAGGGTGAGCGCTGTAGCGGCGTCAGGGAACGCCGCGATGCGGGAGACGGTGCCTCTTCAAGCCGTGTCGCTCGTGCCCGCCCCGGATCGCCGAAACTCAAGTGGTTAATTGCTCCACCGTGCGAGTGGAATTGTCGGCATCCCGCCATCTGCCGTGGGGCGCACGTGAGCCACCGGCAATGCTAATGTGCTCGTCGAATGACACGCCATTATTTTGCTCGGCACCTTAAATATTTTCGCTGAAATTGTGCTCAACTTCCGTCGAAAGCCGGCACTGAAACCTGCCTCGGAGTGTGCAATTATTTCTGCCAAGTGAACGCTGTGTTGTGCTATTACGTGCCCGCTATGATTGTCAGTTCGTCTTCTTATGCCGGGGGGTGGCCGCCGTTGTGCCGTGTGCCATTCGCTTTAAAGCTCCGTCCAAGCATCAACATCACCCCCTTCCCGCATTACGAAAGATGAAACCAAGTTCCAACGCCCGCTTGCAATGTAACGCACTTCAAGGCGATGCGAGGGATATATGTAAGGAAGATATTGTTCGTGCTACCGTTTGAGTGCGCCAAGGAAATATCAAAGAGTAAGTTATTAAAATATACAGACTTTCATTCATCCCTCCACAGAATATAAAGTGGTTTCAGTTCACCAGAGTTTCCCATATTCATATTATCCAGCAGCATTAAGCTCACGAACTCTGGACCATATATTGACCGTCAGGGGCTCATCAGCAGCCGGGCTGGACAGAGGCCACACCCACACTGAGGGTTATTTGACTATACTTCACCACGCCGGTCAGTGCGGGTTGGGGGAAGGTGAGAGTTATGATAAATAGGAATTGGCACGCCAGGTCCTACTGCCGAGCGCACTCCACTTACACGAAGGGGCCCTATTATTGAGCACAACGATGATAAAGGCCCTGCCGGCAAGACATTACAGTTGTAGGTATTAATTTCACAACCTCATAACGCTCCAAAACAGCCCCACGATCAATGTCTTGACAACTGGACGAGACTCTCCGTGAGCGGTAATGAAGATCACGGGTTAGAAACGTAGACTATGCATAATGAGTATGACAACATATAGAGAGTGATATAGAAGTGTGAACATAAGTCTACCTTGAGGCCTGTCGAATCCTACCAAAGTGCCGCGCTGGGTTTGTGACCTTGAGCTCGCCTACACAGTTCTAATGAGGGTGCTGCCAGGGGCTGCCTGTTAACCATACGAACATGTGCTGCATGCAAAATGCAAAGAATCTAACTGTGAGCCACGGCCAGCAAAATGTAGATTTTTAAAACAAGAAGCTTTACCCGGTTTTTTGTGTGTGGCGATTATGCGTTATTCAGGTCTTCAAACAGCAAATAAATACCCCTGGGAAAGTGTCAAGTTTGCAAAAGCCGCAAACGTTTGTGTCAAAACATTCAAACCAAACGCTTTGATAAATGTATGCATTGTCCTTGAAATTGATTGGCCGACACGAGAGACAGATTCCTTTAAAGCCTGGTGTTGGTGTTAGCCAAAATATTGCCAAAAGGAAATCAGCTCAGGGCAATGCAATTAGTAGTTCGGGCTGAGCAATGTTGCATTTTGTTTAGATACACAGCGCTTGCGCAGGAAGCATCGGGAGAGCAAATGCAGGTCGAGATTAATGATTGAGTGGAAGCAAAGGCATGGAACGCATTCGAGATAGGCCGTGCGCAGAGGAGATGGAGCGATTGCATCAGCTCCGTGTGCACGTGCTGGATGGATTACTACATCGCACGGCCGTCAAAGTGAGTGACAGCTCGCGGAGGGATTCATCTGACAGTCGATGAACCCTGACTCATGATCAGAAACACGTGACAATTCAGCAGTCAATGGTGATACATTTTTTCTTTAAATAACAAGCGTTGTACAATTGTATATGGGCGATGCTTTAAAAGCTCTACAATTAGTGTTGTCCGAGAGCCAAGTTGTCCATTAACCATTCACTAAGCTCGAGCGTTTTTTTCAAACTGTGAGATGTTTACATCACTGTACGCATAAAAAGAATTGTTTTGAAAGTAACAACATAAACATGTTTTCCTGGGACAGTACGGTAATGTCGCGGCAAATCTGAAAAAAAGGTTTAAATTTGGAATAAAACAAACGGATGGTTGATGTGGTCACATTTCAGCACATGCCATGAAATACAAATGTATACAAATTCATTTTTTTTGCAAATCTCTCTGTGTTGACAGCAGGAGGCAAGCTCAGACACAGCCCTATGCACCCAGCTAAACGCATCCCCACTTATCAATAATACATTCGCAGGTACATTAATGAATTGTTAAATAATTGCACCGCGACTTGGTTCGTTATAAAATGTGAAATAAACGAAGGAATTAAAAAAAAACTCGCAGCACTTGACCTGAATGTAGCCTCAATCTATTTCTCAACGGATTTACACCAGCAGGATGTTATTGCAAATGTTAATGGATTTTCATCCCATGACAATTCAAACTGTGGGTCGCCATGATACGCCTAAGGCTCACGAGGCCTCACCGGGTGACAAGACGTCATTTTTTGTAAAAAGACGACTTTGAAAATGCGACACGACGGGTAGGCCATACTCACGGAATCCGGCAAAGAACGAGGCAAACTCGTGCCGCTTGACAATGCCTCGCATTCATTTCGGTGAAAGTCAATATTCCTGTGGTGCCTTTGTCTCCCCGCAAAATCCCCAATTAACGCTCCGTTTTTATATTCCCATTACATGACAGCGAATAAATGGATTTCCCCGTTGCGATAAGCCCCGCTGTATAGATGTATGCAAATCGTTGCCAAATTCCCGAACACATTGCAAAAGTAAACAATGTGACAAGGAGCTACACAGCACACGCTTGTCTCCCGAGATTCACAGCAGTGACAGCAACAGCAACAGATAACGAAACCGACATCACGCAGGTTATTGCAGTTTAACTTCACGCACTAAATTCCGTTTTAGAATTCAGCCTTTAAATAAATAATAATGCACCGCGCTTCGACCAACAGACTACGGAATTATAACCTGCACACGACCGTTTCCGTCACAGAACTTGCTCTCCATACTTCGCCATGCTGGTAAGCGTGGATTGGTGACTTTGCGGGCAGCCAAGATCAGTTCAGATTTCACTTTGCCACTGCTGTTAGCCTTGGCCCGGACTCAAACCCAGATTGTTGGGTTGATAGTGTACTAAGCCACCAATGGTTTAAAGAATTAGATTATATTCAGGGGGCGGAACGGTGGCCCAGTGGGTAGCGCTGTCGCCACACAGCAAGAAGGTCCCCCGGGTTCGAATCTCGCCTCGGGTGCATTTCTGTGTGGAGTTTGCATGTTCTCTCTCCCCGTGTCCGCTTGGGTTTTCGCCGGGCACTCCGGTTTCCTCCAACAGTCCAAAAAACATGCCACTGCATAGGTTAATTGGCTTGCAGACTAAATTGCCCTCAATGCCCGGGGATGGACTGGCGTCCCATCGTGGGTATGTCCCTGCCTTGCGCCCTCTGTCTGCCGGGATAGGCTCTAGCCCTCCACGACCCTGTACAGGATTAAGCGAGTACTGCAAACGATGATGATGACAGTATTATTAAGAGCACTTCCCGTTCATACGAAACAAATTTCTAAGACCTATCATCAAGAACGGGCGAACAGTTGGGAAATGGAGGCACATTCACATTACCTGTCAAAACCCATGGCCCGCTTGAAGCTGTTCAATGGACCATGTCAGCTTGTCATTTATGAAAGTGAGGTACCTCTATTTAAGGTAAAACAATAAATAATTTATAGTCAGGATCCTGACAAATCATCATTCGTACCACTCCCCTTGCCTCCCGACAATAAAGATTCACATTCCTCCCTGTTGTAGTGCGTGGTAAATGATTTTCTTTTTAACGTTTGGGTGTTTAAAAAGTGCTTAAATCTCATAATTGTTATGCCAAGAGAAAGGCCACGGTCATATGAGGTTCATCATCATCATCATCATCATTCATGCTCAGTCTACTGCTGGATGAAGGCCTTCCAACATTACTGCCATCTCCCATGATCCTGCGGTGTAACAGAAATCGCTTCTGCCCACGCGCTGACTTCATTGCTCCATCTCCACAGAGGATGTCCTTGCTCCACGTATTCCATTCTACATTGAAACCCGTGATCTGCAAAAGCCCACTCGTTCATCTTAACAGTACCAACAACCCGTGAGTTTACTATTAACCGTTTGTTCCTCGGTATTTTCTCATCGCGATTCCAAGCATGCTTCTGTGCACATTTTTAATTTCTTATTAACAAAGTATCTTTATCCTTTCGCGTTTCCGAGACTCGGCGTAAGAGCCGATTTTTTTTTTAAACCCGTTAATCTCTGAGACAGCCGTGACTTTTCATTACAAAGCTCCGCTTTCCCAACAACCGCGCTCCCAGTCTGCTTCTCGTACTCCCGTGTTTGCGAGCGCAGTTAATCCCCAAGCGCCCGGGCCACTCCGCTCGACGGCGAGCGAGCGCTACGACTAACACCGCTCAACGCTGCGAAGGGTAGCGGTCGAAACTTCGGCAAAGGGGCGATCAAAGTATTATCCCTTTCGCTCACAGCGCTCCGACTGCCGTGACGAAGGCCGCGTTGCCCATCCAGCAGCAGCACGGCGCGCACGACCCCGTTCATGATCGAGAGAGAGAACGCGCGCTCTGTCCGCAATCCGCCTCGCAGGTAGCATCTCATCTCATTATCTGAAACCGCTTAATCCTATATAGGGTCACGGTGAAGCCGGAGCCTATCCCGGAAACATAGGGCGTAAGGCAGGAATACACCCGACGACGGGACGCCGGTCCATCGCCGGGCATTGCGGGACAATTTTAGTCTGCGAGCCAATCAACCTATCCAGGAGCATGCTTTTGGACTGTGGGAGGAAACCGGAGTACCCGGCGAAAACCCACGCGGACACGGGGAGAGCATGCAAACTCCACACAGAAAGGCACCGGAGCCGAGAGACTCGAACCCGGGACCTTCTTGCTGTGAGGCGTCAGCGCTAACCACTGCGCCACCGCGCCGCCCGCAGGTAGCATCAAATTCGTTAAACACGCGGCACCGATGACCGATCTCAGACGGCTGTGAAGCCCGGTGAACTCCGAAATCGATTTGTAACGGCCGTCCAGCGGGAGAGGGTAAGCGAATTACAACATCGCAGGGCACCGGGGACAATTTGGTCAGAGCAGTTAACCTAAGCAGCAGCGTGCATTCGGACCGTCGGAGAAAACCCGCGCGGACACGGGGAGAGAACACGTGAAACTCCGCACAGACAGGCGGTGCACCGGAGCCGGGAATCGAACCGGGGGGTTCCTTCTCACCGCCAAGCGGCTCGGTCTACTCACGGCCACGAAGCACCCTCCGGTCACCGTGAGCGGGTTAAGAGATGCAGTGCAGAGGATTTTTACCAACTTCCCAAAAAAAAAAACCTAATCTGCTGTAAGTCACCGTGAGCCGGCGATCCGGCAAGAGCACCGAGCTTCCGGGCGGCGCCAGCTCGGGATGAGTGATTAGCCGCCCAAGTGACATCACCTGCCGCCGTACAATTTCCCAAAGAAATGGGGACATCTGTCTTGTCAGTGTGTGAAATGGTTGCGCAACTTATTTATTCATCTCACTTTGCCTGGCTGTTTATTTGTGGTCGTTCACTTATAAGCGGTACACCAAAGGAATGTTGGGGGGTTTTTTTATTCAGGCCAGAGCTGGTTCTATATTTTCTTTCTTGAATTGTACTTAAAATCTGTCGGTTCATTTTTTTTCTAAAGTCACCACGAAGATCCTGCCCGCCCCCCACCCCACCCCCACCCTCCACCTCGGGATATTACTCACAAAACAAAGACAAAGGTTCCCCCGGTAATGGTTCCACTTGCTGTTGAGACAAGTGCTGTTAGCAAGCACCGGCTTAAGGCTGGCAAGGTGTACGGAGAGGTGGTGTAGCCAGCGCCATGCCCAACCGTCTTTGTCTTCCCAATGCCGATGCTTGCGCACTGGCCCAGGCACTCATGTGAGGCTGAGTCGACCTCGAGAAAATCCACGAGCAGTTCCGAAATGTGGCACTGGTTGTTGGCCGTGCGTGGGAATTGAACCAAGGCCACTGGGCTCGCAAGGCAGAACGTTGCCGCTGCCCGTGAGTCGTACACACAGCGGTGCAGGTGCCACATTGTCACGATCAAGCCACCGTAACGCGGGCTCGTCCTGATGTTTGAATAATAAACATCACTTACTGTTTCGGGCTGGCCGTGTCGAGCACTGTCTCCTCTCTCCTTCGCGACGTTTCGCCTCCCACGAGGAACCCTCCGACGCAATCATTACGCAGCGAGCTGTCAAAGCCTGCGTTAGTAAGCAACGTCACTTCAGCAAGCGGCAGATGCTGAATTTGCGAGGACAGTTTGCATTCTTCAACAGACAGATTTTATGAAATTTTCAGCACGAAAAAAAAATGAATCTTGGTCAAGTCTAAGTTATCCTCACCTGCAACCGACACTTAGCAACGATGTGCTCAAGGTCACCTCGGCCTGAAACGAAAAGTACATTATCCCGCGGGAGGAATATATGCCACTTTCTGGGCTGCCAATCGCTCCATCTTCCAGTGTTCATGCCTACGGAGTTCGTTGTGATCATCAGTGCGTCGACTAATAATTCTGGGGCTGACATTCGGAAATTTCGGATTGCGTTTCAGAACAAAAAAAAATGCAGAGGACACGGTATAATCTAACAATCAGTTCTCTTCTGTCAAGTTTTCACTGTCTCTTTGCCTTGGTTCTCTTTCATGGTCATGGATTTGTCCACTCCATTATCCCGAATGTGACTTTATCGTACATTATAAATGAATAATTTGTAGCCGTACGATTCGATGCAGGCATAGTGCGCCTACGACTCGGCATTCATGAATCATCGTTGAGTCTGGTATTACGATTCGAGGTAGAGACATTTTCATGATAATATATAGATACACAGTAATGCAGTGGCTAGCGCACAGCACTATGAACCTAGTGTCCGATATCTCTACCAGTCCGGGATGCATGCTCACCAAACCGCCCTGGCGAGAATGGTGAAGTCTGGTTAACCGCATCCTCGATCGACATGTTATAGGGTAGCCTTCATCCGGTGAGAGATGATAAAGGGCTGTACGTTGTTATTTTTATTTTTCTCTTTATATATATATGTACACTGAGAGAGGTTGTGTTATGACCCAAGGGGATAAGGCCTGTGTAAGGGCACAGGACCATTACCTCTAAGATCAGGGCTTCAAGCTTTGGGGCAGACGGTTGACAAATGAAGCTTGGCTTCTAACATCAGATACAAAAAAGTCTGATGTCAGCTGCATGCCAATATGTTGATACGTCTCACTAAAGCGCAAACTTCTCACTGGTGCTGTATAACTCCCTGATCATTTTTTTTTCCCCAGGAAAAAGCCTCGCCTGGTACGTGAAGCGAAACGTCGCACTTCACGCCGAGCGACACGCCACGCGGCCAGAAAACACAGCGGACGAGTTAAGTTTCGCTACAAATAAAAACACGGGTTGTCACTCACAGCCTATATATAATGGATCGAGTGTTTCTATGGATGCATGTCCTCGCTGAGCGCACATCTCGCTTATTAATAATTATGCTCCAGAAAGTTTGGACAGCCGGTAGCAAAAGGACATCAGGAATAAAAAAAAATCAGGTCAAAGCAATCATCATGTCAGGAGGCAACGTAATCAACAAGCGACGTCAGAAGAACGTGTTACACACCTGGAATAAAACCCCCCGTGGATCGGATCCACTGCTGGTGATTGCGACCACAAGGGCTACTACATTGAAACCCACAGTGTCCTGTGGGCACACAGAATGCTTTGGCTCCAGCAAACCAGATGGGAGATCCAGAGAGCTGACACACACGGACCGATGCAGAGATTTGAAATAATTATATCGACAACATCCCAGCGGGAGGTCATGTAGGCAGTCTGCAATGCAAATTGCAATCAGCCAAACTTTTCTGAGAACTCTCTCTGCCAGTGTTCAAACCACTGATGTAGGTTTATCGCGGCTCGAAGCACGAGACTTTCTTTCCAAAGACTGTTGCAGCACGCCTGAGGATGCTTCGAACCTGGGTCGCAGAACGTCGCGAAGGAGAGGGGAGGAGCGCTCGACACGGCTGTCCCGAAAGGACAGCTTTGGAGAGCAATTCTCATTGTTGTAACGTTATAAGCGGGGAGTTGATAATAATAATTGCATTTCTAGAACGCTTTCACCAGAGGGTCACAAAACGCTGCACAGGGCTGTGGCGAAAACGGCATGTTAACAACATCATCATAGCAGAACGTTAAAGTAAGAATATTGAATAAATGATCATCGGTTAGCCTTATAACATCCCGAACGTAATTATTAATTGGTGTGACCGATAGCGTTTCACATCCAGAGGTTGTGAATTGGGATTACAGCGATGTAACGATACTGAGATAAAATGTACGATATGAGAACCACAATAATCTCTGTTGACCGTCTTTCGTAATGCGTTAAAACCTCGATGTAATGGACTTATATGTTCGTTAAATCCGGATGTCTATATGGCGATCTTATATTCAGAGAGTAATAACCTCTCTTATTATAACCCATATATTCTGAACACCATTAAACCGAGTAATGCATGCATCGAATAGCAATGAGAAAGAAATAAAATAAACACTCGGATAATAATATACATTATTTCCACAATTTCCAACGCAGACCGCTGTCTCAGAATTAGCGGTGAGCGCTCACTGCTCGCAGAGTTCGTTGAATAGAGGTGCCCGTCACGTCGAGATTTTACGGGAATTATCACAGCGTGATTACCTCGTAGCGCAGAGTGGTCCTCTCTTCGGGTGAATACCTTCAAAACTCAATAAACATGTGCGCGTTATGAATCGCATGCATAACTTTAAAATCATCACCATCGTTATCAATACTCGCTTAATCCTGTGCAGGGTCACGGGGAGCAGAGCCAATTCCCAGCAGCAGCGCAAGGCGAGACTACACTCAGAATGCGACGCCAGTACATTGCAGGGCACATTTTTTTTGGTGGGGGGGGGGAAGAATTTACTCGGCAGGCCAATTAATCTAGGCAGCAGCATGTATTTGGTCGGTAGGGAGAAACCGGAGTACCCGGCTAAAACCCACGCGGACACGGGGAGAGAACATGCGAACTGCACACAGAAAGGCACCAGAGCCGGAAATCGAACAGGGGTGTTTTTACTGTGAGGCAGGGAAATAAATCTTGGCGGCGTGTCCTTTGTGAGGAAATCGCAGTACCTGGCAAAAACCCATACTTCTCACCGCCGAGCCACTGAGCCGCCTTAATTATAAATCAATGTCACGTATTTTTATTCCACAGATCCCGGACACAAGCTCAGCTGCGCCGGAGGATTCGGGAGAGGTCCTTCCTCGTGCGTCGCATCCCCGCTTGCACCACGGTAATGCAACTGAGACGTGAGCGAGCGAATAAAGTGGCGGTAGATCACGCGTGAATTTTTACAGCGAACAATAATAGAAGCCAACACTTTTACAATCCACATCAAATATCTGCAACGAGCCGCACTCTAAAAGCCACGTGCCACAAACGCACATTTGCCTTTGCTCGCGCTTAAGCCATTATTGTAAACCGCGTGAATGTGTGTACGGAAGCTATCAAAGCCAGAAGATGCCGAATAACTTAATATTAAATTATATTGTCTGTCGCCGAATGTTACGGCTATTCCTAAACTCTGCACCCGAATCAGTATTCGCTTGCGCTCATAAAAACACTGAGAGAAATTCATATCTGAGTGATATAAATTATTCACGTAAATATGCACTCGCTTCCATTACACTTCTTCTGACAGCTGAAAAACTAGTTTTAAACTTTTTATTACTCCAAAGATCTGCTACAGATAACATTCAATTTCGCTCTGCACATCTCATGTTTACACAATCCCTGAATCAGATTTGAGTGTTGGTGTTTTTACGCAAATGTGTGTGCGCGTGCAAACGGACAATATCAGTGACGGATGTCCGAACTGGCCATGGGCCTCCCCTTAGGCCAACTCAGCCTCAGATAAATTCCACCTGCGATTAGGAAACATCAGCAATGGTGAGACAAAGTGTGGCTGAGCACGATGCTAACAACGCCATCCCCTCGTCAGAGCAACATTTGCCCCAGAAGTCTGTACAGCAGTCATTGGTTGCTTGAATAATGTTCTATAGGGGAAAGTCAGCTGACATGTCAGTGGCCTAGGTTCAATTCCTGGCACACACTACAGCGTTTGGCCATAGCCTTCTGTACGTCTATGAATCCTCATCTCATCTCATTGTCAGAAACCGCTTAGTCCTATACAGGGTCGCGGTGAGCCGGAGCCTATCCCGGCAGACACAGGGCGCAAGGCAGGGATACACTCACGATGGGACGCCAGTCCATCACAGGGCACTGCGGGCAATTTAGTCAGGAAGCCAATTAACCTATGCAGCGGCATGCTTTTTGGACTGTGAGAGGAAACCGGAGTGCCCAGCGAAAACCCACGCGGACACGGGGAGAACATGCAAACTGCATACAGAAAGGCACCCGAACCGAGATTCGAGCCCGGGACCTTCTTGCTGTGAGGCGACAGCGCTACCCACTGGGCCACCGTGCCGCCCTGTGAATCCTGAAATTATGAAAATGCCTCAATATCAAGTAGCTTAAGCGACCACAAAGAGTAGCGATAGATGGTCCGCGCGTGTTAATGGCACTAACTGAGACGTTAATTGCTCCCGGATCAAGTACCTGGATAATCGTGGCTTCAAACCTGAAAGCGTTCTTTTGCGAAAGCTCAAATCGGCACCGTAGGAATCAATGAAGTCTTCACGAAGGATAACCTGAGAGCAGGAGGAAACCTTAACTTCCACTGACTCTGTTATCCTCCCTGAATCTCAAACAGTTTACTCTCATTTAAAGCGTTCGGTGAATTAAGAGGCACTGTCGACCCCACGCGAATACAGCCACACTTGGAAACGCACAAGCGATGGTGGGAAGAAGAAACAGGGCGGCACGGTGGCCCAGTGGGTAGCGCTGTCGCCTCACAGCAATAAGGCCCCGGGTTCGACTCTTGGCTCAGGTGCCTTTCTGTGTGGAGTTTGCATGTTCTCCCCTTGTCCGCGTGGGTTTTCGCTGGGCACTCCGGTTTCCTCCCACAGTCCAAAAATACGCCGCTGCATAGGTTAATTGGCTCGCAGACTAAATTGCCCACAGTGTCCGGTGAAGGACTGGCATCCAATCGTGGGTATTTCCCTGCCTTGCGCCCTGTGTCTGCCGGAATAGACTCCGGCTCACCGCGACCCTGTACAGGATTTAGCGGTTTCTGACAAGGAGATGAGATGAGAAAAAACCAACCAATCTTAAAATGATTTTTTTTTAATGCAGCTCTGCTGCGCCGCCTAATTTTATTTTAATTTCGGAACGTAGTGCTGCGCTCTGCAGACGTCTTTGTAACCGAACGTATCAGCTCTACTTTGATGTGAGGAGGGTAGCATTGAATAAAATTATGCTGGCCGCGTTGCCGCTTGATGCCGCAATAATGCCCGGATAATTTGAAGTCCTTTTGAAAGCCACTATTGCTTGAAGACCTCCCACTCGGTGACAGTCATGATAATATTAATAATAAATACACTTTAGAAGACGCGGTGAACGTTCACGCAATTTCAAAGGTATTCATTTGAAGAGATAACTGATCAGAAGCGTGAAGTGACCTGCAGAAGAGGGCGGGGGGAGTCGAACCTCGTGGTAGGCCGGCGCCAACTCGCCATGCACTGCATCATATGTATTGGGATATTATCGGCCAGTTGAAAAATGAGGATTTTTTTTCGTAGTTATTGGAGTAAACCAGAGAATCCGGTGGAAACTCGCGGGAATCGAACCGCCTCGGGCAGATCTTTCTGTCTGCGAGGCACAAATGTTAGCCCTGCACCCAACAATCCAATCAACATCATATTGCCGCATATTATTCATCATATTAACACAAATGAATGTTTGCCCTGTAGCACTGAGAGAATCCATTACAGCGATTAGTAAAATTCAAATATTGTAAATTTCTACCATAAATCATATCTCAATTGCACCGGTAGCATCTTGGCAGGGAGTTCCGTCCCATAAAAGATCCCAAACCTCCGCTCTGTCTATCCTGAAAGCAGACAGCAGTGGATAGAAAATGGCTCAAGAAGGATTCCCAAAATTACCAGGGTGCAACGCCAGGGCTTCGAGCGACAGGGTGGCGTGGTTGCAGCATCTGTACCTCGCAAAATGTCCTGCTCGAGACAGTTCGAGTCCCGCCTCGGACACCTTTTAATGCGGACTTTTCTCTCTCTCTGTTCTACGTGTGTTTCCTCGGTGTTCTTCTGTTTCTTACCATAAAAGCAAATTCACCAATTAATGTACCGATAACGTCATTTCATAAATATGATGCATTGTCTGGCACGTGTTGGCGCCACCTGACCGCGTTGCTGCTTTCTCCGTTCGCCACACTCGATGCAATTCCCATGCGCCTCTGAGTTTTCAAACGAATGCCTTCAGCATTGAACACACATGCACGGCGCGTTATAAACTGCGATTATTATTATTATTATTGCATAGGCGCTGCTGACTCGGTGTTCTGAAAGCAGGCACAGCCTCAACCCCCCTTAAACCGCGGAAGTCACCTTGAATCGATATCTGAAAGGTCAGCTGTCGGCCACGATACCATCAGTGGCGCGGCGCGAGGCACACATGTCACAAACACGGGTGATACTAATCTGAGCCGCTTAAACGTCTCCTCCTCTACCTGCGGTCTGGAGAGACATCCGTGCAAGCGGGAGTTAATAGTTGCATTTTGTATATCATTTACTTCACTTTGGATTGCTGGATCCTGGAGATGTCTATTTTTCACGATTCCCTCGGGGCATGCTGGTCAATCCACGCGTTTCAAGGTCATTCACATCTGTAGAACGTCGCCCCGTAATGAGTAGTGGTATCGCGCGTTAGGCAAAGGTATCGTAAAGTCAGCGTGTCAGAAATTACAATGTGCGTTGTCAATGTTTCCCAATTGAAAGTGATTATGCATCGCTCCCGGCAATCCTTGTAAATTTTACATCAGCTCAGCCTTGGGGGAAAAATAAATAAATCGATCAAGGCACAAGGGCAATGTCGTGGGGATGGGGGGAGGGGTGATTGGGGGTTAAAAAAAAAATGCAAATTGTGCAAATACTCACAGAATTATTTGCCGCTTGAGTAGCTACAAACGCGGTTGCGGTGAACCCGGAACCTATCCTGGCATTCAAAAGGCGCGAGGCACGTCTAAAGCCTCGGTTGGATGCCAGTCCAGCGCAGGGCACTGGGAGAAATCTCTCCAGCGGGCCAATAAACCTGGACGGCATGTGTTCGGAGCGTGGGAGGAAACCGGAGTTTTACCCGGCGAAAACCCACGCGGACAATGGGGAGAGAGAGAGATAGGGAACGCGCAAACTCCAGTCCGCGCATGCAAACTGCACACAGAAAGACACCCGAGTCGGGACTCAAACCTGAAAAACTGGGTGCTGTGAGGCAGTGGTGCGATTCACTGCGCCACCACGGAAACGCGCGTGTTAACTACGTCCAAAGATTAAAATGAACGGCTCTTCCATCCCGAGTGCCGAAACGTAAGGCAATCATTCGGACAATTATCGGTTCTCTTTCATTTTCTGCGTGTTCCGCATCACAGCCCGTGGCAGGGCTGTGGCTGACGTTGTATAAGTGGTCCTGGCTTGGGGGGTGGGGCCCACTCCTGCGGTGTAACGGTGCATCGATCCACCAATCAATGGGGATTCTCGCATTAACGAATCGTCCTGAATTGCCATCGTTCACGGAGCCGCCGCTGAGCCCATGAATCGGGATCCTAATCGTTGCACTCCCGTGATCATTGAATCTTGAACTTGTTTTATTTTGTCGGAGGGGTAAGCGAGTAGGCTCTGCGGGCAAGAGTGGGGGCACAGGGTTATGGCGCTACGTTCAAGCGGTACGGTGGCGCATTGCGTAGGGTGGCACGGTGGCATGGTGGCGTGGTGAGTAGCGCCGCCGCCTTACGGCAAGGAGGCAAGGAGGTTCTGGGTTCGATTCCTGGCTTGGGTTGCTTTCTGTGTGGAGTTTGCACGTTCTGTCCTCGTGTCCGCATGGATATTTGCCAGGTGCTGCGATGTCCTCCCAAAGGACACGCTTCCCAGATTGATTGTCCTGCTGACTAAATTGCCCCGGTGCCCAGAGATGTTGCAACTTTCTTAGCCCTCCCTGCTGGACAACTGTTAAAAAGAGCTACAGATCTCATTTGTTCATTCCAGCATAAATACAATTTGACTGACTGATGTTAATCATACACCACAGTTGTGACCACAGAACTGTTGCCGAGAGAAAGGAACACGAGACGGCTGAGTTTAATCCACAGAAGACGCAGGTCTGAATCACCGCCCCTGAGAATGTACGGGACCTTAATCTTAATCCACCATCTGAGCTGGCATTGCTCCACACTAAATGATTGTCGGTTCTCGATGTAAGTCATTTGGAGAACGTTGCATGATGATCACTCTTAAGAGCTGCTCTTTTCAGGATAGCCGTGGTGAGCGTTCCACCGTTCTTCTCTGCATCGTTTTGCCTCGCACGCTGCAGGTGTCATCAGGTTGTCATTAGGCCACCGACGATGCTTCGAACGCGGGAGGCGAAACGTCGCGAAGGAGGTGAGAGGAACGCTCGATGCAGCTATCCCGAAAGAGCAGGCATCAAGAGCAATTCTCGTGTATCAATCAAAAACATATTAGTTCATGTACCGAGCCTGGCACCCTCAGTGTCGACATACAAAGATCTCCGTATAGCCTTAACAGTCTGTAGAGGTAGTCGCTATTACGGACCACCTATGAAGGTCGACACGAGGGGTGGGTGACCAGCATCACGCCTGATCACAAATACCACTCTCCTGGCCACAAGAAGTAATCTCCCAGGATCATTTTACTGGGCGGCTAAACAATATTAATAATTTTTATCAGAAAGTACCTTATCAATGCTGTACGGGGGTTTGTAGCTACAGGCAATATATGCAAACTAGTACCATAAACAACCTCATCGCATCTCATCTCATTGTCTGAAACCGCTTAGTCCTATACAGGGTCACCGTGAAGCCGGAGCCTATCCCGGCAGACACAGGGCGCAAGGCAAGGATATACCGA